>SEMN01000027.1:600000-992500 GCA_005408345.1 Macquaria australasica
ACTTTAACTGCTTCATTAAAGATGGGGAGAGGATGGAGTGGGAGGAATGTGGAGGATAGCCATGTATTAATTTTGCATCAGTGAATTAATCAATTCAAATATACGTCAATTGATAAATTATTCAAATCTTTTTTTTTTGGTCGCATTTGAGAGGAGTGCACAGAAGGAAAGGTGAGAACCATTTCAGATTGGATAATTAATATTAATAACTTTTTTAAAATGAAGAAAGAAAAATAGCTATCAAGTCAATATCAAGTTTTTTTAACACTGGTATAATGAGTGTTTGAGAGAGACATTTCCCACGATGGCACAATTCCCTACAATTAAAAGCAAAGGATTTGATTTTGCTCATCCTCCTTGTCTCCCTGAACTCATTGTAAGAGTTACTACCATCCAAATCTTGCAGCCGTTTTTATATCACTGCTTGATTGATAGAACTCTGAGAGAGATAAATAAATACCAAGATGATGAATCTCCCTTATCCACATCATAAGCAAAGATAATTAACAAGCCAGTGCAAAACGCATGCCCTGCACCTGCAACCCACCGCTGCCTTGCTGAGAAGAGCGTGTATTTGTTTACTGTATTTTTTCAATTTTTCATCATTTCTCCATGCAGTCCTTCATCTTTATTTTATTTTTTTCTGTTTGCTAGTGGGTGGTGCTCGGGAGAGTTATGGAGACAACCAAGATTTAAAGTAGTCCTGTGCCTGACCCAAAGGAAAGCACTGCTGGATACATTAACATGATAGCGATATGATTATGTCGGAATGGACATGAAGGGTTTCAATTATTTACAGGTGATGTGCCCGTTGAATTGGCAATGAAGTGGCTCGTAAATTACCCCCTCTGTCTAATCAAGCCTCCAGTGGAATAATGGAGCAAGTGCTGCCAAGGAGGAAGCTCTCTCTCTCTTCAGTATTTTGGGTGGGGGTTGGCTACTTTCACAGTGGGATGATGACACTCTCCAAATGACATTGGTTGAAAGGCAAGAAATGTGCCAGCGAGCGCAGGCTTAAAACTTCTCCACTTCATCACTGCTCAGTGCTTTACTGCGCTTTATGTCACCGGACAATGATACAGTGACAGCCAAGCATCAAAATGTGCAGCACCAGCACTTAATGTGCGCCTTGGTTTTGTGCCTGAAAGAGAGAGAGTGTGAGACAGACATATAGACATATTGAGAGAGAGAGAGAGAGAGAGACACACACACACAGAAAACCAGACAGGAAAATAGAGGGCTGCTCTAAAGGTTGGCATGGCTCCGCTCCAATGCAGCCTTCCCAACAGTAGCAACACTGTTCAGACAAAACACAGCCAGCCGCCAGTCGCTTGCTCCTTTCTAGCATCTTCTTCTGAGGCCTGTGGTGTGGGATTCTGCTCAGTTGAATGATGGCCTCTTTGATTAAAATAAATCAAATGCCAAAGAGTTTAATAGCCTGTTTTAATTTGTCTCCAGTGAGTGTGTGAGATTTCTTGCATATCCTGCTGATATGCAGACCTGGCACGATTGATGCAACCTACCAGTTGTAACCACCAAGGGGAGTTGCCCACCAGTAGGTACCAAGCCACGTACGAGCTTTCTCTGTCATAAATGGAGACCACCAGATTAACCTCAGTGCTGTCTGAGTTTTTCTTGTACCCCATCTCACTGTAACAATCACACAGAGGTTCTCAACTGTGTTGTGTAATAGTATATTAAACCTATTTTAAGGAAACAAAGACAGGGATTCGCCTTCCCCACCCACCACCATCACAATCCATAATCACCTTAGGCGGTTTACAGTAGAAAGAGGAGAGGGAAAGAAAAGAAAGCTAGAAATGACAGGAAGATGGAGAGGCAAAGGGGAAGTGAGATAAAAGTGAAATGTAATGGAGAGAGAGTACCACCTACCGTTCTGGTGTCTTTTGGCAGAGAGAATCATTTTTAGGCGAAGACAGGGTGGTCTGTCCTCAGCCAGAGCCTTAGCTCTCTTTCTCTCTCTCTCTCTCTCTCTCTCTCTCTCTCTCTCCCCCCAAAGAAGTGAATCTGGGGTGACTGCACCCACAATTAGGGCATGAGAGGATTAGTGGCGAGTGGGAAGGTGGTTGGGGGCTGTTTTTTGTTTGTGTGCGTACTATTCCCTGCAACGCATTGTGGATCTGTGATTTTTTTTCAATCCCCATGTTTTCAAAAATAGAAACATCACAAACAACATAACAAGCTAATGTGCAAGAGGAGAAGAGGGCAAAATAAAGAGTCCAATGTGTGCTGTGCTCCTGTGTGTGTTTGCAGTTTTGTGCATTGTTACTCTCTAACTTTTCCTGCCATCGCATAACACATCCTGGGAGCCTTTTTACTCTCTATTCCCTTCCTAATGCCTTTACAGACGCCAAATCCCCCAGCAACCCCCAAAATGTCTGAACATCCCCCATCTTTGCATCTATTTCAATTGCATTTCATTTTCTTACAGACAAACACAGAGCTCACAGGGGGAGACTAAGCATTAGGGTTATTATGAGTTTAAAGCACTTAAAAGCTTTTGGCCATCCTGACACCAGGAGACGGAAGGCTCCAGAGAAGCAGGGAGGCATCACGCTCCAGTTTTTATAGAGAAGCGAGTCCCTGATGTGTGTGCTTCAGTGTTTATACGTGTGTATGTTTGTGTTCTGTATGCACATATACTGTATAAGCATGCAAGGACTGGCTTGTCTCCAGGAGCCTTGTGTCATGCCTGTAGCACTCCTTGGTGTGGCTTGTGGCAGACTGTATTAGCTCACTGCTCTGCAACAGTCAAAATTCTGTATCATGGCATCTTAGGCTGACTCTTTAGAGCTCTCTCCCTTAGGTCACACATGGAATTTAAGAGCTTTTCTGAGGCAAAGAGGTGTGACTCGCCCTGAGACTCCCCTCTCGCTCTTTCTCTGCATCTGTGTCTCTCTTCTCTCTCTCTCTTACTTATTTCTCCTCACTTTATTTCCCCCTGCTTTGCTGCTCCACTCAAGAGTCATGGGGCGCACACTCAGCAGTAAACCAATTTCATTTAGTATGTTTTCATATTTTTATCCAATCATGGCATGCTCAGAGGTTTCAAAAGCCACATGACGCTTTTACTGGGGCCTAATTAAGGATCTCTGATTTAATCCATGTAATTTAATAAAGATCAGTCATGGATGTGAGGCTCTTGCTTTGCGCATAGGGAAGAGACGTTGATGCATTGCAACCCTTGCCTTCTACAGCAGCAGGTCAGGGATTTGCGTTAGGGCTAGTATAAATGTATGGTGTCCACACTCCACCTGTTGGGCAACGTGGGTACAGAGGCTGAACGAATGGTTTCAGGAAATTTACACTAACACGCTGTGTCTTCTCTCACATGCACAAGTGTTTTTAACTGACAGCCTGAGCTTCAGAACGCAGGCACTCAGGTGGTTTCACTGCCACCAGCAGATCAGTCTGTACCTGAAGCCATCCGCTCTGTAATTGCCTTTTGGCTTGCTCATTGTTCTCATTCATTTGCCTCCCTGCATACAAAAAGTACTTTCAATTGTTATTTTTGCTTTTCAGAGGTGTGTCTACATCATTGAGTGATTGGTGCAGGCTGCCTCATTACAATTGTTCACACTTACAGTCAACCCTCAAGACTGTCTGATAAGTTTTAGCTAAGTCTTTGATTGTGATCATTTCAGTTACACTCGCAGGAGGATTAAAATGCAATGCTGAGCAGCATTTTATAAACCTTCCAGTGAATGACTTGAATGAGAGTGAGAGAGAGAACTGCCTGGCATTGTTCTGTCCTTTTCAGTAGCCTTTCAGAGGCCTCCAGCCAGCCAGTGTTGTGACGCAGTGTTGAGCAGAGAGAAAGCAGAAGAGCTGAGAACAGCCCGGGTTGGCTGGGGTGAGGGATCGCGTGCTGGGAGGCGTCTAGACGGTCAGGGATAACAGGCCAGACAGAGAGAGGGAAGGAGACTGGCAGAGGAGTCTGGGCCAGAGGGAGGCCATGTCGAGGGCATGGCTGGCTGGGCACCTTATCTAAAATCACGTCTAGTCGCTGTAGACTTCAGCTTCTGGACACTAACGGCATTGACAGTTGACAGGGAGAGTGGCCACTTCCTGGCCCAACACACCATCACTCACTCCTGCCTCAATCAGTGACATCCCTCTCTGTTTCTACCCTGACTGTCTGCCACTTGACTCCATGTGGTGACGCATGTAAAATGCAGCCAAACCACTAAACCAGTCAACCAGCAAATTTTAATTGTCCTGTGTATCTGCAAGAACTCACATTGTTTCATAAAACCAATGCGTGGCAGTCATCCTAGATATGCACTCTCCCAGAGACTTCCTGTCTGGCTCTGCCATGCTAAACTACATGGCTTTCTTCTGTAAAGTCACAAATTCATGGGATTGCTTGACTCTTATACGAGGTAAGAGGTTTTTTCTAGCTGATCTATGGCAGATGAGGGAAAATGTGATGACTAATGTCTCTTATGTGTAGGGCTTGGGCTCATCTCTCTACCGCTCATTATGCCTGAGCCCTACGACAGTTTGGAGGGCGTCGGAGGCATTGCCACGTTGGCCATATGCTTTCCGCGGCTCCTATCTGTCAGAATGTCAGGACGTGGCGGGGGTGCGCTTTTCTGCACCAACAGAGGAGTGGAGCGCAGCACTACAGGAGGGCCTCATTACCTACACACCCCGCAAGAGAGACTCAGGGACGGGCGAGCAGGCATACTGAGCATTGTGTTTAGAACCAGAGGGTGAGCCATTTAAAAGGCACTCAACCCATCCGACCGCCCCTCCCTCCCTGTAGTTCCATTATCACAGCAGAAAATGTGACACAGGATTTTTCTAAGTAAATGCTTTAACAAATTAACAAAGTAATTAAGGCAAACAAATTGATTCCCCCAACATTTTTAATTGAACTTTTGCCTTTGTGTCTCCATCTGACCAATCTCCTCTCACCCACAACCCCACACGTTACCTCTTTATCTGGATTGCCATTAGGGAACGTATGTTGTGGCCCACACTCTCCTATGGAGCATCTAAACAAAGCCAAGATTAACAATTATTTTTCTTCTGACATTTGAAGATGGAGTGCTTGCTTTTGGGGTAACTGCATCTGTGGTTTTCAGGCGTTACGAAGCAGTGTTTGTACTAATCGAAACACCTGACACATTTTTTTTTAGGCTGTGTATAGATCATTTGGCTCTTCGTAAGGGTCCACAGAGCACAGTGATCCCAGTTGTGCCTGGTAATCCACAGAAAGTGGTAAGGTCCCTCACAATTCTCAGCCCTCCATCACCATTGATCCATTAAATTTATATTGGGAGCCTGCTTTCAGATGGTCAAGGCAAAAATCAAACTTCTGCCCTTGACAATCTGTAATCTATACTGTCTGAATTAGGATGCATTAGTGATCTGGTCGCTTCTCACTCAGGTGGTTGAAATGCTCAGTGGAGGGAAGCTCCATTAGAAATCAGGAGAAACTTTAAAAGAGATTTTCTTTATGACTTTTCAAGGGAGACATTATTGTTCAAAAAGTTATCTCAGTCGGGGGAAAGTCACTTCTCAGTCGACTAATGACTATCAAAGCAGCTCATCTAAATCTCTACTTTATTTTCAAGCTATTTTGCTATGCTTTTCTGTGAAATTGCTCTAGCCTTTGAATGGGTTTATTTTCAATACGTATTCATGTAGAAAATGTCTATTTAAGATGGATGAAATGCTGTATTCCACATAGACAAGATAGTTGGATGATCACAAATACCTCAATATTAATATATTTCACATCCAGCAGCAATATTTTGTTATAATAACAACGTCATTATGGGCCATAAGTATATCTATATCTAAAATATTCATGATGTTTAACATTGTCACATAATCATGGAGGGTAAAATGTTATAAATCTTAATATTTTGTACCATTTAGAAATAGAAATTGGAAGGCTGATACAAACTAGCTGCTTATCTGTATAATCACATCCATGCAAGGACTTTGTGCCACTATGGTGTAACTTATCACAGTGTTTGATGATATAGTTGTTATAAACTTTTGAGTGCATACTGGATACTGTAATTCAGTATGCACTCTACACTTCCAGAGATGACCGCAGGTTCAGGGGGGATCAGGTCGGTATCTACAGGGTGGGACTCATTGCAGTGCCACGCAACACAATCCCATGTCCCCTAATTAAATCGCCCAGTCCCATGTAGCGTGGAAGCTAGCAGCTCGGCAGATGTAGCGCCATGTTAAACTTTATGTTGCCTGAAAATGGCTTCCGCTCCAAGTGCATTTGAGACAGAGATGGTTTGACTGTAAAATGATGTGTTTTATGGCACCGTTATCGGGGCGATATTCCTTAAAGATGCAGCGCTGCACACTGTGGCATTCTCCATCTGCAGGAGGGAGCAAATTGATATGAACAGATCAACAGAGCTATGCCCTTCTGGATGTCCTTGGCACCATACTTGGCCCTGAAATTGATTTCTCTCCATATCTCCTATGCCAAAAAAACTCTCATTCAGAGATTTTATACTCCCACTGCTGACACATTTTGTTCAGGTTTGGAGAGGATGTACTGTTGGAATGTCATTCATTTCTTCCCACATTACTTTCCACACTTTTAAAGTAACCTAATAGCAATTGGATAGTGGTATTTGTCAGTTGTGTGTATGTGTATGTCCAGTACATGCATGTGCAAGAGCACTCTGAGTATGAATTGCCAGCAGCAGAGAGATTGCTTTTGATTTAATGGCTATTGTGCTTGACTTTGTGTGTTTCACTGTAGTGGTGTGTCCTTCCCTCGCCTCTGCTGTAGTGGGTAAACTCTCTCAGTCCAACATAATTTCACACATACACGTACTTACACACGCAAATGCACATATTGTGCCTTGGCTATGCTCCATTAGGTGGGCTGTGTCTTAAACAGGAGGCTGACGTCACCGCTTGGCTAGGGAATATAGGACGGGTTGTGTGTATGTGTTTGTGTGTGTCTCTGTTGTTTGCGTGTCTCTGTTTTATTCTCAATGTCCTTATTGTCTCTCCCATGGGACCCCCTGCCCCCCACATACACACACACCCTCTTCTCTGTATTTGTGGCCTGCTGGATGCTATTGATCAGCCTGTGAAAGCTTGAATGTCTGTAGAAGAGGACGCGGAGAGAGAGTATGAGAAAGGGAGGGTGGAGAGTGGTATTTGTGTGCCATTATGTGTTTTTCGATTTATGAGTGTGTATGTTTGTGGGTGTGATTGGTGATCAAATAAAAATAGAAATAAGCATTTGGCTCCACGTCCCTTTGAGGTATGAACTTTAGATCTTGCATTTATTAGCTTGATGTACTAATATTCTTGCTATGGATACTTAAGCTTGTGTGAGCTGCCTCTATGTGTTGCTCTTTTTACAGAAGCTGTGAATTATGATTTACAGCCAGGGCATATTATGTTGAGACCTATTTCATAGACTTTCCAGTCAACTGTCAGGTTGTAACAAAGGCACACAGTGCATGAGCACAAGAAACTGAAGAAACTACAGGTGAAACTGCAGGCAAAAGGTCACCTATGACATTGTTGTTAGAGCTGGCAAACTACAGTTGAATTTTATAATTCAACAGCAATTGTGCTGTGTGTGGCTTTTAAAGATTGAAAAACTGGTATGTGGTGGTGGGGCGTGGTTGGAGCGTTCGGGGCTCCAGCCACGTTTCAGCGGCTCATGGACCGGGTGCTGCGGCCACATGCCGCATATGCTGCCGCCTATCTGGATGACGTGATCATCTATAGTGACAGCTGGGCGGAGCATGTGCGGCGGGTGGCTGCGGTGCTCGGTTCATTAAGGCAGGCGGGGCTCACGGCCAACCCGAAGAAGTGTGCGGTTGGACGGAGGGAGGTGCGGTATCTGGGGCATCTCTTGGGGGGAGGGCAGGTGCGGCCGCAGTTAGACAAGACCGCAGCGGTTGCAGCCTGCCCAAGGCCCAAGTTCAAAAAAGAGGTGAGACAGTTCTTGGGGTTGGCCGGGTACTACCGCCGGTTTGTGCCGGGGTTTGCAGATCTGGCCAGCCCCCTCACTGATCTCACCCGAAAAGGTGCCCCAGATCCGGTTCAGTGGACGGAGCAGTGCCAAATGGCGTTTGATGGGTTAAAACAGGCTCTCTGTGGGGAGCCTCTGCTCCACACACCTAACTTCTCTCTCCCTTTCATACTGCAGACCGACGCGTCGGACAGGGGGGTGGGGGCCGTGTTGTGCCAGCAGGTGCGGGGTGTCGACCGCCCAGTGGTGTACATCAGCCGGAAGCTGTCAGAGAGGGAGTCCCGGTACAGCACAATTGAAAAGGAGTGCTTGGCTATCCGGTGGGCGGTCGGGGCCCTGCGGTACTACTTGCTGGGGCGGGCCTTCACCCTCTGTTCGGACCACGCTCCGCTCCAATGGCTCCACCGCATGAAAGATGCCAACGCGCGGATCACCCGGTGGTATCTGGCTTTACAGCCCTTTAAGTTCAGGGTGGTCCATAGGCCGGGGGTGCAGATGGCTGTAGCTGACTTCCTCTCTCGTCCTATGGGGGGGGAGTAGGTTCGGCCGGATGGCTCCCCGGCCTCAGTCGGGCGGTGGGGGTAGGTGGTGGTGGGGCGTGGTTGGAGCGTGGCTGCAGAGAGGGAGAAGTGGGGGAGTGGCTCAGGAGCTCGGGGCGGGTCGCCCGGGGAGGCACAGGTGCAGCGCATCAGGGGTTGATGAGTGTTGTTATTAGCAGTAGCAGCCCGGAGGACGGGGGTCGGTTGGACCGGATGGACGGGACGACACGACACGCCGGACGGAGGACCACAGCCGTGGGAGTGCGCGGGTGCAGCGAGAGAGAGAGCCGGGAGGCGGACAATCGTTATTAAAGAAACCTACGGGTTATACACGCGAACAGTGTGTGTGTGTGTCTCTGTTGGCGGGCCCAGGGGAGGGTAGCAGTGGGTACGCTACATGGTAGAAGTGTAAATTTGAGCAGTTGGCATGTCCGTGCACAGGGAGGTGTGAAGGGAGGTTGCCTCCCACAGAGACAGACTGCTACTGTTCAGACCCTCCCTCAGGGCCGCACCACCGTCAACTAAGCTTCTAGTAACACAACACAATACAGTGTTGGTACTATCAACATGGTTGGATCGGTTGTTGTTGCCGTGGGAGGTTGGAATTCCTCCCATAGATCCAATGGTCTTTCTGCTGAAATCTGGCTAAACTCCCAAACCTTGAGGATATTTTTTTCTTTCACATAAACGATAGAACAGAAATACAGAAACACCAGCATGAAGGAGCTGGAAATTGTGTTGTCTGGGTGTGTTGTGATGACTCGATAAGACTTAATTTATTTTTTGTTTAAACTCCACCGCAGTGACTTCAAAGAGAAATGTCTAAGGAGAATGCCGTTTTTGCCAGTATTTAGTACACATATTCTATTCTATTCTATTCTATTCTATATAATGGCTACATACTGGCTCTGTAGACATAGGATGCTTTTTCTGGCACCGTTTCAGACCACACACCTCATAGAGGTCAAGGTCAATGCTAATCACTGCTTACATAATGAATTTGCATGATCATATGGGCCTTCCATCTTAATGACACCAGTGGAAAATGCCATCTCATACATTGCTTCAGAATATCCCATCAACACACAAATGGCATCCTCGGTAGTGATTAAGAAAGCCTTGACACATGGCTAATGTTTTTATCATGCTGTTCAAACCACTGGGTGACCATTTGTGTCTTGCTGATAGGGATGTTGACATCCTGGAAGGCATTGTTCCCATCAAGAAAGAGATGCATTATGAGATAAAGGCAATTGCTGAAAATTAGTATATTATCAGCATAGAGTTTTCCTGGCTTATGAAGGGATTCTGGAACCTAAATCATGACAGAATTTTTACTTCAAGTCAGTACAGAGCCAGATTTTTCACTTTTCATGTTGATGTTTTGATCATGTGTAACACATTTGTCATGTGTAACACAGAAACGTCCTCCCAGGCTTTTTTACGGCCACACATTCTTCTCTGTCTCTTTTCTACTTAAAGCTCCAACACATGGTGAATGAGGCACAAAACAAAGGGTTCTTTGAAGAACAAAGTGAACCTGCCACATACAACGACTGGCTGGAGACGAATCCCATCGCAAAGATTGCATGCTTTCAAGACAGGGGAGGGAAAAGCATCCCTAACAACAAAATGATATAAATTACCACTGTTATGGTCTATACGGTTCAATTTAATGTGCTTGTAAT
Source organism: Macquaria australasica (assembly GCA_005408345.1). NCBI lineage: Eukaryota > Metazoa > Chordata > Actinopteri > Centrarchiformes > Percichthyidae > Macquaria > Macquaria australasica. Next base: position 610,233 of record SEMN01000027.1, read on the forward strand.
GATAAATTATTTTGGTTATGAATCTAAAGTGGACCTGAGTGCAGTCGGAGCAGCAGGACTGTTAGAACAATTGCAGCTGTCTCCCAGGGCTGTGGCCATTAGTCAATAAATTAGAAAGTAATTAGTTTCTGCTTCTGTGGCTCTATTTGAAGCGCTTCACACAGGTGTAATGAAAATTTATTGGAGCTGTTGATCCGGAGGAGAAAAGAAAAGTAGAGGATTTGTTGCGTGTGATTGTAATGCAGGATTTCCATCTTCCTCTCTCCTTTTTTGCTTGCAGCGACAGGTAAAGTTAGCCACGATGACCGGTGTTGTGAGAGTTGCCTTCAATGTTCTGAGCATTGTCAACAGGCCAATTAGCTAGCAGCTATAAATATTTCACGTGTGGATACTTAATAAGAAGACTTCCTTTTTGGAATATTTTGAATTCATGACTTCAAATAATTTACTTTAACACAAATGACAAGACTTTTTGGTGAGAAGAGCTAAATGAACGTGACTAAAATCAACCCCCAGTCATTCATGCACCAAAAATCTGTGCCCTCCCCTGACGTCTCATACAGTCATACTCAAACAGTCAATCATAAGTCCTGTGGTCCTACTAAAGAGAAAACATACGGGTGGAATATTCACATACAACATACAGCATCACATAAAGTAAAACAGCATACATAAAATTTCAGAGAGGTCATGTTTTCTTTGCTGCAATTTAACAATCTCCACTGTGCTCACATAAGCCCATGAGGAAGACAGCTAGTTCCCTGGACTGTCTGTTTCATTCTGATTCTGTGTGCTTTTTGGCCAGCGGGCATCTTATCACGCTTTGTTCTTCATACAGCACACTCTTTTTTTTCAGTGTCAGTTGACACACAGTCTGTGTCTTCTCAATCCTACATAAAAAGGGGGAGAACGTCAGACTTCAGCCATCAGGTTTACCTAATTGAACAGCTTCGCATTTCTCTTTCATGCCATTGTGTGCGGATCAAGGCAGTCACACAAAGCTTTTTGTTGCCAGACAACATCAAGGCTATTTGTTTTGTCTGGTGGAATGTAAGGTCAACAGGAGAGGAAGAACAGAAATTGGAAAGCGCTGTGATGTCAATGAACGGCACTAAAGACAGACAGAGGGAGGGAGCCGCCACGGCAGCATATGGGTAAAAAGAAAAATTAGAGGTGAAAGAGAGATGAGGCGGAGAGAGGAGGCAGTGAGAAGATGAAGAAACAAGCACAGGCGTGAAGTTGTGAAGGCAGCAAGAGCGAGGGAGAGAGATAGAGGAAGAACAGAAAGGACGGGGAGTTGAACAGAGACAGGATGGACGGATGGATGAGGACAATGAGGCAGATCGGCCCCAGCCCAGGCTATGGCCAATTAGAATAAAATTAGCTGGACCTTGGCAAAGGCTAGGGCGCACAGTAGGGCAGGAAGAGGGGGGAGGAGAGGTGGAGGAGGGGCAAAGGGGGAGAATATCCCGGTGATTAAAACCAAATGATTAGTGGTGTGCAAGGCAGAGGGCTAGAGAGCTGGGGTCACCTGAGCCTGCAGGGAGAGAGAAGGTCTAATAGTAATGAGACCAACCTTCCCACTCCACGTCGTCACCCTCCTCTTTTCATCCTTACCTTCCTTTCCTCTTGTTCAGACTCCATTTTTCTCCCCTAACCATTTTTCTCCATCTCCCACTGCTCTTTATTTACACATTCTCCCTTTTTCTGTCTATCAATGCGCTTTTCCCTGTCTGTGCCTCCTGCCTTCCTGTAGTAAACCCTATTACTATCTATTACTGTCTATTGCCTTTGGCCAAAGCGCGCACTAATGCTATTGTGGGAGACAGTTTAGCTTTTTGTGATAAGCAAAGATTTATGAGTAGTTTGTTTATCTTTTTTAATCATGAGTGTAGATCTGCAGATGTATGGTAATAGATGGATTGAGCTGCAACAAAAACTCAACACAATACTGGCATCTGTTGCAGATTCATCAGTGAGCTGCTGCTTCAGTTTTACTAATGAAAATTAGAATTTGGTCAGAGCTTGCATTCCTGTCTAAAGCAACAACCATCTGTGATATAAAGGAGTATTTTGGCCATGTAATGACAGCTAGGATGGCAAGGACTATTTCATTTCCCACACTGGTGTCTCACAGAGTAGAGGAAGCCTGATAACGACGGTAGTCGTAGGAATCCCCAGAAATGTGTCTTGATCCAATTGTGTTTTGAGTTGCCTCACATGAGTAGGGTTGCTGTCACACAGATCTGGTCTTGTAAGCATCCTCTGTACTGTGTGCATATGTAATATTTTTTGGTGTATGTGAGTACATTCTTGTGCATCTGCGAGAATGTGTGTATCAATAATGAGGTCTGCCCCTTGGCATGCTGATGGCCAGAAGCAGCACCACTGATGCATTGATTCTTTAGGCCTCAAAGCACAGCCTAGAAGGGGGGTTCACTTCATTTATTCTACAAATTCTGACTTTTTGTTTTACTTTACAAAAAGTATAAGCAATCTTTTCGCTTATGTTATGTATTATTTTACCTCATCTTCTCTTTTTAATCATTTATTTGTTCTTGTTTTCCAATTATTTGATGTTCCTTTTTCAATATCTTACCATTCTGGCACCTGTCTGCACTTTCTCTGACTCATCTTAGCATCTTGGCCATATCTTGGGAGGCCCTCTCATGTCTTTCTCAACTTTTTACAATTGAGAAAAGCTGCCCCCCCCCCAACCAGAGGAGCAGCAGAGCAGATATTCAGGTTCTCCTCATGACGTCCGCCATGAATAGGTAGAGATATCATTGTGTCTTTTTCCAGGGAGGCAGCTAGGGTAACACCAATACACTGCGAATCAACAGGCAATCGTGCAGAACATGCACAGAGCTCTGATAGCCTGAGAGGAGAAAAACCCAGCTCCTATATGCTACTCCAAGCCCCAACTTACTTTAATTACAAATCTTTGCGAGCTAAATTAGATTTGCCTTACTATGGGCAGACTATTTTCTAGCAAGTCAGTATTTTTCTTGCAAGACACTTTCTGTAAGAGCAAAGGCCTGATGTTTCTCTTTATCTTAAGTGTCTCTCTGTCTCTCCACCTCTCAAATCCCCTTCTTTTTTGCTTTTTTCCATCCATCTCTCTGTATCAGTCTATAGTTTATTTTGCCACTCTTCCCTGGCAGAGCAAAATTTCCTCTGCAGAGAAGTAAAGTACAGTAGGCCTGTCAGCCCTGGAGGACTGTTGGAGATCAGAAGACATGTCAGGAGTCTGGTGGGTCTTTTCCACACAGACCCCACTCAGTTATGTGGTTGAAGCCCATGGAGAAAGAGCAAACACAGCCCTAGGTTCAGGCCACAGGTCTGCAGCCCTGGGAGACAGGGATGGGTCTGCAGTCAGACAGACAGACAGCCCTGAATAAAGAGATCTATCCACAGGGTGGATTGGTTGGCGAGAGAATGTAATTCTGTGTGTGTTCCATTCTACAATGGCAAGAAACACAGGCAGCTGCATGCACAGAGGGAGAGAGAGAGAGAGACAGTGAAAGTGACAAATAGACAGTGCACTATATGTGACCATTGTTTGAGTTGCCAAATTGCTCTGTTGTTGGCCAGCGATTATCTGTGCTACAGAACACCATGATGAGTTTTCAGTTTGGAGAACATTGGAGAGGAGGAAAAAGGGAGCAAATAAAGGCCTTCCCTGTTGGCTACCTGTGATGACTTAGGCAGGCCAGGAGACTTATAGCACAGTCTGACACATAAGGCCTGGGGGCCTGTATCACTTTAAAACAAGAAAAGGAGAAACAGAGTAAAACTGCCAACGTCTGCTACAGAGCCCCCAATATATTGTACTGTATAACAGTGCCCCAGAATGGCCTCTGATCAGAGGTGAGCGGTGGCAGTTTCAGCTTGCCGTAGGGACAGTGGACAGGAGGCCTGGTCAAGTGGACGACAGCGAGGGTCACAGGGTCCCCTGGGGAGGAGATATCCCAAAGGGGGTGGGCAGATGGGGTCTGGAATGACAGTGTTCTCAGACAGGTGGATGGCTGTCACCCTCATTTCGCCACCGCCAGCAAGCAGGTGGCCTCTCCCTCCTCCTCTTCCCCTCAAGGGTCACCTTCACATGGCACTGCTTCCCCCTGGGTCCCATCCCATCATATATACACTGTATGCACACACACTTCTGCTCACACACAGACACACACACACACACACACACACACACACACACCAATGGTTCTCATACTGCGCGACTCTCAGTCAACCCCAGCACCTGGGGACTGGGCGCGTAAACAGTCGCTCTCAAGGTTGAACCCAGGTGTTTCATTTCCATTAAGGCCCTCATCACATTCACAGCCTCCTCCCTCTGACTTTGGTCATAACACACACAGACGGAATAGTCATTAAATTTCAGATTACCTTCTCTTTGCCTTTGTAGATGTTGAGATGCACAGGGTCTATTTTAGATGTCCGTCTATGAAATAATTATCTCCCAACTCTCTGCCCCCGACATCTTCAAAAGAGGATGTTCCATTGATGATTTTTGCCCTACATCATAGCTTTGCTCTTGCCGCGACTCTAAAACCCAATATAGCGTAATTAAACTAACAAAGTGACATCAATAAAGACAGAAGTGCTCTGTAATTACAGTCTCTGCTAGGACATCATAAGCAGGCAGTGTCATCACCCTAACGAAGGAAATAAATCGATGGCAGACAGACAAAGCCCCCCTTTACGATCCCCTTCTCCTCTGACACACAAAGCCAACCATAAACACGAGTAAGGCGAGAGTTTAATGGCAATCTTAAAGTTGCAGAGGCCACTAGCTTGTCTTTACTGCTCCTGCCCAGCAATACAATGGGTGCCTTGACACTTTCACCACTCCCTTCCTCTCCTTCATTAGTTGTGCTTCTCTCTGTTTCTCCCCTCAGTCTGCCTTTTCCCTTCTCCTTCCCTCCTATATGGTGTCTGGTCTTCTCACCCTCTAGAGACATATGAGTGGCAGGCCTCCCCCCTTAATAACTGTATATTCCAATTTTGACACAGTTGCACAAAAACAGACACGCAAAAAAAATAATATGTTGCAGGATTCAAGATTGGCATTCCCACATTGCCTCTTCCTGCAGAGCGCCATGTGGACAGCAAGGCTAAATGTCAGGGAAAGATATTTAATTCCACGTGCGCACACACACATGCATACAGGCGCACTCAAAAACCCAACACAGACAAGACACCCCACACACTGATAGTGTGTGGAGTGTAAGGCTAAATGTCAAGGAATGATGTAAATTTGCATGATTGCTTCCAGAAGTAGTTCATCACAATGCCCACGCTGGCCAGAGCAGTGTCTCATTGTCCTCCAAGAATTTTGCCAAGCAGGACAGTGGGGCTCCAGTGTGTGTGTGTGTGTGGGGGGGGTCCTCTAAATATATAAAACCCACTGTTTCTCTCAACCCTGTGTTTTACCAAGTTTCCTGAGAAATAGGCCTACATAATATAAATTCAGAGGAAAAACATTCCATAATGTACATATATATTTTCCTGCACTGTCTGTACTGTACGTAACGGGTTCCTGCTGAGAGGAGCTCTGGCTATATCCAAGCCTGTCACATGCTAGCCTCAGAGGCTTTATCTGAAATAAGGATGTGTGTCATGTTTAAGGTTTGTATAACATTCTTTACACATTCAACATGGTCTCAGGGCGACAGTAGTGGATCTCCCTCAGCCCCCTTTCCTTACATTGTTTGATCAAAGTAAACCCTGCAGAATATGATATCTAAAAGAAATATGAGCAACTGATGAGTTGTAAAGTTGTGTACGTACCACACTGATGAATGAAACATAGATTTAATTTCGTCTCCCTTTGCCAGGCCCTATATGTGGCTGTTGCCTTGACTCCCGCCACCCCCCACCCCACAATTCTCACAGCCTACTTGCTGAGGTGACTGATGAGCAGACTCACTGGTGTGTCAAATATGGGGGAAATAGTCAATCAGCTAGGCCAGTGTGGCAGGCTTGCGTGCTGCTGTAGTTGGAAATGCTGCTGCAGGAAGTGTGTAAAAGTCATGCTCTGTGCCAGACTGAGGATGAACATTTTATGATTTTGGAATAGGAGGGTTACACCTCTTCCGTCTCTGGAAGGCATGGCTAGATGCTCATTGCATCTGTGTTTAGTCCACCCCAAGCTGTGTGGGATTTATTACACTATGCCTACTATCATGCCAGCCATGCTTGAGTGTGTTTCTGTCTGTATATTTATGTGTGCGTGTGCTGTGTGTCTGAGTATGTTTTCAAGAAACAAAAGGAGGAAGGGAAGAAAGGAAAGAGAGAATATGTGTGTGTGTGTGTGTGTGGGGGGATCATTTATGGAGGAGAGGGTGTTGATGTGATTTAGTGTGTGGGAGCTCAATGGGCCACTGAACTTGGAAAATGAAAAGGCAGAGGTGGCCGTGATTAGAGGTGTGCCTTGCTGACTACTTTATGAGTGTATTCAAATGTGTGTGTTTGTGTACATGCACATGTAGATGGCTGTGGGAGTCTGTAGCTGGACGGGGGTAGATAAACATAGCGGGGCACACAGTCTATCATCGTCATTGTCTGGGTAAGGCCTATCGGTGTTGGTGTGTATAACCAGGAGAAGCAGAGTTGACTTATTCTCTGCTTCGCTCAGTCATGCTGTGTGCGTGTTTGTATGCGTGTGAGGTCCTGGCCCCAGCTGATGCATCAGAGACGGAGCGGAGTGATCTCAGACATGTGCCAGGGGCCAAGGTCAAGGGTCATCATATACAAACATACCCAGAGAAACTGAGTGTGAGAGAGCGTCAGGACCTGTGGGACCACTTGACTAACACTCTTACCTATAACATCATATACTACCCACACCCTCTAAGTCTCATCTCTCCTTTCAGTCAATCTCCCCATACATTTCTTTTTTCTCCTGTTGTTTGCCTCCATTCTGCTATTGGAAACAGATTATTCATACTCAGAATAACATCAACAAAACATGTCAGAAATAATCAGATTTTAGAAGGTTGTTGATGTCATAGCATGCATGAGCCCAAAAAACATACTCTGTTTTAAAAATTGCAAACAGTCTACATCATAACAATAACAGTAGACAAGAGGAAAAAAACAAAATGCCAGGGTTCATAAAGAAAAGAAAAACAGTTTTAACCTCACAGTCTTAAAAGTCATTTAAGTTTTGTATTTGTGTTCTGTCTGTTTTGACTTACAGACATGATAAAACTATTTAAGCCAGACCCCCCCACTTGCATATGTTCCATGAGGATTGTCTATGTGTAAGGTCATACCTGGATGGGCATCCCTCCGTCCATTGCCATAGTAACTGCAACAGATGTGTTTACAGTACTGTTTTAGGGTCAGTGCTCAACATATTAACTGTCTGCAGAGTATCCACAGCGTCTACAGAAACAGCATGGTCTACTTTTAATTGTCGACAAGTAAACAGGGCCAGCCATCATGTTTTTCTTTTGTCAATGTTTTTCTTTGTTTAACCAGGGTACAGTAGATTCACTGAGCCGGAATGCTCTTTTCTAATGCCCCGCTCCACACTGACACAGTTGCACACATTCACAGCTGATAGCTTCCCAATACAACCACAGCCTGATCTTTTGGCCAGCTTAGCAGCTTCAATCTGTTTTGTAGAAAGTTGGATCGTACTGATTGACTCACACACTGCTCTGTTGCAGCAGTGCAAAGGCTAGTAAAAGCTCAGTTTGATGATCAATAAATTAACTGATTGCAGAGCATCCAGTGCATTTATGAAAATATTCCCAGTGAACATTACTTTTAATTGCCAGCAACTAAACAGGAGTAACCAGTATGCATTTGATTTAGCTGTTGTGGGAGAGAAATGCGATCATACTGGCATAACATTCTCATTACATTATTTACATTATTTAACATTACAGTACACCACGACTCAGCCTTTTATGCTTTTATGACACTTAGCTTCTAATTATTATTATCTTTATGTTGTTTCTTTCTTGTGGACAATGCTAATTAATCAACAGTAGTCCCTTGTCAAATGTCAAAAGCAGAAATCAAACAATTCAGTTGAAAATTCACTTCAATCTTTTGTTTGACCACTGACTTTGCTAGGAAATGCGACTTTGTATATGCTCATCTGAACCTGTCATTTTCCCTTTTATCTCCTATCAAGACCACGTACGACACAGTAGGCTCCCCTCTGTTGACGCTCTGTATAGTCAACATTCTGGCACAGGTTGTGTTTACGGAGGCGAATCACAGTGTGTCAGTGTTTGTGTAAAATCCCCACACCACACACAGGGATCAGAGAAGAAAATGAACGTTACACTGTGAACTTCATCCTGGAATCCAATCCCAGCATTATCGCAGAGGTGGCTTGGACTCCAATATGTTTAGTGCTACCTCAAGACCGTATCAGCTCTGCAATGCAAGCAATGCCTGAAATTCGATTTGATCTGCATGGCCACCATCACTTGACCATGGCTGATGTCCATCCTTCTCCCCCTCACTCTCTATCTGTGCCTGAGCTGCCGCTGAGCCCTGGGCTCCAGCTCCAATTAATCCCATGATGCCTGGCTGTGGTTGGTATGGTGACCAGACAGGGCACAGAGAGAGCTGTGATTCCCAGGTGAAAGGTGGGATAGACTTTCTGATTCGCTCCAGCACACAGATAGAGTTACAGCTCAATTTCAAACTCTCGCCCTCACTGGTCTATCGTCATGACTAAAATAGGACCAAGGAATAGGAGAAGTGAGAGGAAGAATAGCTTCTTCTTTTCTTTCTCTCTGTTTTCCTGTCTGTCTCTCTCCCTTTTCTCACTCCTTTTTTATCACCCCCTCTTTTCAACCTGACCCCACTCCCCTCCATCACGGTGCTGATGTTTTTTTGTGACAGATGGGACTCTGAGATGTGCTTTATAGCTTGGTCAGCTTGTAAAGCAGCACTTCTTACTCTGTACCTCTGTCTCAGTTTAAAAAGTGGAGTTTTTTTGACCTCACTAGCTCTTTATCCGTCTCTCTTTTCACTTGTTCCTACTGCTTGTGCTTTGTTCTTTCACCTTTTTTGTGGACAAGGCAGGATTTGTGAATTAATCATAGTTGGTTCAATAGCTGGCCTTAGCTGTGCTCTGTCACTGCGGATCAATAGGGGAAGGTCAGTGGCACTGTGGTGGCACTGCTCTGGAGGGAGAGACAAGGCGGACCATGTTCAGGTGATCCATAAGCTCAGTCTGGCATGAGGCATGATGGGAGGAGAGCCTGTCCTTGCCCCATCCTGCCTCTGTCCTGGTCTCTGGAGAGACAGACAACTGCCCTCACCTCAGGTGGATTTCAAGGTCCTCTTGTCATCTCCATATCATCTAGGATGGTGCCCCACTTTTAAAGAATTTAAGTTTAATATCTTTACAACACATTTTTAACATTTTTATACTGATGAAAAATAATAATAATTCTATCTTTGCTTTTTATTTCCATACTAGCTTTTACATGTTTATCTTAAATGCTGTCAATGAAACAAGTTCATGGTACTGTTGAATGTAGCATTAATAGGAAACCAGTAAAGAGAAATAAAATTATTTGATCCTCTGCTCTGAATTGGGTTCTTGAAAGTATATGACCACATCATTAACTAGGTGGCTGAATTCTCCTGCTTCTCGTTTTAATAGAAAGCAAGGTTGTTGTTACTAATAATGAAAACCTGACCTTTTCTTGCTGCAGTCTAGTTCGACTTAGATTTAATTGTGTTAGTATTTTCTTAGCATGGGAGAACGTAAGCATCTAAAACAGCAACTCTACCCCCATGACATAATAAAAGGCTGTATTCAATTCCCTGCTGCCCCATGCATTATTGAAAGTACAAAAGCATACAAATTGTCATAATAAGGCAGTGCTACAGGACTTAAGTCTACACATGCACGATGCACACAGCATGTAGTTGTCAGCAGGAGCCGGGCTACAGAGAAGCTTCATTCTGATAGCACCTTTATTTACAACGCACTGAGACACACCATGGATGATTTGTGGAGATTAGCGGAGAGGATGTGAGGTATGAATCATCGTCTCTGTAGTCGCTATTTCCAAGTAAGCATATGCATACTGACTAAAGGCTGAAAATAACATTCACCACAAATATGATGTGGAAGCCTTTTGAGCAAGCAAGTTGAAAGTCATCAACATTTCAACCCAGTTAAACATATTATATGCGCTCTCTCTCTCTCTCTCTTTCTCTCTCTCTCTCTCTCACACACACACACACACACACACACACACTCTCTCTCTCACACACACACACACACACGTATACTGTACAGCAACAGTGTGCATTTCAAGTGAATAAGAAATGTCTTCACAGCCAAAACCTTACAAGCACTGAAATTCAAATTCTGTGTCACCTAAGCTGTACATCAAAGCTGCACATTAGCCTTTACTGCTATGTGTGTATGTGTTGACACAGAGAATGGAGCGGTGTAACCAGTGTATGACATGGCTATTTGTAAATAACATCCCAACCTCATCCACTGGCAGGAGCTGAGAGCTTTAAGTCTGAGTGGTGATGGCAGCCTCCCTGAAATGTGCATGAAACCGGCTTAGCGCTATCAGCACAGCATCACCGCCAGTCACCAGCCTCCCTCTCATTCTGCCGGGCTGCTGTGGACCAGATAAGAGCAACACCACCCTCCTCCCCTACTGCTTCCATCCGCCTTATGTTGTCTCCCAACAATCCACCCACCCTCCCACACCAATTCACCCTTATCCTCTTTACAAGGTCTTATAGGGACAGAGACATTGATGTGTAGCTACAACCGTAATTTATATTCTTTGTAAATTGTCTGTGATTTTTTCATTGAGATAAGTGCGGGGGGAACATCTGTTTTGCGCTGGAGGGCAGTGGGCCGGGGCCTGAGTTCTGTGGCAGTCACCGGCAGTATAGATAGAGAGAAAGAGGGGAGGCACACGATCTGTCTCCCTATCCTGAATTACAACTCCAGGGGCCCAGCTACGCTCTCATCATTACTGTTGTATTTAGTTGAACACACTGGGTAAACAAACATCGTCCTCCATCTGTACAGCCTTGGAGATACGTGATATCATGTTTGGAAAACTTAACTTTATAATTCAGCTGCTGTGACCATTTTCTCTCTTAGTTATCTTTAATGCTTTTTAAAGATGACCATGACCATTTACCAGACACTCCAGAGTAGAGAGAAATAAGATAAACATTTTACGGAGAAAAAGGGATGATGCAATATGATTTAAAAGATGTTGCATAACTTGTTCCAGCTGACTGACCCACCACAATGCCCCTTACTCCCTTAATTACCAAATATGACTAAGCATTCATGGTTGGGGGCTGAGGCCAGTTAGGACTAGAGTAGCAAGAACTGTGGGCATCACAGTGACCAGGCACTGAGGCCTCATTGGCAGTCAAAGAGGGACCCGACCTGCGGCGTCTCGACATACGAACACTAGCGGGGGAGTTGGAGGGCTTCAGAGCAGCGCAGACAATGAATCTCAATCCTGAGGCCATGGCAGATTTACATTTAAAGTAGTTTTAGCGAACGCCCCACTTCCTGATGCATTCTTTGGCAGGGCTGAAGGGAGCGGCTTATCTGCGAGTCATCAATTGCACGTGATGCGTCCGCCAGATAGGAGCTCCCAATGCGACGCCAGCACCTTTCTGCTCACACGTCCAGCTCAGAGATGATGTGCCATCTAATAGAGCACCTTTGCTTGAAGTATAATTACATTACACGTGGAAACACCTCTGCTCAGTGTCGACAGCTCCAGATGTGTGTGTGTGTGTATGTGTGTGTTCGCACGCACACACGTGTTTTAACACGTGACCTATGTTTTACCTGTGATTGACAGAACCAGTAATGGCCAGTATCAGTGTGTTATTGATGTTCTGTCACTCTTCTTGCTATTAATGTTATCCTTGGATGGAGCAACAGGGTTACCAGAAACTTGGTGTGTATGTGTACGTGTGCGTGATGCATGTGTGTGAGTGCTCAGGGGCATATTTGTGCCTCATATTTATACTTAATAGGGTTGGTGTGTGTGTGTGTGTGTGTGTGTGTGTGTGTGTGTGTGTGTGTGTGTGTGTGTGTGTGTGTGTGTGTAGATGTGTTTGTATGAGTAGTAGGTGTGAGTGTGGTTGTTGACACACTGGGGTAAAGGCTGTGATGGCTGAAGGCTCTGATGGGTAATTGAGAACAGCAGGTGTCGCCTCCCTCCTGATCCACTTCAGGCCCCAACCAGCTCACCCTCCGATCTTCAAAGCCTCTCGGGCCCTCTACTCTCCCCTCCTCTCCCCTCCTCTACTCTACTCTACTCTACTCTACTCTCCTCCTAGCTGCATTGCCAGTTGAGCTTGCTGGGGAGAAAAACAGCATGTATGGTATTAATCAAACCCAGGGCATCATGGGGAATAGGGCAGAGTGGGGGGGGCTAGAGCCCAGCTATTACTGCTACACCGGTTCACCAAGACTGAAATATTTCATTCTCTGTAACCCTTTTGACAAGAACACATTCAGCAGCACAGAATTCTTATTATTATAAGCTGGAATGCCAAAAATTTAAATTCTGTATGCTTGTCTTGAGTACACTTGATACAGTTGAGTAGTTTTGAGTCCGGTAATACAGTAATAGTGTATTTCATGTATTATACGTAATATATGAAGGACATTTTTGTTTTGTTTTCTTTTGTTTTGCTATTGTGTGAATAGCTAATAGCTTCCAAAAACGTGTGTGCACTTACACAATAAGCCAGTTTGTGTTCTGCATAAATTTAATGTTTATTCAAGTCAGAACAGTTCCTTCACTGTGTTTTCACATTTTAGGATTTCAGGATGATTCACCACAGCTGTGGATTCTCTCCACTGATCCCTGTTGGAACAGGAGGATCTCTCACACTAACGCAGATTTGTCTCTCTCTCTGTCTATCTGTCTGTTTTAGCTTCTTCCTCCTTTCTCTGTTAGTGCCTATAGACCTTTAGACAGTGAAGCTGAGCCTGTGAGTGGTGTTTTGCCTGTCTGTGGGCCAGGGCTCCCCTGCTTTGGCTTTGTTACCCATGCCGAACACGTCACCAACCTCATAAACCCACCACCCTCCCTGGACTTTTTCAAATGAACAAATCTGATTGAGCGAATGCCATTACCTGGGTAAATGAATGATTCCTAAAGGACTGGACAAGGCCTAACACCACCCAGAGGGTAAAGCTTATTATCGTTGCAAACTCCAAAGAGGAGAGAGGCGGCTGTGGAGCTTGTGTGCACTTTGTCAGAGGCCTGTATTTCCATATTAATCTGCCACATTTAGGCATCTGAGACAGAGGGCCTCCTGTCACGCTTCTTTGATAACAGAGCAGTTAGCTTTTTCCCCTCATGTATAAATATGTATAATTCTGATAAGATTAATTGAACCGCCTAAGTATACAGTGGTAGGAGATGAGTGGGAGGGAGAGAGAGGGAGACAGCAGGAGGGAGAGGAGACACATTATGTTGCCAAGGCATGCATTTTAGACTGGCCTCTGCCTCAGACCTACTCCAGTGTGGGTACCTAGGCTCTCTCCTCTGGCTCCAAAGTGCCTTGAATTGAAAATAGCATCTACCTAACAGTCTCTCAAAAATAGCTGAGCGAATAAGTTTTTGCGCAGAGCCGATAAATACGGCGTGGAGCCTCTGACACCAAAGCCTCACCCCAATTTCCAGTGCTCTGGAGGAGATCAGATAGCCCTGTGTCATTTGATTTTCTGCCTTATCTCATCCGCGCCCATCTTTTTGTCTCAAGCAGAGCCACATTTTAAGAAGCACACACTCCTTGTATCTTTTGAAGGACAAAACCCAGAATGATATAGAAACAAATAATAGGATCACACTGTTAGAGAGGGCCACTCTGGTGTTTGATTGATACCAGGTGCTGATGTAGGCGTGTCAAATGAGTGTCCTTCAAGTGACATTTGGGATGCAAATCTGTAGAAGTGTATGTTGAGATTGCATCAATCTGCAAAGTTCTTAGTTCATGAGTGCCATTTATGATCACGTCTCCACGATGGGTGACATTATGGATGCTGTAAACTAGAACACAATTTATACTTCTTGCATATCCCACACAGCCACTGAGCAGTTCCACTTTTCAAACGGACCAATAAAAATGTCTGTTTAATAGTTGTTTTCTGCAAAGTATGCCGAGTGCTAAACAAGAGAGGGCAGTGAGTGAGGAGAAGACAGCAGGAGAGAGGGAGGTGTGGGAGGGTGGAGGTGAGGGATCCTGAGACAGATGAAATGAGAGGGAGAGAGAAAGCAGAAGAGGAGTTGGAGCGAGGGAGGAGACAAAGACATTCCCTGGTGCACAGCTTGAGTTGACTGACGGCAAGAAGAGAGGGCTGTAGAGAGAGGAAGGGAGGAGGAAAGGGAAGAAGGGAGATCAGCAAGGAGTGAGCACGTCAGTGTGTGAGTGGCGTCTCTCATTAGAAGGTGCTGTCAGGGGCCACAGAGGGGGGACTGCAGGGACCCCACCTCCCCCTTCTCCTCCCTTTTCACTGGCCCCTGAGATCCGGCCGGGAAAATGATTGATGAGTGATACCAAGATAAACATGCACCCTGGCCCCCAAAGGCAGCCATGCAAAATGATGCATGCAGCGTTATAAATAAACTTTGTGATTTTTTTTTTTTTACAATAAACAACAAAACAATGCAAAACAACTGTTGGGTTTTCTTATTTTGAATTTTGTTGCACAAGACACAAATCAACTCAGCTTTCATTCTTTGCTTTGATGAGAGTTTTTCGAGTTATTTGGGTTTCTAGTTTTATATGTTTGTGTGTGTGTGTGTGTGTGTGTGTGTGTGTGTGTGTGTGTGTGTGTGTGTGTGTGTCTGTGCATGTGAGCAGTGAGCACAAGGCTAACAAGACTCACCAGCTGACTGGATGGTTAAGCCCCCTTCAACAGTTGCACTGCCTCCTCAGCAGCTTGAGCAGGCGGCTTTCCCACTCATTCACTGTGAGGCACCAAACACTGAGGCAAACCTGTTCTCATTTGGGAGGGCTCCAAATCATAGCAGCTGTGTATAGTGTGTGTGTGTGTGTGTGTGTGTGTGTGTGTGTGTGTGTGTGTGTGCATGTGTGTTTGTTTGTGTATTTGAGGAGTGCAAAAGTGCATGGGAAACTGATGTGCAGTTGGCATATGTATGGATTCATACTGATGATACATAGCCACTCCACAATACACACAAATGCACACATGCAAAACTATGTTCAGCTGCTCACTAATTGTTGAGTAAGTCATAAATGTTTTATGCTACACTTTCTGTTAATGTTTAACACTGAGTGCCAAATGCCTCTATTACAAATCGAAGTGGAAAGGCAGATTATCATCAAATAGTTACATTATATCATTATGAGCCTACAGGCTGTGGTCTGGTGGAGGGAGAATGAATTATGAATGGAGTGTGAGGGAGGATCTTCTCTTTCCCCTAGGGACTTCCAACACCACAACTCATTTAAGTTGGATGAATGAGAGATAAGGATGGGAGCCACCCCCCACCCCCATGCTGCTTGCCTTACACACTAGCCTTCATGTAATTTACTCGGTGAGGAGTGTCACTTTAGCTGCTCGCAGCACACACACTTCTCATTGGGAGAAATGTATGCTGAAGGGTGCTTTGTTCATTGTCAAACTGTGCATACCAATGCTGAAAAACACCATAAAGAAGTCTTGTCATCTAAGTCACTGGTGCATTTTCTGCCTGCCGCAGACTCGTGTCGGGCCTCTTTGTACATCTCTAAAATGAGTCCCCGAGCTGTGCTGTAGCTTTGCCTAAAAATTCTTCTCATCTCATCTTTCTCTCTTTTGCTCTCCCCCTCTCTGTCCTGTCTCCACGGATCCAGGCCGCAGAATGGGTCGATGATATTGTACAATAGGAAGAAGGTGAAGTACAGAAAGGATGGCTACTGCTGGAAGAAGAGGAAAGACGGGAAGACCACACGGGAGGATCACATGAAGTTGAAAGTACAGGGAGTTGAGGTGAGTGCGCTTACATCTTGTAACTCAGTTTGGATTTAGAGGGAGTGAACGGGGAAAGAGGCGGGTTGGGGGAGGGTATGGGGCAGGCGAGAGCCAACCTTCACCGTGACACAGACAAACACAGGTCTACAGTGAGCTCTCCCCTGGCTGTAATGGAGACAGTCACATGCTGCAGCCAGCTCGTGTCTCCAAGGAGCCTTACCAAGAAACAATGCGGCACAACAATAGTTTTCCCTGGGAAGCCAGTGGAGTGGAACCGATTGTTTGTACCTTATTAAGGCTCTGGATGTTGCCTTTGCTCCAGAGAGCCTACATTAATCTTGCTGGCTCGAAGCAGTACTGTGGAGCTAGCGTTCCCTCACCTCACTCCAAGTCACTCCCCATACCAGCCGCTGACATAAAAGGCCCAGCTGTATCTGTCCTTGGCTCACCCAGGCTCAATCTTGCTCGACCTGAGGTGGCAATGCAGTGTTGGCACACTGGCTGATTTATCAGTAGTCCCATATATGCAACCAGGCCAGTCTCAGCCCTTCAGTCCCTCACTTCCTTTGCTTTCGATAGTGCTGAAGTTTGGGTTCTTCTCTCTAGCCACAAGCACAGATGCTACAAGCACAGGAGTTGAGATAGAGTAGAAGTAGGGTAGGTGAGGGTGGGAGATTTTGGTCTCCCATTCGTGTGTGCACACAAAACACATGCACACAATTCACGCACATGTGCACATAACCACACACCTCAGGGAGTGGTGCTGTGAGTCTGTGTCACACAGTGTGACAAAGACAAAGCTCAGGCATTCTCCCAACAGGGGCTCTTCTCTCTGTTTGTACTCCTCCAGATATTTGTCACTCCAAGAAAATGGCCTCTTCCTTCGCCTAGCCAGCTCAGTGTCATCTCTGGTTCTGCAGTCGTCTGATAATCTGTTGGGACTACGCACATCCATCCTTTTGGACTGTTACATATTTTTCCAGTTTCTGACAGTCCTGGCTTTACAGAAGGTTTAGTCAGCCAACTTGCACTGATACGGTTATATTAACATGTGAATAGAGATTATGTACAGTAATGTTTAGCGTGTAGGCTCAGACTTTGTCAATCCCCTACAGAACACACGTCAACCTGTACAGACAGGGATTGGGAAGTGATTCTGACCTTTGCGATCTCAAACTAATACAAAATATATGTTGTTATGAATAAACATATGTCTAAAGCAGAACATTTACTAGAAAGTGGCAACAGATGTCAGTTGAAAATGCCCCCACATCTACCTTACTTATGCTGTCTGCTATATCATCGAGGCCCACTTCAGCACACGCAGAAACACTGCCTCCCAACAGAATACTGTACTGTATGCCACTGTCCTATTTTCCAGCATCAATGCTGGTCAATGCTCCAGAAAAGTAGCCGTTTTTCTTTAGAGCTACTCTCTCAACTGGCACACATCACAGCCACTGTATCTTCGGTACTTCTCTTGTCCAGTGTTAGTGCGTGTTCTTCTGTGGTCTTGTAGCTGTCACAGGAGAAACATACTGTTGCAGTATAAAAATATCCAGACCTCTGTGACCAACAGTCCCAGCTTCATAAAAATAATATTAAAAAAAGAAATTTCCTGGCAAGCCATAGCTGAAGAGATTGGCTCTTGAGGTGAGGAATCACGTGAAATAAAACACAAAAGACTCTTGAATCCAGGTCAGCACTCCAGATTTACTTTATATGCTACATTTTGTGCTGTATATGCTGTATAGTCCTTTTAGACTTGCCACGCGTATCTGATGTGTGCTATAAATGACGTGCATCATATTATGCATTGCTGCACCATGGTGGCGGTGTGGTTTGAAATTTAGCCAGGGTGAAACAAAAACAACACATGCTGGAAACAGAAAGGGGGCAGATTTCTTTATCATATAACCCTTGAGTGTTTGAAGAAGGAGCTTTTCTTTACATCCCAGTCAACTCTTGACGTGAACATTAAGTAATGCACTGGTGACTATTACAGTATTTTATGTCCATCGTTAGCAATAAACAGTCAGAGTCTGAGATGCAGTTATCGAATCACTAAACCTGTAGTGTGCCATGTACAGTATGCAACAACATAAGATAAAGGTTCTGCTAAAGCAAAATCATCATGAGTCACACACATAAAGACCGATGCCTGTTCACTGAGCCGTCGGCAGTAACTTGGAACAAGGTGTAACTCTCCATCCTGTGATTTTGCTCTGTGAGCTGCTATATGTTGTAACCAGTCTAATTTACCAGAACTAATTGCTGTGTGAGCAGCAGAGCCAGTGCAAGGTATGAAGGTGAGCTTGGGAGAATCTGACTCAGGCTTGGGAAACCACATGGGAGCTCATAGAAATTGGACCATAACTGCTATTTTACATACTGTACATAAAAATATAGTGCAGGCTTTGTCTGTGCTGAGTTACGCTGCTGAGACTATGTTGTGTTTTTGTGTACACATTCACATCTTGCAGCCTTGGAAGACCCGAGTCATGTCCTTTAAACACCACACCCCTCAAGACTGACAGAGAGGTGATCCATCACTGCTGTAGCCAACCTATGATGGGATCCATGACCCATCATGCACAGTCACGTTTACTGTAGGCACATACAAATGACTTGACCTTTGCCTTCTGTACAGTGAAAGTATGAGACCTCAGGAGAGGATATAGAGCTATCTATTTCTGCTTATTACTCTATTTAGAAGGAGAAAAGAAAGATCCATTTAAATACGTAATTCATATCACACCTTCACAAGGCAGAACACAATGAGTTGACATAACTTGAGCATAACTTCACTTGTTTTACAGGAGAGTCTCTACATCACTCATGCTGTGCTGTAGCTGCTCTGATTCCCCAGCCATCCAGTGCTTAATAGAGGTTCTGTGGTTATTACATGGGCCAGGTTTAGTGCACAGAGAGGACAAGTGTTGTGGGTGGTTCAGGCAAGTGATGTTCAGTGGCTCTGGCGAGGGAGAGGCTATGAGTCCGGGAGCGAGGGGGCCTTCTGGGGCCTGCGAGAGGCAGCCTAGCGTGGCAGGAGTAGATGTCAGTGTGTGCTGCTGCTGTCCTGTCTGCTCCGCAGTGCTGGCTCAGCAGCCCGTGTAAACCAAAGCTCTACATTCTTTTTCCCTCCCTCTCTCTGTCTCTACCTTTTACTCTCTTTGTGTCTTTCTCTCTTCCACCCTCTTTCTATGTGTCTTTCATCTCTTAGTCTTTTCATTCATTTCCCTGATCTACTCCCACCTCTCTTTCTCCTTACTGCCCTTTCTCTCCTCCCTCCTACCACCTTCCAAGTCCACAGTCCAGACGGACAGAACCTTGAGTTGGGCGGTAATGCTCCCTGTTCCCTAAAATTGGAGCGCAGGGCATGTTGCGGCATTAGCGCTTAACAGGCCGTGAAATAGCAGCCTGCCTTCCTGACGTCTCCCCCATCACTCCAGGTGAGCTGGCCAGACGGCTGGATAAATGAGCAAGCAGCCCCCCCAGCAACCAGCATGCATTTGGGGCACCTGAGGAGAGATGTCCATCAGTGATTATCTCACCACACCCTGCTCTTACCAAGCTCAAGTTGTTCACCAGTTCCTGGCCATGGCCAAACTTCCATGGGGCATGCTTGCAACCACTTTGAGGATGTCCAGTGGCTGTTTATCAGTCAGGATCCTCGGTTACACCAGGTTTTGATTGGCTTTATTCTCCCACAGAGTGATGTCATCTTAATTCAGGCTGTAGGTCTCATAGTGTGCATAGCTCTAGCATCCCCTGGCTTCTCGCTGTGAAATAGCAGAGACTTCAAACACATCTGCTTTGACAAACTCCAGCTGATCTCCGTTCTGCTTCTTGTCAAGCTTCTACCCCAATGCTACCACCTCTTCTTATCTGTTTAGCTGTTAATGTCGGCTCAACCCCCCATCTCCTCCACTCCTCCACCCCTTCTATCCTTTCTCCCCATTATTCCTAAGCTTTAATAAACTCCCTCAAACGCAGATCGATTTTCTCTTAAGTGAAGGTGGCAGTGCCTCTGACTTATTTCATTACCACAGGCTAATTATACCGATTGAAATGAGCTTCTCTTCTTAAGGTGTGCTGTGCTGTGCTGCTCTGCACCCCCACACTCCCCAGACTTTAATGCCAATACAGTTCTCTACCAATTCCCAAACTCTCGTTCCTGCCTCAGCTCCACCCCACCATCCTTTCACCCAGCCCTCTCACCCTCCACCACCTAAATAATCAGCTGGTGCGTCCTTAGCTCCCGTAACTTGTCATTTCATGTTGGATCCACCCTAATGTGTGATTTCAACTGTGCAACTGTGCAATGAAGGAAGGTAATGGAGCATGCTGGTGGCTCAATCGCCTCTGTTCATTGATAATAATGAAGACAAATGTCAAAACATTAGTTGCTAATGTTGTAATGGAGTGGATGCTAGTGGATGCGCGCTGGATGCTACACTGCATTGGCTTTCAATATCACATGACCTTCAACATTTAACTCCTCTTTTTACTAGTAGTCCAGTCTTTCCTTTTGCAGCAAATCGAACCAAAAGTTTTTCATCCATCCATGCACATTTATACCTGAATTTAAATGTCTCTTGAGGCACAGCATTGTACTTGTACCTTTTTGTCTGCTAGTTAAAACATGGTGTGAAAAAGTAACATTCCACAATTTCATGGCCACCTGGGTGGGGTGCATTGGTAAGTTATAATCAAACTAGCTGCATATCTGTGAAATAGAGTTGCTGTGGGTGACTATGTGTTTTCAGTAGCAGTGGAAGCACTGATTTACAGATGCACTGGCTGATATCACCAGATTGTGAGGCCAGATGTGAGAGGGCACTACACAAACCCCTGTTTCTGAGAGGAGATGACACTGTGCATGCTTTCCCACATGCCCCTGCTCCAAGTCAACTGTGAAATTAAGATTAGATTACTGATACAGGCAATGCCCAAAGCAAAAAAGTTTGTATTTTCCATTTTTATTCGAACTTATAGGCTGTCTTTTAGACAACAGTCAGCTGCCTGCTCTGTAAAGACAGTAAATCGATTACTGTTTCCATTGTCTTCTCTCTTCTCCTGGAGCCTGCTTTGTTATTCACTATTTTTTTCCTTGCCTTGGAGCTCACAGCTTGCTCTTCCTTTTTGAATTACCTGATTGTGGAGGAGTTAAGACCAATCTGTATGTGATATTTTTAAGAACAGTTACCATGGTTATAACTCCTAACCTTCTGCGCTCACAGACAGTAGAGTAATTGTCAATGATTGGTTGCATAGGCACAGGAAGTATATGGTTTAGTTACTACAGGTTCATTTATTCATCCTAATACAAGGTAAACATTCAATTCAATTCAGTTTTATTTATATAGCGCCATATCATAACAAAGTTATCTCAGGGCACTTTTTTGAATAGAGCAAGTCTAGACCGACTCTTTATATTTACAGAGACCCAACAGTTCCCACCATGAGCAAGCACTATGCGACAGTGGCAAGGAAAAACTCCCTTTTGACATGATCTTGGTAAGAGATAATAGAAAAAGCTTCATAGTATAATAATGAACAAATCACAGTGGACACAAATAAAATTATTACTAAGGCCTTTTGCAGCAGCATTTAGCTTTGGATGTTGCCATGCACGGGCAGTAGGTGATGGAGCTGGATAGCCATTTTAGCTATTGTGTGAATTTTTTTGTTTAATTTTTTTTTTCCAGCACAGTAGATTAAAGCAGTGATCCTCTCCACAGCATAATGGTTTAATGGGGGTTGTTATGTTGTTATTAGCGACTGAACCAAAGCCTTCCCACATGAATGCCTTACCCCCAGCATTGGGAGCATCCGCTTTACCCATGGTTTTCCTTTAAGACCACAGTAATTAGTTTTCCTCTCCTACTTCTTACAATTGCCGAATCACTCAGAAGCAGTTAAGCCCTCAGTCTGCCTTTCATGCTGACCCTGCTATCACCATTTCAATCCAGCAGCTGGATTTGAGGGGCTAAATTAGGAAAGGTTGCTGTAGGGAGCGAATGTATAACAGGCCTGTCAAAAAGCTGTGCATTATCGACAGCTTCCATAATTTAATTTACCACTTGTTGCCACATGTTGCAGTGTTGTCATGCTGAGGCATCTCCACAGGGGTCTACTTCTTTATTGTGAAGGGGAAGGAGGAAATGTCCCCAAGAAAACTACCTGCGAAATATTTTAATTTGTTGCAAAACTTGAGGACTTTGATTTCCATTTATTTATTTAATCCTTTATTTAAACAGGTAGTAAAGACTTTATCGAGGCTCCCCAGTGCAGCTCCCCACCTCCCTTCTGGGTTCTAGTGAAAAATGGAGAACTGTCCAGCAGCTACACACACTTTCTTCATTGCTCCTGTGGTAAAAACCAATTCAGAAGAATAATTGAGCACAGTGAAATGAGGAAGTGGAGATGACTTGAAGCCATATGACTGTTTTCATTCTTTGGGGGACACTTGGCACAGAAATCAGACAGAAAGAGGGATGCTTCCTAGTGCTTTGCATGTCACTCATTATCCTTATTAATGCTGTTGGTGCACCAAATCAAGTGAGTCTGCCAGTGTTTGATATAGGTAACCCCCATGGGAGTAGTAGAGCAGAACCAACACCAGATATGCAAAGCAGGGGCAAGAGTTTTGTAGAAAGGGTGAAGAAAACAGAGCACTGCAGGCAGTGAGCAGGCTTTGCATGACTCTGTGGTTTGCTCTTAGTGTGTGAATTCTCCTTTTGTTTGGTCTCGTGAAAACACAGATCCCTGGGCAACACATGGCCTGGGTTTTATGTTAATGAGCAACTTTCACAAAGGCCTCCGCCTTCTACCATTTCTCAGATCCAGGCCAGAATACTCTTCAGAGATTCATACTGCTCAGAAAACACCACCACCAAGCGATACAGTGTGCAGTGTTATGTCCTTAAAGGCCCACTCTAGTCTAGACCTCAAACCATTGCTGGATTCCGTTGATTCACTTGAATTTAAAGGTAGGAGTTCAAAGGAAAGCAAGTAGTTTCAGCATCAGTCTTACTCTCACCTCCCTTATGTCAGGGTGCAAGTTCTTTGCGAAATCTCTGTTTAATGATCTACCACCAGCTTTTGGCTGATTCACACATTTCTGGAGCATTTCTGTCTACAGGCCAGGGCCAAAGGGTCAGCTGAGGTCTGAGTATTGAGTAGAATCAAAGAGTGATTTTCTATTCTTGAAAATCTGTAAAATACAATATATAGATTGCTTGAAATGCCTTGGCTATCTCTGCAGGATATGCCTTTTACTGAATCTGTGAGTTTCCCTTTCTCCCCATCTGTCTTTATCTTGTTCCCTTTCCTCTCTTTCTCTCTCTCTTTCTTACCTCCATCTGCTTCTTCCCTTTGAAAAAGCAGCTTACTCCAGTGGTCTCCGTTAATATGACGCCATTCCTGTAGCGAAGGCAGACCCCTATGTCAAGAGCAGCAGTTTTCTTCGGATGCTGTAAGGCCTTGGCAGAACCATCTCTTCTTTCCCCTGCTGGTTCTGGAACACTTGGTTCTTTTAATATCCTTCAGATAGGGAGCGCAGCACCGGTGTTTAGGATACTACTATACACAGAGGGGCAACGGCTTTGAGGAGGAATCATCCAGTGACATTATCTCCTCTTTACTCAAAAAGGCAGTACAGCTGGCCCCTACAATTCCACAGGAGCTTTTCTGCCTCATCTGCAAAAATATTTGTGTATTGACGTTTGCAGTGAGATGAATTTGTTATACTCAAGCGTCTCGCTACCTTTTTCTTTTTGCTTGGTTATTTATTCTGCTGGCTACTGCACATGGCCTATGTATTATTAACCAGCAACACAGAGGTTTAGATGTAATTTGCTGCTGTGTTACATTTACTAACTGCAAAATCAAAATGTAGCATTGCTCCAACATTCACTCTTCAAAGGAGGTATAATGAGTGGAGCTGCAAAGTTCAAAGAGAATGGTTAAGTGTTTGTATAGAATTATACAGGGTGAGCAACTGTGCTTTCCTCAGAGTGATATTGAAAGGTTTGATATTTTACATGAAAGGTTGCTAAAGAGGAGTTTAACATAGGAAACAGGTTTAACCCTTCTGCTTTGGGAAACAGAGGAAATACTAATGCAGATAAAAGCCCCTCATTAAGGGTCTTGTCTTGTACTTTTTTTTTGGCATAACTTTGTGTCTTCCTGCCTTCTATTTCTCTTCTTCCTACCATCTCTTCTTGTATTTGTATTGCATTCTACATCTCTCTTATTTCATCCCTGGCTGATACATCAGTGTTAGCCTTGTTCTTTTCACAGTAATCTCTGAATAGATGTTCGCTTCTGTGTCCTGTGCACCTCATGCATGTTTGTCCCCTGTTTTTTCTTCAATTTCTGTTGATTTTCAACGCTGTTTCTGTATGAGGTTTTTTTTTGTTTTTTGTTTGTTTTTTAGGGGGGTTGTCATTGTTTTTATATGTACTTTTTCTTGATAGTGTTGAAATGAAAGGCAGCAACAGACTTTTGTGGATTTCTATTGCACATTTAAATGTGGAGAGAGAATGAGTCATTTGTTTAAGCCCAAGGGAGTGCTAAGCTTGTTCTGCATTGTGTGTCGACACTGGTCCCCTGTTAATGTCACTGTCACTAAATAATGATGCATGCATGTAGACAGATGCACTGACACACACACATACTCACACATACAAATTATTGCATCTATGTATATTTGTTTCCATTCACTAACAGAATTTTAAGGGAACACATTCTTGTTATTGTAGGTATGTATGTATGTATGTATGTATGACACATACGTGAGGGAATTTCCACACAGAACACACACATAAGCAGATATAGTAAAACCTAATTTCATAAATGGAGCCTGTTATTGCCAGAAAATTACGTTAAACGATACCAAAAGAATCTCCTATGTGATAGATGAAAATGGGAGAGATAAAAATGAATCAAAAAGACTGTAGACTGTGGAAAATAAAAGACTGATGAAAAGGAGAGGAGGGAGCATGAGAGGCTTAGAAGGTGGATGGATGGTAAGGGAGGAGGGAGGGTGGGGAGGGAGGGTGAGGCGAGCGTTGAGCGGAGAGGAGAGAGAAAGCCGGAATGAACGATATATAGCCCCTGGCAAACAGAAAACAATTGTTACACTGCCTCCCATAACCCACTTCAACCTTAAACAGCAGATTTTTTTCACTCAATTAATTTCTACACATTGGAGCAAGGGCCTTGGCTGAAGCTGGGCTTTTATGTGCTCCTGCTGCTGCAAGGCCTATACACGTGTCTCTCTCTCTCTCTCTCTCTCTCTCTCTCTCTCTCTCTCTCGCTCTCTCTCTCCTCTCTCTCTCTCTCCCCTCTCTCTCTCTCTCTCCCCTCTCTCTCTCTCTCTCTCTCTCTCTCCTCTCTCTCTCTCTCCCATCTCTCTCTCTCTCCTCTCTCTCTCTCTTTTATCTCTCTCTGTCTCTCAGTCTCTCTCTCTCTCTCTCTCTCTCCTCTCTCTCTGTCTCTAGCTTTCTGTTTTTCTTTCTTCAGAAAATGAAGATTCTGCATTGGAATGGACTGGGACATTTTGAGAGATGAAGTCTGAATAAACAGAAATATTAGATATTTTAAAAATAGCGCACACAACAACAATTTCATTCTCTATTAGGACAAGAAATGCCTTTTAACCTAATAAGTATTATCCAAGGCAGCCATGCAGTGCTTCATGCAAACTTTGAAATATGATTTATTTATATATATTTATTTATTTATACATTCAGCTGAATGTATTCCTGTGTACAGTTCTTTAAGGATTTTCATCATGCATTACATGTAAAGCTGATAGAAAGCAAGAACATCAAGACAGTCAACTTTGAATGTTGATTTAAATTATAAAATCCTGTAAGGAGATTCACTGAAAGACCTCTAATGGAATCATTAGACTAATAAGAACAATAATAATAATAATAAATTATGATGATGATAATAATCACACACAGGAGAAAACTGAGCCATGGTGGCCTTATGTGGACAGCAGGTTGACTTGCCTGAGGGCAGAGAGAGGGAGAGCAGGCAGAGACAGATGGACAGATAGATAGGGGAGGGCATGACTGAGCTGTGTCTGTGTGTGGTGAGTGAGGGCCAGTCAGAACAACATGAATCATGGCTCCAGTTGAGAGAGGAGGAGATCAGATCAATAACAGCCCAGAGGAGGGAGAAGAGTGAGAGAGAGAGAAAGAGGATGAAGGGAGGACACAGGAGGTGTTCATCACTGGACCACCCTGACTCCCAGCATGCTCACTTTTTTTTTTTTTCTTTCTCAGGCTGTACAGTTAATGTATTGAGCGAAGCGCTGGTTAATTTTCTTGGTGGAAACTGAAACATAGGTTGATACAGACAATGTGCTAATGTGTAAGTATGACTTATTGATTATTCCAATGAAGTCATGTACAGGCTATTCATGGTCGTCCTTTGCAAATACATTTCTGGTGCTCATTTCACTTCAGCAAAGCGTTGACCTACAGTTAATCTAATGAGACACTCTTAAAGTGCATTTCAAAATATTATAGTCAAGTTATGAGTGTGCAGTTTTATCAGTTGAAAGGAAAGCACTAAACGATTAATTCATCTCGCTTTACTCTTGAAGCCACAGAGCTTGTTTGATTGTGCATGTGCAAATTTAGTTGCTTGTGTGTATGTGTGTGTGTTTTTGTCTAGTGCATTGGGAGTGCAAAGACTCAGCAGTGGTCATTTCTCATTAAGTGACCAGTGTGCCTAGAGGAAAGGCCTGTTTTTACAGAATATGTGTGTGTGTGCCAGGAGCAGCTACAGAGTTAGTGGCCAGTGTTGGAGTGGCTGCCTGGACGTTTAAGCATGCTACACACACTAGTGTAAAATTGTACTGCGGAACAGGCAAGCAATTTTTCTCATCCCTCCTTTTTTATATAATTTGGTCGATAAAGGTGAAGGACGTTTCATCGCTATTTCTCCCTCCCGACTCCCGACTCCCTCCTCCTCATGTGCTCTGCTCTGTCTCACAGTGAAATCCCGAGATAAAGCTCGGCAGCGCTCCATGTTTAATGGAGCTTAATCCCACAGATTTGAGATACGGAGCTGTGAGGTAATTCCCTCATGCCCATCTTCACTAACACAGAATGGTCATGTGACCACCTAATTCTGCCCCTTTGCTAGACACAGACAGACAGGTGGACAAACGGACAACAAAAAGAACATAACTCTGCGAAGGACAAATGTGTTTGCTTTTTTAAAGAATTTATCGGGAAAAGGGTTGTGCTTTTTCTCAGCATCACAGAATGCTCGCCATCTCATCTGCTGTAAAACCAGTTATTTTCTGCCATACTTTCCCTTCAGCTGTGCCTCAGTAAAATGTGGTCATGTTTGCTTTGGCTGGTCAGTCAATCTTCCTCTTGATGGGGGGATTTATAAATTAATCTGCAACACAGAGACGAATATGAGCCAAAGTGACGAGTTTGGAGAGTCATAACTGAAAGCTTAGTGTCCACAGACAGGACTCCGGCCACAGCATCACGTCAGGATGCTTGGAGAGAGTTAAGAGGGGTTGGCTGGCTTCAGACTATTTGGAGAAGCCATGTGCTGGGAAGTATTATACCCACCAACAATCCTCCTTAAGTGATGAGCTGACACTAAGCAATTTACTATTCACCCTGCCAGTGAAAATATTTTCAATCTGAGTGCATAAAGCTCCCATGGCAGGCAATGCGCCAAGCCCTCTTCTTCCATCTGACACTTTTTGTTTCAGAATAGCCACTGTGTGGTTCAATTTACCCCAAGACATGCTTGTCAGGCCCGCTTGACATGAGCTCCGTTGTCAATGTGTAAAACAGTCCACATGGATGATTGCAGAGGAGCACTGGTTGTTAGTGGTAGTGAGTGGGGTTTGAGAGAAAGGAAATGTGCATATGCCTGTTTT
Source organism: Macquaria australasica (assembly GCA_005408345.1). Taxonomy (NCBI): domain Eukaryota; kingdom Metazoa; phylum Chordata; class Actinopteri; order Centrarchiformes; family Percichthyidae; genus Macquaria; species Macquaria australasica. The sequence goes on from SEMN01000027.1 coordinate 638,159, forward strand.
TAATATACACTAAAAAGGATGTTGAACGCAAAAGCAAGGAAACAAGCTGCTCCACTTATTTAATCAGTACTAGTGTGACGACTCTGTGGACTCCCCACAGATTTCCTTGTCCACCATTATTCCACCTTTTCTCCCTTTTCCTATTGTTTTCTTCCCATCTGTCCTTACCACCCTCTCCTATCTTCTCCCGTCTCCTCCCCTCCTTTTTTTGTTGCCTCTCAGGTATAAGACACCTAATTGTCACAGGAGTAGAGGCAAACCGCCTAGTGAAAACACAGAAACACTGTATAGTTATTGTCCAAAACAAAAACAGCAGGCTTGAGCACTCAGAAAAGCCACATACACACAGGCATCAGGGTGTCAGTGTAGTGGGACAGAAGCTGAGTGTTCGAAGCTGTGTTTGTGGTTGTTTATGTGTGTGTGAGTGTATGTTTTTGGCAGGTGAGGGGGCACATCGTCCTTTATAGGTGCACTCTTTCTGGCACTGTCACTTCAAAGTCTCAATCGCCTGCCATTCTGGGCCCCAACCACTGCCAACACAGCCAATCCACCTCTGCCAAGGTCCTCTTCATCCCTCTGCTACTGCTCTTCTCTCTCCTCCTTTGCATAATTACCCAGGTAATTGTGGAGTAATTGACTGCATCACCTGCTCCTAGGAAGCTCTGGCATTGTTTAATAAACAGCTGGAATGTGCGCCACATGTTGTTGGAGAGCAAGAGGAAGAACATATTGGGGCAGAGGGGGAGGGCTGGAGATTGGGAAAGAAGGTAGGAGGAGGACTGAAAAGAGTTGGGTGGTGCAGTCTGAAAAGGAGGCGGTGAGAGTGTACACATGCTAATTTCCCAAACACAGACACACAGATATAACACTCTCTAGGCAAGTCCTGAACTTGTTATGCAAGGTGAACATATTATTGCCTGTGGAAAGATTAGTGAGGGAGAGGGTAATGAGAGTGGGAGATGGATAGATTTAGAGACACAGGGAAGAGAAGAGGCAACAGAAAGTGAGTGAGAGAAAGTTTGAGGCATGAGAGAATGAGATGGATAGATGGAAGGGGGAGCGGGAAAGGAGAGAGGGGTGAAGCAAGCCTCTCAGGGCTAATGACATTAAGGAGGTCTGATGAATCGACACCCGCTGAGTGTTATTGACGTCCCCTGAGCCTGCCCAGGCAGAGCCAGCCTCCAAGCCCAGGTATTGGCTAGCCCTGCTCCTCAATTAGACTGCCTGATTAGATTCCCTCGGTTGTGCCCTCTCATGGGGTGAGCAGGGTGGCATGATGGATGTGATGGGCAGGATTATCAAAGGGTGGTGTCACCCATGCCCCGCCTGGAGGGCACCAGACGATGGGTTTGACCAGTCGTCGCAGGGGCGTGTAGGCGGAGGGCAGGGGACGCGGCTCGAGTCTCTTATTGAGGCTGTCAATCATTGCCGCATACAAAATGGAGGCTGTGTCTCTGCACAGAGATGCACAGGAGTAATTACTATTCCATCTCACTTGGCATCTAGATATATGAGGCTGTTCACAACCAATGACCTCACGTGGCAACACTTCACCATCTTTGAAATTGTTTGAAAATTCTCAATTTACATATCCTGTCCTTCATTGACTGATCCCTCGAAAGAGAGACTCAGAATGTAACTTTGCTTGGATACTGCAGATTATGTGGTTTTAATTTAGTGTGCTATTCATTTCCCAAAGTAAATATGAAAACTGCTCAATTCTTCTCTAGTTTTGCTATCATCTGTGTTGCTACATTAGTCCCTAATGTTGAAGAGTTTGGCTAGGATATGTCCTTAACCCTATTCTCTCCATTTTCTGGTAGTGACAGTTTCTTACAACCATTCATCAACATCTTGGCTCTTGTGGTGCAAAAAATGGGGCAAGTCAGGTAAGTGTCCCAATTCAGCAGTTTTGAAAGGCAGTAACTAATGATATCTCAGGAACGGGGGCTGCTGCTGTTTCCCTGAGAACTTTCCTTCCTGTTCCATTGTGTGTTTGTGTGGCTGGATAGCTAGCTAATGGCCTGTCTCTGATGAATTAGGGGGTCTGACACCCTGCAAACACACTCTCCCAAGGTCAGAGCAGCCCACAGATTACCATATCCGGGGGCTTTAACAATCTAACACAGCCTCAAGTCAGTCGGATGACAATTGAGTCGAGCACACAAGAAGATAAGGGAGTTTGAGGATGGAGGGGTTTGGCTCCAAAGGAAGAAATTGCTTTTAAAGTGGAGAAAACCTGCAGTGATCTCTGCCGCTACTGTCCCCAACAGTGGCTGTGATGCCAAGTGTCCATTTGTGCATCCCTCTCAGTTAAGGCGCTCTTGCAGTTGTTCACTCGACAATGTTATCCCTTTTCTTTATTGAAAGCTGGTATTCAACCCTCCCGTCTGTGTTAAAGAGTCCTTTTACACCCAGCAAAGTGCTTAGTGAATGTGCTCTGCTGAAGCACATCCATATTTCTTCACAATAGCACCAAGTTGTTTTCTAATACAGCGTAGTATAATGTTCCATTAAGCAGTGTAACATATTGTATACATTGATTTGTAATTGACTGTGGTCAATGTGTTAGCCTTGTTGTCAGGTGGACGCTGTCACAAATAAGTATATAAAACAGTCAGAGAGAGGAGAAGTTGAAGCCAATAGGAACATTCAGATTAACACAACCAAATATATGTGCAAACATGGACTCATACTGTATATCTAAACCCAAAATACCTGCATGTAAACATGCACATGCATGCGTGCGTGCTCACGGAAGCAAATTGTAACACATAAGGGCATACACACATCCACCCACACACTTGCCAAATGTGTCTGCAGGGAGCTGGCTAAAATGTCAAGCTATGTGCATGGCTGCCTCCTGTCGACGCCTCTCTCCTTATTTCACAGCAGCACCTGGTGGTGACAAAGAGCACAGAGGAGAGAGACTCCCCAGGAAAGGATAGGAAAGGAAAGGAAAGGAAAGGAAAGGAAAGGAGAGGAGAGGACAGGAGAGGAGTCCACCCATTCCCTAGACAACAGACCCTCTCCGTCCCGTCATGTTCTACTTGCCTGTCAATCCAACTCAGGGCTGCTTAATTTCACTTTGAATTGACGATGTTCAAGCCCCTGCCAAAGTTTGAGGGATTTTAGACGTGTTACCAAAGCCAAGGAGCATAATGAATGAAAAGCCCCTTCCCAAATTGATTTCAAACTAAATCAAACCCTGGTATTCAATTATCTGCCAGAGCTGCCACTGAGGAACTTTAAAGTTGTATAGGCAGAGAAAGAGAAGAAGGGGAGAAAGTGAGGAGAGGGAAAGACGACGGTCGGAGCAGAATGCAAATGACTCCATCCCTGCGTGGTGTCAGAACAGGTGGCCCAGTGGTAGCGCCGGGGCTGATGAATGAGCTGTTGAAGTGGAGCCCATTGCTACCTCTAGCTAGTGGCAGCTCCAATTCTGCCTAGTTAAGCATTTGGCCTCCTCTGCCAGGAAGGCTTAATTGAAGAAATCATCACAGGGACCGGGACAGATCTGGTGTTACTGGGACCAAATTGTCTGTCTGCCCAACCAGACTGTAACATCATAATAGTGTGATACTATCCATACACTAATCACAAGAAAAGTGTTTTATTACAGGATACCAGACCAGGACCATGCTTCCTTTTAATTATGTTGCACCCAGTGTGAATTGCTTCAATTCAGTCATAAGTTAAAGGATAATGGTGGTAGAATTTTTATTTCCCCTGTTGCCAGTCTTACCCATTAAAAGTCTAAACCCACCATTGTATTTGCTACAGTCAGAAGCTACTACTTTATGATCTGTTCATGTAGATTACTGGCTCCCACTGTTGTTTAAAAAATCCATTAAAAACAGCTCGCAAAGATGTAGTGCTGCCTTGACTAATGTAATACATCATGTTGAACAGCACGTGTATTGCTGGTTTTCCTAACATGCCTTTATCACTCAGGTAATTACTGTTTTAGTATTATTTAATACAGTATTACACCTGCATGAGGAAGACAAAATGTCCTGTTCTTTTGTGACATTTTTGTGTTGTTGTTTTTTTCATCCTTTGTAGTATTTATTTCATTATAACACAGCCTGTTGGACATTACTCACACAAGACAAGCAGACCATGAGGCAGGGAGCAAAAGGAACGTACCCTGATAGGTTTATTTTAGCAGAGACCAGTGACTTTTTTATTGTATCAGAGAGTTAGGGTAATTATTGGTAAATTACAAAAACCTGTCCTTTCAGCGTTATCAAGCAGAAACCAATCGAGTCATTGACACCGCAATTCCGTTTCAAAAAACAAGTAGCCTTTGGCCCCCTGCCGCACCTGCGCACAGTGTATCAAATGTTTGGCCTAACTAATGAACGACTGAATGCAATTATAATGTACTATCTCTGAAATTAGGCCTGCCATGGTGTTAATTACATAATTACTGAAGATGTCAGCTCTATGCGGGAGGGTGGAGTGTCAGTGAAGAGAGTGGAGCACGCAGGGAGGGAAGTTGCTTTGCTTTCAGGGATGAACTATAGACGCTTCTTTGATTCATGATGCCGGCTTTGTGGAAAATATCGCCTTTGCCAAGTTAATTTTGAAAAGGCCAGCATATTTGGGCAGAGACAATCAGCCTGACCTTTCTCAGAACAACCCCAGTTTTCACTCTTTCACCTCTTTTTTTTGTGCTTTCTTTTTTTCCCCTTTCCTTTCCTTTTCTTTCTTTCTTTTTTCCTTTTCTTTCTTCCAGTCTCTCCTCTCTTCTTCTTTCTCTCCTCTCTCTGTTCGGTGAGGCTGACATACACGTCCTTGACAGCAGCGTCTGCTAATAGAGACCGCCATTGTTTATCAACACATCCCACTGATGAAGCAGCCTTCCCGTTTCTGTTGGAATATTTGTACAAATTTATTGGAGGCTGCCTCTATTAGATGCAGGCCTTTGCTAGGAAACAAGTATGCTTCTAGTGTAGACAGACAATTGTATCCTCCTGCTTGTGTACTTCACTAATCAAGGCGACGCAGATGACTTTCCCATTGTTCTGTGTGCAGTTATATCATGCAGATGATTGGAATATCAATTCATTCCACACTTGCAGCCTCATGGCTAATTTGCAATGGCTGTATATCAAATGTGTCATGAGAATGGGGACCCATATTTCCCTTACAGAGAATATGGAGCAGAATATGTCATTTGCCATTCAATGCGTACCTCTCCCTGGTGCCATTTGGTATGGAAACTGAGGCTCAGCATGCGTCCGTGCGTGTGTGCGCGTGTGTGTGTGTGTAAAAGTGAGAGAGAAAGAGTGGAAGTAAGTATTAATGTATTTATATTGAGTGTGTTTGAGAGTGTTTGTCGCTATGATCTGGGGCTACAGACAGAGTATGATGGGGCCAGGGCGTCCCAAACTAGATGCAGATGAGGAGCCATGCTGAATAATCATGTACCATCACCGCTCTTCCACAGACAGGGAGGGTCTCCATCACAGCTGTTTCAGCCCAGACACAACCCCACCACCGCCCTTTCTATCCCTCCATCCCCCACCTCTCTCCCCGTCCACCTGTCCCATGTCAGTACTGCCAGCAGAACAAACTCTGACGAGACTTTTCTAGGAACTGAAAATAGTTTACCTCCTCCTGTTCTGTGTTACACCTCCACCCGCTGCCTCTTGCCTCGGTAGTCTGCTGTTTTCACAGGAAATTAGCCAGACGTCCCCTGAGGTGGATCTCGTGCATAGCAAGATATCTGCCTGTCAAGGTGTTCTACGGCTCCTGCATTCATTTGCTGCTGTCTCTCTCACTCTCTTCCCCCCTTCTTCTACCTCTCCATCTGACCCCTGCAACTGCACTATCCCAAAAGTGAGTTTAGAGCCCCTGTCTGAACCACAGTATGTGATCAATGTTTTTCCTATGTTTTATTTAAAACAAGTATTTTTTTTTTTACACCATGGACATCTGCAAGTATGTCTTCAGGATTATTTGTTCATTAAGATACCAGCTCCATCAGTTGTTTCTCCCTCCCATTGTTCCTGTCACTGTCACAACAGTTTGTTGGCGTTGTCCTCTGTGACTGTGTGGACGATTACAATATTAGGGTGCTGCCTTTAATCCCCAACTGTATTTTGAGCGTTATGCTCTAACCCTTGCCATACAGGGCCTGACATCACTCTCGAGAGGAATAATTGCTCTCCCTTAAGCCGGTCGAGCGCAGTCCCTGGCCGCACCATGGGTATCAGAACTTAACAACTCTTTGACCTGAGGCACTGTATTTATCACACCTTTTTTTTATGACCCCATAAAACAGTCCCTTGATGAATTTGATAGGCTTATGAAAACATTTCCATCCAGACGGGCTGTAACGGTTTCAGAGGGACAGACCTGTACAGTAACTTTCTCTATCACCACGTTCTGCCTGAGGCCAGCCTGTGAACTAGTCGCAACACATGCCATTCTTGTTCCACAAATTTTTGTGCACTCCCAGATGAAGAATGGTATGATGAACAAGGGTGAAGCTGAGTAGTGACTGAGTGACTGATCAGGGGACTGGCCCTTTTACACAAGAGATGTTGGAAAAATAAAAAATAAAAAGCCACTGAAAGCTTATGGAAATTATTAATTTTTTTAAAGTTTAGTGATGCTGTTCTGCTTCCACGAACCACTTATTTTGTGCAACTCTTTCTTGGACCGTCTTGTGTTCATACTGGTGTGCCCATTTTCCAAGTGGTTATAGGTGACCTCTCCTATCATCACTTCAGGCTTTTGGAGTGAGTCAATTAAATGGGTCAGATAGTGGCCCATATTTGCCCTTCTACATGAGAACAGAAGGTGGACGTCAGTCACAGTGGGGGAGCCCAGGGAGAAGCAGCACCTCTCGGGATCTGTCCCCAGTAAAGAATCGCTGAAACAGGGAATTCAGTGGCCCAAGACTTCTGCAACACAAAGGACTGTCCTCCTGCTCTGGCACTCGGGGGACGCAGTCAGCAAAGTGCCTCTTACAGCCAAGACCAGAGCACTGGATTCATTGTGTGTCTTTTGTGCTCTTAGAGGGTCTGCCTCACTTTAGCTTTTTTTTTTGTTTTTTTATTCAACTCATGCAGACACTTGAGAGGTGCCAATGAAGGATGGCACCCATTTGTGGATGTCTGACACAGCATCTTACAATTGCCCATTAAAGGCTCTTGAATGGTTTTAAAGAACAAAGTCTGTTGTCTCGTTTTGGCGCAGTGGACAAAGGACTCTTAGGGAAAATGACCAAGTCGGGCCTGTGACATAAAGGCTTTTAAGATGTAATGACCTCCTGTTTATAGTGATGTCTGCCTGTTTGTTGTCTAACTTGATAATGGGAAAGTGTTTTCTATGGAAGACAATGTGGTACCCTAACAGGATGGATTTTAAGGCAGCTGTATGATGTTATGTGGTTTAGTGGTGGACAGGTAGATCACACTGCTGGGATAAATAAGCCTTCTCTGCAGCACTACACCTCCTCAGTTCAAGGATACGGGCTACCATCACTAATACACTGAATGAGCGTGTTGACCACTCAGCCTTGCTCTTCAGTGCATTTACTCTGCATTGTCAGGCAAAGGGAGAAAGAGACATTCACAGAAGAGTCACATGCACACATGCTGATACATGTACAACACATAATCCAATGACAAACACACAATACTTTTTCAACAGGACACATTTGAAGTCTGACTACCAGAGCAAGAGGGGAAAGCAAGAGGGGCATTGGAATCTCCCGTGAGCTTACACTTCCTTATACTGTTGCTTGGCCCATAAAATATTAACAGTGGCTGCCTCCCCTCTGAATAAGCCAATAGAGTAGTAAAGGGTGGGGTCTGCCTCACACAGTGTTTAATGCATGCCCCTTAGGGCCTCAGCTTGGTCTGAAAAATAGGGCCTTTTCTCTAGCTCTTACCTTCACTCTTGTCTCCCTTCTCTCTTTTACTTTGTCATTCTGACTTTCTTTTTCCTTCTTTCTTTCTGTCTGGCTTTTTCATTTTTTTTTTGGCCCTAATGTATTTTTCTCAGTCTTTCAAGCTTTCTCTTTTCTTCCCACATCTGCTAGAAGGAGAGAGAAAGGCAGTAAGCAAGAGAGAGTGTAGGAGAGAGTAAAAAAAGGAGAGAGAGATGGTGAGTGGTGGGATTCAGTGGGCTTAATGTTATCAGATGGCCAGTGCGTTGGCTTCTCCGCCTCATCCTGTTGTCTGTCCTCTAGCTGTGTTTTTCACCATGTGCTGAGAGGAAATGGTTGTTCTATGGCGATCTCTGTTTTATGAGGCATGCAGGTGCTTTCTCATCTGTTCCTTGTTTTTCACCCAACGCCACCACAATCTTTCCCTCCCACGGCAGAACAGCAGACCACCCTTTACAAGGTGACTATAACAAAAACAGCAGAAAGCATGAATAAATTAAACAGATGCTTAGATATCTCCTTTTTAATGGTGGACTTTGGACAGTTGTACCGTTTGTTATATCCTCTGTTTCACTTCGAACACAGCCTTCAAAGCCAACATATCGGTCAAAAGGACGCAGAAATGTTGTGGCTTATCAATCATTTCTACAATGTATTACACCATGTTTAGGAAGTTTTAACAGTGGCAAAAACATAACCTAGGTGCTTCCCCATTTCCATCCAGCCCACGTGAATTTGCACACCAGTTATTTCTTAATCCACAGCCATCTGGCTGTAGATGATTGAGCGGCTTTCCAGAGCGTCTTGCAGTACGTTCACTTGGCACCACAGAGTACAAAAAAAACCCATTCCAATTTAATTAAACTGAAAGAATATCATTAGGGTTCTTAATGATGATTAATGTCTAAATAATAATAACATTTATGAAGTATTAGGGTATTAGAGTTCTAGTTCTGTGGAATTATTCTTTCAGTTCAGGTACAGGACATTGTTATAACAAATAGCAACCCTCATTACTCATATCATTGGCTCCTGGGTTAGAGATTCAGACAGATCGGGAATCCATTTTATCTCCAAGTTTACTCTCCACTGGGTTCTTTCTTCTTCGTAAACTATAGAACATTCGGCGATCCACTTAGCTCTGAAAGCCGCTGACAACAAAGTCTTTTTTTTTCCCTCTCAGTTTTCTTCCTGTTGACTTATTTTCTTACTTTCCTCCCCGTGTTAAAACAAATGGCAACTGCAGGAAGCAAAAAGAAAAAAAAAGAGCTGAAAAATTGACATTTAGCTTAAATGGAGGTGGAATGGGCCGCAGGGATGCTGCTGTAACGATGCAGGGAAGACTAGGGCTTCTTCTTTCTTCCTGTCCCGCTAAAACAAGATTTATGACCTCACGAATACAATATTTTAGCAGCTGATATACACTGTGGGTGGTTTATCTGGGATTGAGGGCTTTGCTGTTGAGCCCATCACTGTGGGGCTTCTATGACTTACAGTGTCAACATGCAATGAGAGGTAACAAAAAGGACACTGTGTTGTTGGTGTGTGATCTCTCTTATACGTCTACTATATGACACATTTTTTTCCCACAAATATGTGCACTTGTATGCAAATTTCCTGTTTTTTTCCATTTTGCAAAGAATATCTCAAACAAAAGAACAGATAAAATGAAGGCTGGGAGGTGAACGAACAAAATTACAACCTAAAAGTCAACTTCTCTGTTAAATTCCTCCTCACACATTATCCATTTTTCTGGAGGAGCGTGGGGAGTCATAGAGCATTCAGTGAGAGATCTTATATTCATCTATGCCCCCTGCTTTGTGTGTCATTGCTATACCCTCTTGCTCTTCCCTCACCGCTTTCCTCTGGCAGTGTAATTGACAGGCTTCAGCAGTTAAGACCTCCAACAGCTCTTTCTTCATTTGGAGACACTTTGTCGGTTTTAATCAGGGCTTTAATTGGCAGGCTGGCAGTGGGTGAGTGGCACCAGGGGCTGGGGCATAGAGGCGACACTGACTTTCCCGAGATACCATTCGTGCCTTTTCTTTCCGTCATTTTCTCCCCTCTCTTTCTTTTTCTTTTCTTTCTTTCCTTCTTAGTTTCTTTCTTTCTTCCTGACCCTCTTTTTCTCCCCCTCTTTCTGGCTCCTATCAACTCATAGGTTCACAAATATGAAGTCATAAATCAATATGTTTATCCATATACTCCTTATAACTGTGTTTTCATTTTATATCTTACAGAAACACTCAAACACACTGTTACACATGGATTAAAAGAGTGTGCTGATGGCATTACTGATATAAAAAACCTAACCATAGGGAACACCATAGGAATAATCCTAACCATAACACAATGCATTTTCTTTATCATCAGCGTGTGTGTGTGTGTGTGTGTGTGTGTGTGTGTGTGTGTGTGTGTGTGTGTGTGTGTGTGTGTGTGTGTGTGTGTGTGTGTGTGTGTGTGTGTGTGTGTGTGAACAGTGACTGGGGGTCCTGTGGGCTCTTCTGTGTTGTGTTTGAACTGGGCTGCTTTGTGTCGCTGATTTTTCAGTCCTATATGGCAGCTCGTACGACAGGCCAGTATGTGCCGTGCTCCTGCCAGTGTTGCTGAATCTAGGACACCAGGCCTCTTGTCTGTGATTCTCCCTCCTGCTGAGGTGTTAGTAATGCCAGGGGACAAGCTAGAGCGGATTGAAAAAGAGCGAAAAATAGGTGGTGGGAGGTAGAGGGAGATAGAGAGAAGTATAGATAGGCTGAAGAAAGAGAATATGTCCCAGAATTCTTTGTCAGAATCCTTTGTTGACAGCTGATGCCCTGCTTTTGAACCTGGCACAGCAAAGCCTTGAATTGTCTGTCATTCTGATGACATGACAGTTATTGTCAGTATTGCCTGCGCTAAAGCATGCCTCACTGCTAGTTTAGCTGTATCTTGCTGTGTATAGACTTTGTGTATTTGTGCATCAGTACAAGCACTGGCTAAAAAAAAAACCTCCCTATAATCAACAAGCATCCTGTGTATTTGCCAGGCCAATTAAGAGTCATTCATTTGCTAATGAAGGCCCTGTCGAGGTCTAAACTGCTCCTAGGGGCATGCAGACATGCAGTCAGCACACACGCAGCCCTCAGCAAAGCTCAGCGCCACCAACATAGTCATCAGTCTGTGCCCGCTGCTGTGCGCACGTCTCGCGTTGCCCACTCAGCACATCTCACCAGCAGCCCCTAAACACTAAAAAGTATAATTGAATTCATTATTTCCTGTTTTATGACTTGTTCCGCTGTGGTTTTAATTTGTCCTGTAAAAGATGAGGCAGGCAGGCAGTTCTTCTGCCTTGAATTCCCTCCAGTTCCCCTCTCCCAGGCTCCCTTGTTCTGCTACCGAGCTCGGGATTTTATGAGGCGAGGGGTCTCCTGTGTCGTGGGAGCCGTCTCTACCGCTAATCAACTCCTCAAGGTTGCTACCTCCATGCCATGCAGGAGGAGGTAGAGATGTGCTGCCAAATCGCGTGCCTAGCTACCTCTTTAATGGGCTAACTGCTTGACCTTCACGATGACTCCATCCTAACTCCACTCTGAAGAGATGGCCCATCTGTGTATTGATTTAGTCATGAGAATATAATCTGAAAACATTTCTGTCAATATTTCCTCCCTGCCTTCAGCTTCCTGGGGAGAGATGATGTTCAGCACAAGAGCAAGGTTATCAACAGCATCTTTGTGGTTATTGGAGACATGCTGTATTTTTTTTGTGATAAGAAGCCTTTATTTTCAACTTTCTAAAACACAGACTTGGCAGAGCAGTTGTGCAGTCAGTGCCTCTAGGCTCTTCACTTTGGCCCCAATGACTGAAGATGACTGCTCTGCTGCCAGCAACGGCTTCCTTACCTGTTCCCCTGACTCCAGAGACTTTTTCATTTTCTCCTCCCTTTTTTTACCTCCCACCATCCCTTTCTACTTATTTTCTTGTGTCAATCCCTTCATCATTTGTTGCTTTGCAGTATGCTCAAGGTCTCTGCTGGGTAAGTTGGATGTGGACTTTGTGGGAGGGCTCACCTCTCAAACAATGACCACAACAGATTCAAAGCAATGCTGGTTGGCCTGAGCACACCACGCCACACTACTATCAAAGAACAGAAAAGACCTCTGTGCTGACATTTTCTGCAACGTTGACACTTCAGTGGCTGTCAGTGACCTTGTATGACATTGAGTATGAATAAGATCTTATCTTATTTGTCTGTCATTGTCATATATGTCATCAGCATAGATGTGTATTGCCTTTTTAGTCGATGTGATTTCTTTGCTTTTCACAATCATTATTAATACTTGGTCACTTGGACACTAGTACCAAGCTGTCCAAAGGTGTTTTGACTCTAGGGCTATGGAACAAATGTAGTTTATGTTTTGCCATTGGAGAGATGTAACAGTTTAATTTCATGGTGTCAACATAGAAGTGGAATCAGATCATAAAGCATTATAGCACTTATACAGAGAGGAACAGCGCTGTAAATCGGCAGAGTGCACTTCTGGCTCAGATGGAGTGAGATCTATTGTGCATTTTTAGTACATATGTGTTTAGTGGTTGGGTTGAGCGTCAGCGATGACGATAATGATAATAACAGGCAATGTACCCTGTATTCATCTGTTTGTTTTAAGAACTCAATTTGGCAGAAGCGCCTGGTGAGACATTTTGAAATCCTTGAGAAACACTGTATGAGCAAAGAACAAGAAAAGATCCTGTATCTTATGCAACTGGGGAATGTAGGCCACCTGGTTGGTATAGGGGTAAATGTAGGTCTTGCTTTGTTCCTGCAGTGTGTGGGTCGAGCTCTGATGATGTCATGTGCAGTTGTTTCTATAGCAGGATTCGCTGTGGGCGGCTGGGCCTGGCACAGAGGTACAGGGGGGATTTGGTAAGTGCCGTGATTTCACTGAGATCCAGCAAAGCCCTAAATACAGACTGAGATAAGCGATGTGTCAGAGCACAAAGTGACAAAAATCCAGAGACAGACAGACTTTTAGGGGAGAAAAGAAATACAAATGTGGCCTATTGCTAAACCAACAGAAATCGCATCATTGCATTACTGAATAAAATACCATGGTGGGGTTTATAGTTTTTAAATCAGAGCTGCACTGGGTGACACTACCTTGTACTTTTAAATGTGGGGTTAATGCGTTGTGTGACGTGTAAACACTGTCAGCACCTGCCTTTAGGTCCTTAGTACTGTTGGACAGAGTGTATTAAGAGAGAGTAAAATTTAAAAAAATAAGACAAGCTGTATGCAATGCATTTGAGTAGCTTGGGAAGGAGGGATGTGTTTTGAACACATGCCTGGCACGTACGACTCAGCCGAGCAAAAGAGCTTTGTATCCTCCCCACCAGGGGAAATAAAGAGAAGGTGAGACAAAAAACTTTTCCATTGCTCCAGGCTACTGTTACCTGGCAGCCGCCAAGGAATTTAAAATATCATTCTGCTGCTGCATATATTCTAGATCTCAAGAATAGACACACACACTCTTCTCACAGAAATGCTCTCTCTCACATACACACAGCCATGTCAAACCTTCAGGAATACACTGCAGAGTGGGGAGAGAGAGGGAGACTCCTACCAGGCCTCAGGCAGCAAGAGGTGGTGGCTTTTGTTTTGGACGTTGTTTCTGTGTACGTCTAAAAAATGATGATGTTAGTTTCTCACTGTCACTAAGGCTGCTTCTTTGACTCCCAGCCATTTGCATAGGCAGCGCTATTCCACCAGGAAATATGGGGCAGCTTTAAGAAAACTCCACTTTGGAGAGGCGGGCGGAGGAAAGGCGCGTGGAGGAGAGTAAGTGATAGTGATAGACGGTGTGATATAAATAGAAGTGGTGATGGCAGGATAATGCATGGCTCTTTCTGCCGGGCCGAGGTTCAGGCCTGTCAGTGAGACGAGGAAGAAGGGAGGAGGAGAGGGAGAAAGAGAGAGAGAGAAAGGGGGAGAACAGGGGAAAAGAGGTCCGGGTGTCTTTTCCAGGTCACTGTGGGCTCCTAGAGGTGCAGGAAGAACCCTTGATTAATTATGATCATTATTATCATCATCTTGGCCAGGGGCATTAATCACAGGCATGTCAGAGGACCGGGCAGGAGGCAAGGGGAGAGTGGGAGGGGGAGCAGGCCTCATAGTGGACACAAGATTGTTGGCATGTTAGACACACCCCTATCCCAGTGCCCCTTGCATGTGTCAGTGCTCAACATCCATATGTCCACTGTCAGCCCAGCATCTATCAAGGGTAAGCCTGTTGTCAATCCGGCCAGCTCCCACTGCTCCGAAACAAACTGACTAAACGCACGGTGATCAATGATGGCTCTTTACTTGAAGTACATGCCAATAAAGCCAGCCAAGTATGAATTGACTGCAGCTAACTTGACAGCCAGTCGGCTATCCGGCAGAAAACATTGTTTGTCAGGACATCCGTCGTTAAACTGTAATGAGTGGTTATGACAAGTTGTGTTAGTGTCAGCACACTGGGATTTGCAATAAAGCAGTTCGTCTCAGATCAGTGTGAGGTTCAAGTACTGTCCTCACAAATCAATTTCAAATACTCACACAAGCTTAGATACTCCTCTAAAGACACTTACCTCTGTTTTAATCATTTTCAAGTAAAGGCCATAAACATATTTATACATTGTAGGAATCCTTGAGTCTATAACAAAAAAGACTTTTGACTCCCCACACTTTTGACTTTGACTCTTTTTTGTTTTTGTTTTTTTACATAATGAAAATACCTACACTTTTTAAGAGTTTCCCCTTGTGTTTCTGACAAAAACACAGTTGAGAGTTTAAAAAAAAAGCATTTAACTATCTTTTATATGTTGTCAAATATGTTGTTTTTCATCATGTCAAAATCTAGCTTCCCTGGCACTTCTAATATGTTTTGTGTGTCACTTTGTATGAATGTTTTGAAAGGTACAGTTCCACAGCATATAAAAGGTACTATATAAAGACATAATTGTATAAAATATGATGTAAAACAAATTTACTTACATGTTCCCCTTTTTTCTGTTTTTTACTTGCTTCCTTTTCTTCAGCTGACTTTTTTCTTACCATTTTTCACCTTCACATCTCCCATACCCTCTTTGTGTGTTACACACCAAATGAGAGACAGCTCCACGCAGCCATGACAACCATGAGCTAGGATGTGTTCGTCGCCAGCCAGCCGGCAATGCTGGGCACTCCACTCTGTCGAGACGTCTCTCTGACTTTTATGAATACATGTACACAGCTCAGAGCGGCGGTGGATTTGTCTTTATAAGTCTGGGTGACACGTCCGCAGCGGCCCCACTTCATTTATTCCACTTGCGTAGATTAAGGCTGGCATTACAAGTAAGGTCACACCATGCATCAATGTTACCTCGACACCACAGCGCTGCTGAGCGTGCTCAGGCGTTGCCATTACTCCACCCCAGCTTCTCCACAGGAAATTTCCATCAATTTCTTGTTTTTGCATCTTCCTCTTTCCCCACTTTCTCTGATCCTCAGCCTCTCTCATTCTTCCCCGTCGCAGTGTGTTGCTGTGAGGCTAGGACAGGTGTAAACACTGCTCCAGGAATGGCTCTGAGCCTCACACTGTGTCAGAACAGGTGCGCTTCTGGACAGGAGGTGTGAGGCAGGTGTTAGATGAAGCCTCGGCTCACGAGTGTAACTGTCAAAATGTCTGTGTTCCCCCTTCTGTGATGACATGTTAATCCCTAACACTTGGTCTCCACTGGGAGCTTCTACACTAGTCAGTCTGATAATAAACAGGAAGTCAAGGAACATCCTTTACTGACACCTGAAATCTAATTAGATTTTTGGCTACTCCATCTTAATGTGCACCCAGATCCCTCTATCTGAGCCATTTAATTTCTTGTCATATTTTCTGCCTCAGTCAAAACCCTTGATGTTACTATACCTACATGATAATACTGTGTGTAAAGTAGGTTATCTCAAGCTAAAAACGCATCCCTGCTTAGGTTTCTCATGAGAGGAGAAGTTTGACTTTGTAAATGCAGCTTGTTGGTGGTTGGTGGGCTGAGGTCCTCTTAACCTTAAACCGGCCTCTTTTAGCACAGGGACTCAGGGACAGCATCAGGGACGGTCATTTGTCCTTGCAGGTCTTGGTCCTTGTGAGGCAGAGAAGAGCTCTTAGCTGTGTTGGTATTTATATCAGCGTGCTCTTTGTCTGTCCAGGACTTTACACGGGCTCCCTCAGCCTCTTAAGTAGGGAATATCTCCTTGAAAAATAAACTTGACAAAGGAGAGTGTGACAGTCCTCAGGGCTGCTCTTTGCCTGTTTTCAGCGCTATCTTGACTGTGGGTAAAATATAAAAGTGTGGGGAAAAAAAGTTGTCTGAAGTGGCATGGCAGTTTGATGTGTATTTTCTGCTGTTTGCTATATCTGGTGTTGATTTGTGGTTAGATATTTTGGCATACTGTATGTGTGTCAGCCGCCAGTGTCTCAGTCTTCTGCCTGTTGTCTTGTATGAGTCTCCATCACAAGCCTGAGGTTGTTGTTGTTTTTTTTCGTAGGCTGTTGGGAGGATTTATTCGTCTTTTACTACATCACTGAAACAGACTCGTAACTCATGAATGAACTCCATTCCACTCCAACGCCCTGGCTTGCTGCGCTTCAAGCTCCATCCTTAGCATCTTATAGCCGTCAATCAGGCTAATCTGCTCCCTCTCACGTAGCCACAAAAGGCTTTGGCTTTTCTCATTGACATGAAAGAATGGCAGGCCTACCCTCTAACCGTACTCCCCTGCACTGAGTTGTCCGAACAACATCTGCTCAATCCAACACTGGCCCCAAATAAGGGTCAGAAACAATCTTGCTGTTGTATTCACAAGCAGATAGGTGTAGTAGAACTAGATGAAGAGGTAAAAAAAAAAAAAAAGAGCCTAGATATGATTTCCACAGTTTAGGTTTTTTTTTTTGGTGGCGGCAGTGTTTTATAAACAGTAACTGATCTTTTTATCATTGTTCAATAAAATAGATCTTATACACAGCACTTCCATTTTAGCGTAGTTCAAAATATTTTTTCATTATTATGGTTGACTTGGTTTTGAATGTTCACGAAGAATGATTGCTTTATATTTTACAGGCTCTATTGATTGTGTTGTCACCAAGCATTTTCTTTTGGTAGTCACTCAGGTGATAACATTTCTCCGTCGCCAGCCTGTTTGTTGTGATGGTGGGAGTCTATAAGAAGTGAGGGCCATCACTGTCACCCCGGCGTATCTAAAAATGACACATGGATGACTGCATGTAAAGGTGACATTTGAAGTGACACAGACATGTTACATTACCAATGCAATGTTTGCAGCATCGAGGTGACCTCCTCTGCTCTCATCCCAGCTTTTATCCTGCCTGCCTCACCTTTGCCAAACGCCAGAGCTGTTTGTCATGGATGATTTGGTAATAAAATGAGAAAGGTGTTGAGTCAGCGACAGAAGTCTCCGTTCCACCTGGCCCTCTGTCATCCCTTTCCCCTTTCACACACGCGCATGCAAGCACACGCTCACGCATGCACAAGCGCACAGTCTGTGCATGTGTCTTGATCTCTTTCGCACACACATACAAGATTGCGTACAGGCATACAGGCACCACACACAATGCAAAAGTGTAGAGCAATTGTAAGCATAAAACGCACACATACTGTATGCTCTCTTGCCCTCTCCTTCTCTCTCCCTTGTTCTTTTTCCTAACCTACCTGATACCAGATGTTTCATCTTCCCTCATGTTAAGTTGGCCCCAAAGACATTTTGTGGTGCTGATTACAGCATACATAAATTTGCTGTTAAACACTTTTTCTACACTCAAGTTATGGTGCGTTACATGCTATGCATTGTACTGGTGTCTTTGCCGAATGCAGAAATATGAACAAATTGATATCAAAAGTCACAGTGTAGTATAACTCTCTCTGCATTTATCATAACCCACTTGATTTGGCTGGGTCAAATGACTCAGCAAGCCAAATAATTGGTCTAATGAAGTGCAAAAAGCAGTCTGTCAGAGTCCTTTTTCTGTACCAGGTACACATTAGTTCACTGTAGCTACCATTACTGACTGACTGAGAGGAGAGTATGGTAATGGAGAACATGAGCTTGATGGTCTCTCCGGAGCTCAGCTGACACGAAAGGGCTGCTCAACAGTGTTCTGCCAACTTGAATACTTACAGCAGTGAAATTTCATTGCGCATGAATGGTTTGAGTGATACAGTTACTATGCATGAACTTTGTATGGAGTACAGACATCATGTGCCGCCTCCTAGATGACAGGCATTCGTAGATTTAAAACTGGAATAAAAGGTACTTCTGAGTGATATGATATTACTGTTAATCTTGTGTTATTCAAAACCAGTTGTTTTTTGTTTTTGTTTCATTGGCTGGGTTTATGCAAAGTGGTGACCCAACAATGTTTTGGCTTCGGTTGTGCAGCAGAATATTGAGTGCCTTATGATAATCCGTGGCACCAATGTAGTGGTTGAGGATCATACATTATGCAGACTTTATGATATAAAGCACTGTAGTGGACCTAACCACCCTCTGTTCTTCTCACATCCCTCATGAGCGCGCACACACACACACACACACACACACACACACACACACATGCAAGTAGACACACATGCATTCAAAATCACACTTATTCACATAACTCATATCACACTTACTCTACCATCCTGCTGCCTCACCTAAGCAGTGCTGATGTTATCCAAGCGCGCAGAGCGAGTAAACAAGAGTTACCAAGCAGCAGCTCCTCAGATGAATATTGTATACACCTAGTCTGGCTAAGTGTTGTTGTTTATGTCAGGGACAGTGTTTATGGTGCTTGGTGGGCCTCTTAGTGCAGTTAAGTTTCTACAGCATCCCACTATGGCCATCAATTTCAGTACAAGATCGTCTAGGTTTGTGTTTTTTCTCCCCCCTCTCCTCTCGCTCTCTTCTTCTCCTCCCTTCTTCCGTGCTCGGCTGGTGTTGCCTGCCTTCTCCCTCGTCTCCGCTTGCCCATCTCACCTTCCTTCCTTCCAGATGGCGCATTTCACAACCTGCTAGGCACGATCAATCAAGCCCAGATGCAGACTGGGCTATTAAGGTCAGTAATGATCGGCCTTTGAGCGTTATGGGCCCGGCTCCTGTTGTAAAGCCATGCATCAAACTCTGTTCCAGCACTCAGCTCGCCTGCCCTTAACAAGCCAGCTTAAAATATCGGCCGGAGGATACAAAATGAAAAGGGTACAACCTTATCTCTCCAAAGACAGGCCGCTGTAGCCCCAAGGTGTAATAAAACTACAGAACTTGGCCGTCGCCTGGAGTCATCTCTTTTATAAGCAATATCTTTCAAAGATCAGCTAAGCGGTGGGCTATGGGTGCTGGGTTGAGAGATGTAATGCATCACACCATATTCCCCTGCACAGGAAAAAACCTCTGCTCACTATTCAAGCCTTTTCAGGGGAGCTAGGTTCTTCCATCCTTGCCTCATACCCAACATGGAATTTAGATTTAATTGTGTGAGAAGCCCAGGGTTTGAGGGGGGATTTGACAGGGTCCTGAACCCTGCCCCCTCAGCCTGCTCTCACCAGGTATAAATGCATCGAGAGGAACTGAACCAAATCCCACACCAGGGAGGGAGACACCTAGAGGTCCTGGAGGACAGCTGCTCTTCAGTATGGGGCTGGGTCATCAGGCCATCATCTAATGGTTGCTTTCAATCCTCCTTATTGAGTTACCTTCCCATCAACCTTGTATTTACACCTGGCAAAAGCCACGTTTGGAGAGTTTCTATCCAAGTAATGATTTGATTTGGATCCATGGAGGTGCCAAGAGGCAGCAAAATCAACTGAGACTGCAACCAGGGGAGATGGGGGGTCGTGGGAAATTGTGTGCTCATTGGATGATGGATGCTCACAGGAGGGAACACCTGTTATTTATTTGGTCATCCCATCCCTGGTCCATATCTCCAATACAACCAACAACATTTACTAATATAGTTCCTTTGCAAAGAGACTTCATGTGCTGGGATGAGATAATAAATCTTATATGGGTTATGCTACACAGGCTGCAGCTGCTGTCCAGAATTTTACTATGACATACATTGTATATTTGGATGTCAGACATTGTTGTTATTGACTGAGGTCTCTTCAGTGGCCACACAGAAAGCACTGACCATCATCCCATACACCAATGATAAGTCACTGATGCAATAAATAGCCATTTAGAGCTAATGCTAAGATGGAGCTTAATTAATGCATGAATAGAAGCAAACAGGACATTCAGAAAGAAAGATGTGGCTTTTACCTGGTGTTCATCATTAACTGTTTAACATAAAAGCAGACCCGGGCTCCTCCCTGTGCCTAGATGCATTGACTGTACAGTAGCTGTGGTTTACTTATTCCACCCATCTGTTTGTACAGGTAATTACAGTTTTTGAGCCAGGTTTAGAATTGAATTTCATTACCTTTCAGCTTTGCATAACCCATTTTCATAGGAACTGGAACAAAAACAAAGACTTACTCAGACTCTTTGACTGTGCCAATGAAAATCTGCTTTTTGTTCAGAGCAAAGGATGGGCGTTATAAAGAACCATAATATTCTGGACTGTCACCCCAGCCTGGCGCTGTGTGTTATGATTACTCTTTGTATGTGAGAGCACTGCATGTGTCCTCAGCATGTGTGGAACATGAGGTCTTCCTGTGTATCTGTGGATGGGGGTGTCTGGGCGTTCTGTGGTTGGCTGATGATGCTACGCAGCCCTGTTCCTGGTTGGCCAGTGGCCTTGATGTCTCCCCAACCACGGCACACGCACCAACAGGCTGGGAGTCCAGGTCAGCCCAGCCAGTCAGTCTGGAACCTTTGCACAGGCCCATAAAACACAGAAGCACAGAGCAGAAAATTGAAAGCATCGCGGAGGTGCCATGCCTGTGCTGGGGAGGAAGATAAAAGTCTTTGGCCAGGGTTGGAAGCATCTTAGCTGGAGATGCATGCTGGGGGCTGTAGGATTTAATAACCTAAGACCAGGGGTTGTGGGGCTGGAAGCACACAGTGGCAGAGCACAGTAATAGTTTACAGTTGTATGACAGTAAACGGCAAACCCCTATGATTAATAATATAGCCATAAGGCATGACATGGTAGTGCTGTCCTCTGTATCTGTTTTACTATTCTATGTATTATAGATAGACTTGGTGAACTGTGTCTTGTCATTCACTGTCTAAGATATGAGACTAGTTGTCATGTTATGGTCTGTCATGAGCCTGTCTCCCAGGATCAAATAATGCTTGCCCAGAGAGACACAGGATGTTTGTAGTACTGTGTGTGTGTGTGTGTGTGTGTGTGTGTGTGTGTGTGTGTGTGTGTGTGTGTGTGTGTGTGTGTGTGTGTGTGTGTGTGTGTGTGTGTGTGACATTTGGATGAAGTCATCACAGCGCCTGTTTGATCACCACAGCCCCTTTGTGGACATCACTGTGACTAAAGTTGTCATGGAGGCAGAGGCAACATGATTTATCCTCAGAGCCACTCCTTCCTGCCACCTTTGGCATTCTGTTATAACATCACGAGGCAATAAGCTGATGGATTTTCTCCAATTTGGTCCAAGCCTAAGCCCCGTTCCTCTTCCTTCCTTCCCTGAGAATTATTCTCTTACATGCTGTGCTGTCCACCACTCTCTGCCACTGTCTCACCAATGCCTGTTATTCTTCCATTTTTAACTGCTTGTACTCGTAAAGCCACTGTGGATTTTATCAGCGGAATAAAAGCTGAATGTTAGCCTTAGTGCACTGGGCCATTCCTTCAACTCACAGCCTGACAAATGAGTTGTGACCTTGAGTAATATTTGCCCATTATTCAGAAGGCACTGGAGCAGATATTAAAAATAGCCCTCATTTCACAAGCCATGGTGGAAGAGGTGGTGGAGGTTGGCTGTTATCAGAGGTGTGTTTAGGTGTATAGAGTATGCATATACATATGTTTTGTTCTTTCCTTCTTTCTTAGAAATATGCTGTATTTTTGTATTTTGTACATTTCCGATGGCGAGTTGAGATAAAGATACAAGGAATTAATTGTATTCTGGCTCAATAAATCAGTTCTACTGTGTCATTATTAATAGATAATGACACAGCAGAACTTCTGGTTCACTGCAGGTTTTATGCAGTAACTACAATAGCAGTATAAAATACTTTTGTATTAATTACGTACAGCTTGGTGTAACTGTATATCATTCCAAGATCGGTGTTTCCACGTATCAAACCTACCAGGTATATTACTCTAATCAACCATGTTAACATGTACTTCTACCACTATAGTATAGTATAGTATAGCATATAGTTTGGGTAAAAAGTCTTAAGCCTAAACCGAGATAAGCTGATGACATCATCAGGGTTATTTTCTCAGACTTTATAAAACTCCAGAGCCACAGAAGACATATACTGTACTATTATCTAAAATATCTACAGTCAATATTTAACTCAGACACCTACTTCTTTGAAGAAAATCACCTAAATAGTTTAAGTTATGAAAGAATTTTTTTTGGGATGAAATGTGACAGTGCACTTAATAATACAGTGATATCCAGAAAGGTGAATTGTTTAGTTTTCATGTATTGACTAAAAATTGTATTGCAATTTCTCATATGTTTTGTTTACAAAGGAACATTTTATTTGGTTATTGTTGACAACTAAATTTTTTGTGATAGTTCTCGTTGACGAAATTAACAGTGGCAGAAACTTCTGGCAGTAGGTTTGATCCAGATTGGATTTACCCACAGTGAGTCTGGATCCAGCCCTGGGCTTAGTCTGAGAGCCTCTGGCAGTAATACAGGGTCCAAAACCCTTATGCTTCCCCCTATCCTTTCCTTCCATCCTCCAACTCTGTCCCCTCTGCCTTTCAGCCCACAGAGGGCCGTTTAGCTTCCCCGGGGCCAGAGCATGACTGCATGGCTGCTCTGCTGAAAGGCATGATGGGTAATAAGTGGAAATGGCAGCGATCCGGCTCACGGCTCTCGCTGCTCCTGCTCCCCCAGCTCACAAATGCCAGTGGATGAAGATAGATCCATCCCTGGTTTGACCCCAGTAAGGGCTCTTGCGGTCACACCCTGTCTGTCCCTCTCTTTATCTTTCATTCCCACTATCTCATTCTGACCCCAAAACACCACCTAGCCCCCCCCCCCCAACACACACACACACACACACTTTCGCCCTGTAACCTTACTTATCTTCTTCTCATCATGTATGCTCTCTTGTCCTCGTGTTTCACTTTTCCTTTACAGTTCCACATAATACCACTGTCAGTCCTCTCCGTCTGTGTCCTGCCTCTCATTTTCATCCCTATTATATTTTTTGGTCACTCCTCCTTCCCTCATTTCCCATGGCTTATTACTTGCTATACCTTCCCGGTGTGATTCCACTTCCTCCATCTCCTGTTTTTTTTTCCCAATGCAGGCACAGTTTCTTCTCACTCTCCCTTTCCCTCACCCGTGCTTTTTCTCTTTCTCTTTCTGTTACTTTTCTGCTTCTTTTATTCTATAACCCTCCTCACCCTTCCCACTCCCTGACCCGCTCCCCACCCCCACCCCCACCCCCCACCCCCTCTCTCTGAGCTGGGTGTGCAGGCAGCTCCTGAGTGGCAAGGTGACATTGTGTGTCATATCAGCATTCCACGGCAGTCCCCTTTCTCTCCAGAGAGTAATTATTTCTTTCAGAGTGAAAGGTTCAATTTGCTATAAAAGAACAAGAGCCTCAGGTATAGAGGGAGTGAGGGTGGGAGCGTGAGGAGAGGAAGGAAGGAGAATGGAAGTGATAGGGTGGCAGAGAGAGAGGGAGAAAAGTGGGGGAGAAAGGGGACGAAGGCTGGGAGTGGAAAAGAATGAGACGGTGGGACAGTGAGGCAATGAGGGAGGGAAAGAAAAAAAATTGTGAGTGAGGGAGGACAAGCCAAAACGTTCCCTCTGTGTACTGGACACACTGTTCTCAGAGGAGAGCTTGAGTGTGTGTGTGTGTGTGTGGTGGGGGAAATGTTAGTGAGGTGCCAGAGGTGTTGGGTGACGTCATAGCCCCCTTGTTCTCACTCTCTGGCCCAAGATTACGTCACCTAGCTGGGACTGAGCTCGGCTCACACCACAGCTTGGCAGAGACACAGAGGCCAGAGAGCACAAGTGGTGTCCAGAAACAGAAACTGAGCAGCAGTAGAAAGCAGTGACTGTAGATATTTAGGCCTTGTTGCTGCACCCTGGACTTGTATATTTGTATTTATCTGTGCTGGTATTTTCAGCCTTTTATATAAATTGAGCTGCTCAAAACAGAAATGTTGTGCTGGAATGCCCCTAAAGGATGTATTTTAGGGGGTGTGGGTGCGGGCACTGAGATATTTGTAGGTAAGCTGTCTAATTTCCATTCCATGTATATTCCCTTTCCACTTCTCCACACCCCCCACATGCTCTCTGCCGCTCCCTCTATCTCGCCCTGCCGGTGAATCCTGCTTCCCACAGTCACCTGCTGTAAATTGTTCCAGTCTCTCTGGTGCAGGAGTGTTTTTTTCACCCCAGTGTCTTCCTGTTGGAGTGTCTCTCACCACTGGGATTAAGGAGCCTCTCCAGACAGGCTGAGGCGCTTATTTAAAGCAGCAGGCTTGTCACCAGGACTATTTTAAGTGGGAGCTTGAAAGCAATTGCTGCCGCGTTCCAGCACGATGTTGGCTATGAGTTATTATGCACTGCTTCAGTGGCGAGGAGCAGTGGAACCGAAAAAGGCTTACCCTGTTGCTTTCTGACTGGAGTCCATAGATGAATAGAAGAATGAGGAAATGGAGGATGGGGAAGAAGACTTTTACACAAATGTTGCCATTTGTTAGTCTTTGTAATATAGCCTTTAGCAGATTTCTGTTATAATTTAATGGCTATTCCTTTCAGCCAGTATCTGTCAAGCCAATTGCCTTGGGGACAATAAGAGGCATTCAAAATTGGTTCACTGATCATTTAATTTCATGAATTCTTAAAAAGAATTGCACTGATTGGTCAAAACTACCACGCCTCAGGCCAGTATCCTCTATATCATATCCATAAAAATGCCTTTAATATGTTTCATTCTGTTCAGATTGAACATTGTCTCTCCTCCACCAAATGAAATACACAAGCTTTCCTCTGAGGTGTGTACACAGCTTTGCCTGCTGAATATTTGGAGTCAGTCCCATCAACAGAAGCAGCACAGAATCTTTCTGGGCGAAAGAGCTGCTGGATGCAGCTGGGTCTTGCTCTGTTGACTGAAGCGATTTTAATGTTTTATTGATTTTTTGATTTATTTTTTTCTGCTCCAGCCTCCATATACACACTCTCACTCTATCTTTGTCATGAGGAACAGCCAAACAGGCAACACACACGCACACACACCTGCGCACAGGCTATGGTCCTGGTCCCCATGTATCCACATCTGGTCGTGCCAGAACAAGGGTGCCGAACAAGAGTGCTAACGATGATAGTTGGAGGTGTTTGATTTTGACTCACCTCCAGTTTTACTGAATGTTCAGTGGTTTTCCCCTACGTAGCAACAGTTTTCTGAAACAGACCTATCCTGACCACTTAGTAGCTTTTTATCACCCATTCTGCATGAAATCAAAGAGTAGAATTAGCAAGAAAAATAAAACAACACAAAGAAACAAAACAATAAACTGGAGAGACCGAATGACAGAAAGGGGAGATAAAACACACTTTCATACCCCCTCCCAGAGGTGTCCGTTAAAGTGGGAGGGAGGGAGGGAAAAGGAGGGAGAAGAGGGTAAGGAGTGGAGGGCAAGAAAAGAAAGTGTTTACGAGGGAGCTAAGGCAGCCTCTGACACCACTGGATGCAGGCTGTTGCTCTTCTCTCACAGGCATTAGAGCAAACCACACCACTTCATCTCTCATACGCGCATGCATCAACATCTCCAAGGTTGTATAAATCAAACCACTCTTGCTACTGAACCAGCATATCCTGCCCACCACGAACAATTACCACCCCACCCCTTGCTCAGATAACAAAGCATCCTATCTTAATAAGCATCCACCATGGGGAGCTAATGGTCTCTCTGCTCCTTTTAATTTTATTCATACCTAACTATGAGATATTAATAATGAATGCAGAGTAAACAACAGTTTAAGATGCCGGCCACGCCATTGTGGACTAATTGGCTCATTAAATGTAACATTAGGTGGGAGAGGGGCCCTTGATTGGGAGCTGTAGGCCCCAGTCAATGCTAACACTCAGAGATCATTGATCTTTACCCAGCCTGCACTGCTCTGATTAAAGAGCAATAAAGATGGGGCTTGTTCCCCACGGCTCCATAACACTGCCACAATTCCCTGAAAGTGCCTCAGATGCTGCCCAAATTCAGACTGATATTTTGTCTGTCATGATCCTGCTGCCATGCGTGCCATGGTGGAGCCATAGGACCACACAGACACAGCTGTGGCCACGGCCCCCAGAGTAGCAGAGGTGCTAAATGGTCCGAGGAAGAGATCGATGAGAAAGGCACTGGCTGCGTCCATCAGGTCCTAAGCACCCAGAATTTCACCTCACTGCTCAGGCCATGACGTGACGTGTGTGTGCTTTTGAGGTTGTTTCAGCCAGGTTCATCTCGGATGTTGCTGCAGGGGTCTCTAAAGTGCCTCTGGCCAGTACTTTGCTTGCCCTTTAAAAATTGAAGAAGCCCAAAATAAATAGGGGAGAGGATCCCAGAATTCAGCCCTACACCGCTCTGCCAGGCATGAGGACTGTTGTAGTACGGCACTAGTACGGAGTTTGGGTCTGGCAAATTATTCTTCTGTGTGCTAGCTAATGCATTGCACACATGCACAGATGTTTATATAGTATGTGCTATAAGCATTCATTGAGCTACCAGAGTGTACTGAAAGAGGTCACATATTACAGTAAACAAAGCAGTGTGCATGACTCTCAGACCTTTCCAGGGTGATCTGGTGATCATTGGGATTAGGGGACAGAAGTGCTCCTAGCAGCCCAGTGGCATCTGGCCTGAGCAGGCTAGCAGCCCAGTTGACTGCCTCTACTGACCAGCTATAGAGAGCAGTTTTATAGCAGCACTCCGGCCTGGGCATTGACTCCAGGTCTAATAAACATCCAATATGTTATCCCACCCTCACACAACAAGCAGAGATGATACTCTGTAAAAAGACAACAAGCCCTCAGATTGGCCTGCAATAAAAACCTTTTTACACACTATGTGAACCTGTAAAGGCCTTGCATGGCACGGGCAAACAGACCCTGGCCAGTTATATAGGGACTTCAGGTGTTACTGGTAAGATAGACTGCTGTGAAAAAGATTACAACACCTCCCTGAAAGGTGACAGTGTTACAATTCAAAACAGATTGTGGTGGTACTGCTAAATGATATTATTACCCAGCTTATAATATAGGTCATGCAAAGGGGCAGCATATTCTTGTGTGCAGAGTAAAATAAAGAAAACAGCCGTGAAAATGCCATTCTCACGTATGCTCTCTGGTGTGAGGTGTATTTCCTCTCCTACATTACAAGGTCAATATGCTATTATTTTAAACGTAATGATTCATATACGCCTTTCATCTTCCTGGTGGTGTTGAAAAATGCTCTCAGTTCTGTAAATGCTGAAAGACATATCGGGTTAAGGAAAAGGCCTTGTTGTATGTCTCCTGTTATTGTCAGTGCTGTTTAAAATGTTGTGATTTACTTATCGTGGCATTTCGCATTGGGAAGGCCATGACTTTACATGCATCATGTTAATGTTACTTTCAACTTTACTACACTGTGGATATCTTTTTTTAAATGTGGGAAGTGGATTTTTCCTCAGGGATTCGTTTTCCCTGTTGCCTTGGATGTTCATTTTGATAAATATGCTAAAAGCCCAGCACTTGAAAGTAAAAATCTTTCCTTCTTTAAATGGCTAATCCCTTTGACTTGCCACTGCCACGTCCATGTTCACACCCAACAGCCATTACAATGAGCTGAGTATGTGGAGCAGCATAGCAAGAAATCAAACCATGATAACGAGTGCCTCCAGCCTGGTTTAAGGCATGGGCTGATATCTTCTGTGCACAGCCCTCCTTCCCATCTCTCTCCTGCACCCTCATCTGCCTCTCTTCCTGCTTCGAGCATGCCTGTGCTGCACCCTTCCTCTGCCCTCCACTGCCCCACCTTCCTGATCTCATCTGGAGACAGAGCAGGTGCTATGGAGAGATAGAGGATGGCTGAGAAAGGCATCTCCACCCAGGCTAATGACGCCTGCTCCTTTCTCGGCTCTCCATGCTGAAACTGTTTCTCTGCAGCAGCCAGGCTGAAGCCAGATGAGAGCAGGAAACATCACAGAAGTCGAGGGAGACTGGAGATGGTCTCCTGCAGATGAGGAAGAGATTGTTTCGAGTGTATGCACTCACATAACAAGATGCTCGTCCTCCCATCCGCATACGTATACACATACTGATCTAGATGCGCGTGTGTGTATGCGCTCTCTCAAAACACTCACATCTCCCAACTCATCAGCTTTCAGAGATGCCAACACAGGCTCCTATTCTGTCACACACACCTTGGTGCTATATAGTATATGGCACAATTATATCACCCTACATACAGTCTCACTTACACTGAAGAAATGTTTTTTTTTTTCTATCTGTTTTTATCTCTCTCATTCCCTCCCTCACTCAGACACTAATGGACACAACATACACACTGTACTGTGGAAAGGCAGCATTTTCCATTGACCTCTGTGTCGCCAGACTGTGATATTCAGCCAAGGTCAGCAGTCATCAGCAGGAGGCCTGGGGAGGGAGAGGCAGTTGAAAAGTTCAAACAGCATGCACATGAACACACACCAATGTACAGGACATGCACATGCACTCACGCACACATACTACAGCAGAGAGGATAATGGGCTGTGCTCTGAATCAGGGACGCAACAGGTCACAGCAAGTGACTGTCAAAGAACACACCCTGTGACTTACACTCTTGATAAGTGAGCAGCACACACACATACAGTAATAATAAGACAAAATCTAATATGAAATCTAATGTGATTTGCATTTACACTATAGAGCTCTGTAGCCTAGTTCTATATTGAAATATAGACACTGAAACTAAGAATGGGAAATACTGAAATTACTGGGCTTGCTGTGTGCATCAGTTTTACAAGACTGAGTTAGACTAACTTTGCATACTTCTCCAATTTTGTGAACACACACATACAGATACACACATTCCCACACCGAATGAGAGACAAAAGGGGATGGCGGGATTAACGGATCAGTTCCCAATTTCCCCCAGCCGCCCAGCAGTAATCAGATCATCTTGCACCTGACGTGAGGCCTGAATTCCATTAGGCTTTATTAGCAGTAATTATCCCCTGCTTCCACCCCATGCTGTTCTCTCACTCCCTTTTCTTCTATTTTTCCTCCGGATCCTGACATTGCCCTCTCCTTCCTCCATCCTCTTCACTCTTCCCCCATTTTTGCCTGTGGTTCTCCTGTGAGTTTCATGCCACCCCTAAATTGTCTGGATGGCTCATTCATGTCTTGTAATTCTCCTCTCTCTGTCTGTCACTTTTTGGCCATTGCCCACATGTAAACCCACGTATTCCTCCTGAAGGTCACTCTGACTTGCAAACAGACACACGCATTCACGCTTGCATTCATGCACACACACACATATACATTTTGCTTTTACTCTTACTGGACCTATGAATAAAAAAGCCACTTCAGTTGCTCTCCAATAGCACTGAGGCATGCAACAGACAATTGCCCTTCTCTTTTTTTATGTTTTTAAACACTTGTTTCTTTTTGCAGCGGGCCCAGAGATGAGATGGACAATTGTGGACTCTTTTGGATAGTGTTTCTCATTCAAGCAGGAAGGAGCATGAGGACTACAGAAAAGGCAAAATCCTCCTGGGAGCAGCTTTTTACTCCCAGTTTGTGTTCATTTGTCCCCCCGCTCCCCTCGGCTGCCTTTGGGAGCGAGTCAGCACTTGTTTTATTGGCCGTTACTGTGTGTCAGGGAGCAAATCGGTTTTTACTCACAGGTGCGAGTGGAGGACAAGTGTGAGTGTTCCATTACTTTTTGTATCAGGTTGGAATTATCTGGGTGCGAACGGGTTTGTCTGTCTGTCTCTGTGTTGGTGCAGGACTGTGCGTGAATAGAGGGTGTGTGCATTTGTTAAAAAGCGAGAACCATATTTTTCTATTTACTTGTTTGTACATGAGAAAATGAGTATATGTGTATATTTGAGGTGTAGCAAAGTAGATGATGGAGCTGATTCCCTCTGTGCTGTTTATTATCACATTTTGTGTAATTATATAATTACCGCTAATCACCCACCTGAGGTGGCAGTGCTCTGCGGCAACACACTATTACAGAACAAACACAGCGACCTCAGCACATCTCACACTCATTAACACACTCCTCCCTCCCTCATTCTCTTTCCCGCTCTCCCTCTCTCTGTTGCTCTCTTGCTCACTTTCTCTATGCTCATTATCTCTTGTCTTTATTTACATGCATGAAAACACACATGCATGTGCCTTTGCGCACTCTCTAATGTAATGAGGATCCCAATCAGCCGTAATGAGATGAATAGCATTTCAGCTGCAGATAGGGGAAATTTATAGAGAGAAAATCTTCCCAGCAGGTATGTTTCTGATGTGAAACGGAAACAAGAAGAAAGCATCTCCAAATCACATCTGATGTTCCATCCTTTCGACAGGCAGTTGAGAGAATGGGGTAATAGTGTAGCATTGCCACATACTGCACATTAGTTAACTGAATGTGCCAGTCTCCAAATGAGAGAGAATGAGGGGGGGTGTGGTGAGAGCTATTCAGAGGCAAAAGACAAATCTCACATTTCAGACTCCATTTCAAAGAACATGAAATCCAATATACCATACCAATCTAGTGCACACTGTCATTGCTTATGCCAGTAATAGCAATCAGAGATATTGTATTCACTCCCCTCAGCCTCCCGGTGTCAATTTATGTTTGCCAGTAAATATATTAAATGTCATTTAAGCCTTTTCAAGAAGTTGATTGTTTTGCTTTTGTTTTGTGCCGTCTGGTTCTTGCTGTTTGTCATCCTGCAGATCTTGACACAGGCTTTTATTAATCTGCAGGCTGGATGGCAACTCTCACTAGCGCTCCCCAACGCCCCACTGTCATCTGGTTGTGTAAATCTCCCAGCTAAATTAAATTTTACCCTCAGCAATGGGCACAAATTGAAAAGACACATATACAAATCTAGGTATTGTATTTACGCTGGTCAGTTTAAAATTGAGTGACATTTGAGTCGTGCATTATTGTGGACACCCTCTGGACTGTAATGGCCACCCCCTTCCCTCCCTTGTTTTTGAGCTATGTGAAAAGAATCCAGCAGGAGAGGAAAGGAATTCTGTGGATGAGGAGATCATCCACACACTGACAGACACACACACACACACACACACACACAGAAACAAATTGTGTGCTGCAGTAGCTAGGGCGCCCACTGAGAGGCATTATGCTTGCAGACAGTGTGACAGGATGGCACAGAGAGACCCCCAAACATCTCGCCCACATAATGAGACAGGGCAGGAGCATTGGGGCCTCTTGAGGAAGAGGGGGTTGGTGGTGGGAGGAGCCACTGGAACATGTCAGTCCTCATGTAGCCCACAGAGGACATGCTGGACCCTTCTGTCACCAAGTGTATCTGAAGGATGGCAGCTGCAGACAAGCTGTCTTGTTTTATGTGTTGTGTTTTGTTGTGTGTGGACCCCAGGAAGAGTAGCTGCTACCTTAGTGGCAGCTTATGGGGATCCCTATAAAGAATAAAGAACATGCACAGCTCAAATGGCTCATATCTGGCAGGCAGAATGAATTTATCACAAGGCAGAGACAGACAACACAGCCCAACCATGTTCATCAGATGGAAAAGGAACTTTAATTAAGTCTGCGTGTGCCTATAGTGTATGTGTGTTGATAAGAGAGCATCTCTCAGCTCTCCCTGACAGATAACAACCTGCATTAGACTTAAAGAAGACTTGAGACAGAGAATCTAGTTTGCAGTTTTTTTTTTCCACCTCCTCCCAGATTCCCCTTTACGAAGTATGTAGCACTGCAATTCTACCCACTCTAAAAATGCAGTGGCAGCACTTTATGGTCCTCAGTGAAGCCTATTATTGTATAGCACAACTAGTGCTGGAGGCCTGTTTGTAGGTACTGTATACACAGATGTATGGCCATCTTCATTCCCATCAAGTATCACTTAGGGATACACCTTGTTTTAGCTAATGGGTTGTAGCAATTGCTCTCAAACTGTGGCATCTTTAGGGTGTTCTAGCTCTACGAGGAGACTGACTCATTTACTGTCACCATCAGCTAGAGGAGGAATCATCTAAAACTCTGGCTGCAGTATTCATCATGGGTCATGAAATCCGCAGCTGGGTAAATGTTAGTCCAAGTCTCTTGACTAAAGACCAGTCTCTCTGTCTCTCTCTCTCTCTCCTTCTCTTTCTGTGTCTATCTTTTTCAGTCTTGCTGACCTCTATATCGCTCTCCAGTGTCTGTGTCTGTGCTCCCTTTGGTAAAGCAAGGGGAGGTGTGCACACAGAGATGAGGGGGACTCCAGCCCAATCTCATTTAGGCAGGGAGAGGGCAGAGTGCCACCAGGAACCTCCACTCAGTTACACCTGAGGGGTCCCTGCTATGGAAGGAGGATTTGCAGCTTTGCATGCAAAATGCTGCCGAGAGCCGTCCGCCTGCCACCTTACACAGGGGCACACAGAAACACTGCCGCCTGATTAACATGAAGGGTATTTGAAGTCTGCTCTGCAAACATGTGTTAAAGACTGTGATTTTCTCTCTGAGTGTTGTATCTATCACATGTGTTCTGGCACCTGGGAACACAGAGATGACATTCCTTGACATTTCATGCGATCCATGTGTCATAAAGCTGACATAAAGGTTGAGATACAGCTTACTTGACGATGGATTGGTTGTCATAAACATTGATGGCACTACATAACAAATGATGCTAAATTTTCATGGCACTGTCGTGACATTGAACAATGTCGTCTGTGCAATCGAATCTGGAGCTCATTTTCCAAGCGCTGACCTAAATCTTAGTAATGTCACTTCGACCAACATGTTATGATTGAATGACTCCGTGATTGTACGCTATTTGTCATAAGAAGTCATTATACAGCATAAATATCATAATCAAACTGTTATTTGTGAAGCCGTTATCCGTGCATTGAGGTCTGAGGAAATCAACATCTTTCAGTGTCGTCAGGATCCAATTCCCTTGCATAACTGCGCACTGTATTTTACTTTGAACAGTCAAAGACACAATGCTCTTTTTGCCTTTCAAAAGTAAATGTATTCTGTGGTGTAGATTGTGTGTTTATTTCTTTTAATAACCTTTTTGACATACGGACACCAGTAAACACACCTCTACATTCAGTTTTGTGCAAAAACTTCATCTACAATATCCTCTGTAATGGTAAAGATAACATTAGACACCTTAAAATTAGAAAATGAAGCCGTTTTTGTATGCCCTCCTTCTGTTTGCTCAGATGTGTGTTTGTGCATGTGCATATGTGTATGTGTACCTCTAGTGTGGGCCAGAAGCTTAGGGCGAGCCAAGGAGATTGGTAGATTGGTCCCGTCCTCATCCGTATGCATGGCTAGGTCTCCTCCAGAACTCTTTTGTTTTTAATGATAACTGGTCCCATGCATTGTTTACTAAGATGACAGGTCTATTTTCCTCTGATTTATAGCTCTGTGGCATTCAAGGAGATACTGTACTTATTACTTTAAATGCAGTATGCAAAAACAAGTCAAAGAGACAGGCAGAAGGAGGGAGGAGGGAGGGGTGTGGACATAAATTAAGGGTCATTGTTCCCCTTCTGCTCCAGACCGAGCAGCTGTTTGTTGAGGTCTAGACAGAGAGCTCAGAGCTGATCACCTTAGGAGGTCACCGCTGCTCTCAGCCCCCACTCACTTGGCTGCCAGGACTCTAGAGTGGAGGTGTTGGCATTGTCAGATTACCCTGTCAACTACATCTTTATATTTTGTTTTGTGTATTTGGGCAAGTGGCCGGGCTTCCTCTCTGGATCCTTATATACACAGTCAGAGGGAAACTCCCTCTGGTGGTTGAACACCAGTGTCACACACCTAACTGTGGTGATAAAACACCACTCCAACTAACCCTAACCCTTCCCTTCCCCAATTCTACTCGGCAGAAAACTGTGAAAACACTGCACTAAATTTATTTTTTTAGAACAACTTGAGTATTACGAAGGTATGGGAAGGTGGTGGTGAGGAGAGAGGTAAAGAGGAAGTAAAGGGATAGAGAAGGAGATGGGGTGTCATTGTTTTGACGGATTTAGTTACAGTAGCACAGAGATCAATTATTCAGCAGAGACATGCATGGTCGCAGGATTAATGGCGCATGCAGCAGATAAATCAACCATTGGTCTCGAACCTCTCTAGGAGAGGGGAAACAGTACAAGACAAACATAGAAACGCGTTTGACGTTGGCATTTTATATCCATCCTTTACCATTAGTAACCTTGAGATTTCAAGAGAGAATGAGGACGGAGAGCACATCCAGCCACAAATAACCATCCAGATTTGGGGATGTAATGTCAAAAAATGAGCACATTATATCATCTTGAATGCCGATTTGGCTCCGAAGGACAGAAGTATCTCTCTGTCCTCAGACTGTAGAAGGATATGAAAAAGGAGGGCTGTAGTTGCTGTTGAGAGATTGAAATGATGCTATATATTACAACCTCTGGAGACCTGTCGGCACTCCAACTTACTATCCCCCCCACCACCATCTCTGTGTCTGTCTCTGTCCCTCTCTCTTTCTCTCTCTCTCGTTCTCACTTTGACTTTGCTCAGGGTCTTTTTTCCCTTTCTGCTTTACTGTTACATTTCTCATCACACCCCCTTTGTGTATTCATACAGTGCATCTATACATGTTCTTGTCTGTCTGGCTGTGCTTGTATTTGTATGTGTGTGTGCGCATCTCTCTGCCTGATTGAATTTGCTACACTCAGGCCCCTTCCCCCCTCCTCCATCCTTGTCTGTCCAGATTGTACCTGTCTGGTACTTGAGGTACGTTTTTAGCCCATGTATCTGTGTGCGCCTATAATTCCCTTCCTCTATTTGTCTGCCTTCTTTATCTGTCTGTTTCCTTTATCTGTCTGCTCCCTAGCTGCTGCCCCAGCCCAAAACAGCCCTCATGGCCTTCCTTCTCTCCTACAGTGGAAATCACATACCCTGGTCAGGCTCCCACCTTCAAACACCAAGCTTTGCCCAGCCAGAATGTCAAATCATTTTAGTCTCAGTCCCATTTTTCTTTCTCCTTGTGTTTGTTTCTATGGGCCTCTTATTCTCATGCTGTCTTTCTCTTTTTATCGCTGTTTCTCTTTCTCATGCACATACGTTCACTCTATTTAATGTATTTTCTCTGTTTCTCTGTCCTCTCTGTAGCAATCTTTATAGCACTAGTGCACCGCTGTGTCCAGAAGTGTTTCTGTGAAGTGAAAGCTAACCTTCGCCTTCCAGATTAGAGTAATCGTAATTAATGAAGAGTGGACGGAATATGGAGGACTTTGGCCATATCAAGGCAACAGGACACAGAGAGACATTTTGCATAGGAGCGATGGTGGAGGAGGGAATAAGGGAGGGAGTGGGGGGCATTGAGGCAGTCATGGTGGAAGTGGGAGGATCAAAGCAGAGGATGGTGGCAGAGTGCTGGCCCCTGCTGTGCAGCTCAGATAAAGACAGGTTAGCGCCACAGGTCTCCTCAGTGAGAGGGAGCCAGGCACAAGGCCAGGGGAGATGCATGAACAAGCCAGCTTACAAACATCTCATAATAACTCAGGCAGAAGAAGCCCTCTGAATTAAAGTGTCACTTTTCATTTGCTTTCCTTTTCCTCTTTTTGGCTCACTGGCTGATTTTTTCCTCTCTCTCTTTCTCTCTTACTCCCTCTCTCTTGTCTGCCTATCCCACCCCCATAACCAACCAACCCCCCCCCTTCCTTCTCCTCATCACAATCCGAACATAACATGGACTCCTTCGGTTGCGTTCCCCACTGTCTTCATCACAGGGCTGCCCGGGGGCTCTCAGGCTCCTCCATCTGCCTGCTGTGTGTATGCGGCTCTCCCTATCTTTCTCTGCTTGTCTCTCTCTGTCTGTTTGTGGCAATCCCCGTCTCTCCAAATCTGTCTTTTGTGTTTGGCTTTGTGTCTGTCTGCAGGGCTCTCTGTCTCCACACACACGTACAGTCAGAAGAAGTATGGGCATTGGCAAAGTTAAAGTTTTTTGGCTACATGCTCATCTACAGTGGAATACAGACATATTAATATTCTACAAAGGACATGCTGTCTTGGGTCAACACTTGTTGAAACCATGGCAGCACAAACAAGGAATAAAGTTAGCTTGGCACTTTTTCAATACTGAATGTGCCTCACCAAGTCAGTCTGGTTATCTATGTAGCTGACAGCTCCAGTGCACACTTTTGTTTTCAGTGTGATGCTGTTGACCTTTTATAAGCCCTGATAGGCCCACACTCAAGGGTGTGTGTGTTAACAGAGAAACTGCTCCACAGCCAGGCTTATTATTATTATTTTTTAAATTCAGTTAGTTGATATGTTGTTGAAGTCGCAGCTCTGCACGGGGGATATGACATAGGAGGCAGAATATAGAGTCTGGGTGATCTTGCTGCTGTTTCCATAGTACCTCCATGACTTATGTCATTACTGTCATTGTTCTCAATCCTACTAATCCCGCCGCTGAACCTGGCTGTCCAAATTGGGTGTGCTGGGTGCTGCCGGGGCTGAGGAGGGGTGAGGAGTGTGGGGATAGTAGCGAATTGCACAGAAGCTGGTGAAGGTTGTTGCCACGCTCTGAAGTGGAGCACCATCTTCCCCACCGTGTTGGGAGTGGATGGGGCAGCTATCAGTCTTTAATTGGGCACTGTGGGCCATAATAAAGAGATATCGGAGTATGGAGGAATAGAATGAGAGAAAGATACAGAGCGATATGGAAGGCCAAAGAGTGGGGTGAACCTAGTGCGCTTTAATGCAGTGCGTATTGGCAGGTGTCGCTCTGCCTAATTTCACGCCTCTGTGAGCGAATGTGCACCCAGACGATCGCCACTTCCAAGTCCCCTCTCTTTCTCCCTCTCTCCCTCTCTCTATTTCAGTCTCTCTGCTTTAATGTATAGTCGTTCGCAGTGATGTGTTTGTCCTTCCATACTGACTGTGTGATTTGGCCTGCACAGAGCGTGGACTTTGGTTCCCCCTGAAACCTGGAAGTGCATACCTGTAAGCTCCATGCTAAATGTGCAGCACGAGCATAAATAGAGGCATGGTGACAATTAAGGAAGCACAAGGACCCGCCTCTTCCATCTGTCACATCCAGACCATATAATGAGAAATGCTTGTTCTTTTACCGGCCTGTTGGACTTTAGGCCAATGGGTAGAGACGACGATGGGGGGAATGGGTCAACCAATGGTGTGTGTGTGTGTTTTTACGTCACACAGTGGGGCTTTCAGAGTTTGACACGGGGGCATCCTGTGGCAGCAGAGACGGAAACGAGTTCTGATCCTTCATGGCCTGCCCGGCTTCTTGCATGACCCACTGTTGCGCCACAAACCTCCTCTCCCAACCTCACCTCTCTTACCCTTCCTCACCCTTCTTCTCTCCTTCTTACTCGTCCTTTACCCTCCTCTCCCCTCATCACCGTTCTTCCCTCCTCACCCCTCCTCACCCTTTCTGGCCCCTCCTTCCTGTAGTCTGTGTTTGTGTTGGGAAGATTAAGCTGCTCTGACAAAGCTGTGTTTACAAATATGCAGGCAGAGAAACAGGCCAAGCGACGCTGAATAGGAATAGAATACAAATTGCTTTTTTATCTCTCTTAGGGCCAGGGCGAGAGAAAATGTGTTTGCGATTGTTGCTCCTCCGCCTGTGAAGGATAAAGCCTCAGTACTGGGTTTGGGCTCCCTGTTAGCATTCATTCTATCCTCTCCTCTCTCTGTCTCTCTCTCTGTGTCTCTCTCTGTCCTCCCACTCCCTTTCTTCCCCCCATGCTCTTTTTCCTCTTTGTCTGCTCCACACTCTCTGTCTCTTTCTCCCCGGCGGGAATTTTTTTTTTCTTGCTGTTTCCTTGGTAATCATATCTTCTCCCTTCTTTCCTCCCTAACTCTCTCATGTCTCCCTGATGTGTGCTCCTCTCTCCTCTATATGTGCTCTACTCCCTCTCCCATCACCTCATTCCCCCAATAATGTTCTCCATTCCTCTCCCCCTTCATGTTTCCACACAAGCTGAATATCTCTCTCTCTCTCTCCCTTTCCATCCATCCATCCTTTTTTCTCTCCTTCGCTCAGTAGGACTTGTCATGATTTACAGTCTCTCTCAGCTCTTCCTTGCTCACACCGGAGATATTGGAAATTTGGAGTGCCTATAGATCACGGCAGGGGGAGAAGCCACGAGCCTCCGCTAATCAGCCCTAACCGAAGTGTGGAGCATTACAAATCTGAGCTCTCTCTTACAATTAGGCAGCATGTCTGCCTGGCATAACCCACGGCAGGGAGGCTGAGCCTGTGATGTCATCTTCAGCAGGTCTCCGCCGTGTGTGTGTGCATGTGTGTGTGTGTGTGTGTGTGTGTGTGTGTGTGTTTTAGGGGGAAACAGTGGGTTGGATGGTTTGCTCTCATTAATGCAGAGGACGTGCTCCCCTTCTCCACACAGTGGCACTTTTATCCTTACCTCAGCTAACACAAGGGAAGGTTAATGGGCGGTCATACAGACTCAAACAATGCCATCTATGTTTATTAAGCAGCAGCAGTCTCACCATGTGATGCTTTTATTAATTCATTATTTAATTTTAAATACGGCTTTTGAGGACAATGACAGGGGATCAAATATTCTTTCTTGAGGGATTTTTTTTACCACCCGCTTAGTAGCTAGTTTGTACCTGTAATTCTCTCCCCCCTCCGTTCCTGTTTCCATCCAAGTGAATTCATATCCATGTTCTGTGCTGATATCCCTTTGGCCGTTCTCCAGCACATGCATTTGGGTTTGACTAAGTGCGATGGAGACACCAGGTATGGGAAAGTCTTCTTAGACTCAGCTGTTTCCCACCCACCAAAAATGACAGCTAAAACCTGACCTCTGACCTTGTCTCTTTAAACTGTGGCTTGATAAGCTGATTGTTGTATCTGTTACTTCAATCTTTTATGGAATGAATGAAGTGCCTGTCATGGTTGATGGCCCTGGGCTCGTAATGCAAACAGTTGCCCATTACTGTTTTTTGCTGCAAGACATTTTTTACATGCCTGTTCTAGACAGGCAATCTAGGTCAGCTCAAAGGTTATAAGGAAGCGACGTCTTATGTCGTGGCAATCGGAAACACTCGAGATAATGACTAGTTTCCATTTGCCATTTTACCTTTTAAACATGTACTTAACATCCATTTGTAACCTGTCATCCCTCACATTAGTTTAATTTGCTGATCTCCTCACATAGGCTTTTAACTAAAGCCATTTTGCTTTATCAAGATGCAGCGAGTTCAAACACAGGTTTTGAAGACAGCCTATTATTATTTCAAAAACAAAGACTTGACTTGAGCTAATTTAATCTGTAGTACATCTCCAAAGTAAGGCCACTTTCTTACTATACGTGTCGAGCAAAGTCAGTCGAGGAGAGGAGAGGAAAAGATCTGAAAAATGAAAGCCTGAGTGAGGGGAAGTGGAAAGAGAACGTTCGTCTGTTTAGGCCTCTGCTCATAATGTGGGTCCTATAGAAACACAGTTTGACTTTTGAGAAGCTGTCAGAAGTGCTACAAGGTTTACTGAGCTTTCCTTTGTTGACTGGAATCAATGTGTTGACTGCTGTTGTAGGCTGAGGTCAAGGCAAGGCCGCTGCTGGCTCTTTGTGAAGCATAAAAAACAGCCTGATATATTCACTCATCCAACCATTTCACCTCTCTTTTTGTGTTAAGGTTTTTAACATTCTTGTTAGGCTTACTTTATGTGAATAGGCCTTTATGCAGTGCTACGTTCAGAACAGATGTAGCTACAGTAACAGAAAACAGGTCATGGTTTGTTTATTTGATATGTTTATATGTATGTATACTCTATATCCATTTGTCACAGGATCCCGTTAAACTGAAATATTACAGGATGCATAAATATCTGATAAGCAGTCTAATTTGTCTATTCAGGCACCGATAGTCTATAAAGTCTATAAAGCACATACATTTACACATATGGCCTGCATCCATCTTTTCTCTCTTTACTTAGGCTGGCTATTTATTAGTGTTGTTGTTATTTAGTGATGTCAAGGAATCGATTAACTAAAGGCAAAATTATACATGTGATATAAACACACAAGTATGGATGCATTAGTCTCTTACTGTCAGATTTTTTTTTTGCCAAGCTTTGTCATAATGATTGTTTGGATGATGATGAATTTTACATGTGGTCTGGCTGTGACCTGATCCCCCTGAGGATTATTTATGCAGCTTGTGTCACTGTCAGTGCACTTATGGTTGTGTGCCTTATGCATAATTGTGTGCCTGTGTTTGTCTTGCACACATACAGTCACACACAGGTAAAACGGTATTTCTATTTCTGTAGGTGTATGTGCGTTTTTGTTATTTGCAGGTGTTCCTTGGCACACTAAAGTGCGTAGCTTTGTGTGTGCCTATGTGTGTTTGCGCTTTTGTGTGTCAGTGTGTGTGTTGGTGTATGGTGGCATGCCGTAGGCCCCATGCCACACTTCCATCCCATTAGCTGAGCCCAGCCCCTGCTTGTGTCTGCTTTAACCTTGGCCAGCGGGCTGGAGGAGAGGGAGAGTAATTCTAACCTTAAAAACCTGCTGATTAAAGCTAGTTTGGTGGAATTCGATTCCACTTAATGCCTTTGGCCGTGAGCCCAGCTGGCTAGCATTAGCATCAACAGACACTGTGTCTTCAGTCAGGGAGACAGACGTGCATGGGCATGTGCATGAGCTTCCTCTGGCACGTGCAAAAGCGCGGCTGTAAACCCCACATCCCCTCGTCTATCTTTCTGTCTCTATTCTTCTTCTCTGTCCTCTGTTTCTCATTCCACTCTCATTTCTCCCTCTGCCCAATATGTAACTCCTATACCCAGCTTCATCACCACAGTTCTCCTCCCTAAAATGTCTTTCCTTTCTTTTGTCTTGAATTTGTTCTTGTCTTCCTTAGCTTCAGGAATGAGGCCAGAGACAGTCAGGGCTTTCAGTATGGCAGGCGGTCAGGGCTTTCTCTCTAACTGCCTCAGCCCTGTTATTGTTTTCTTCTTGAACTTGATGTATAGCTGTGTTTACGCGTCCAGCGTGGCTAATTAATTCTCCTCTTCAGGACCTGTTTATCAACTGTTTGTGTTTATTTTACAATGAGTATGCTATTTTTAGAGATGGCCATTTCCATAACACATGCATTTTTTTTTCCAGAGCATCATTTGTTTTGCTTTGTTGAGGAATTTTGGTTTGTATTTCATTTTTTCCTTCAGCTCGGGTGCAGCCTGCCAATTCATTTTGTAGCCTGCTCTGTTTTGACTGATTTAGAGGCTGCAGCTGGTCCAACGGAGAGAACCAGGGAGATAAATCTAAGCCTCTTTTGATTTATTATGTATAATGTCTCATCAACCGTTGCTTAAGTCTTCAGATGCACTGAAGAATTATACTGTTACAACTTTACAAGTAGTGGCTTATTTAAAGGGATATAAAGAAGGAGACGAATCTCAATAGAGAAAGCAGTAGCTGGGATAAAAGCCACAGTCATTGTGCCAGTAACATACAGGAGCTGTGCATTTCTTTCTGAATCCAAAATGCAAGACAGATACTGTATATTATGGGCATTCTGGGCATAGTGCCACCCTACCAGACACTACAGATAATTTGATTCCCACTGAACGATTGGGAGAGAGCAGAGCAGAGCGGCTGACTGTAAAGACAGCAGGTGAAATGCAGAGCATTACGGTATCAGTCGAAAATGAGCTCATCCTCCAAACTGGAAGTGGCACTTTTCAGCCGTAAGTCATCTAATCACGTCTGTATAGAGCCAGAAATCGTTGGTTGATCAATAGTCATCATGGATGCTGTCAATGGCCAGGGTAGCTTGAATCTTGCATGGTTCATGAATCTCTATTGAGTATGGATTTTGCGTTCCCTTCACGGATGGGGTTTGATAGTACTGCCTGATTGGCTGCTGTGTGAGCTCTATTTATGCTGCTGTGCCCCAGGCTGAATCACCTGCCCCAGGCATCCACGTGAACAGACATATGCAAACATGCACACACAGAGAAGTACACACACACAAAATGATACATTCCCTCTAATGAAGCGGTGAGCCAGAAGTGACTTTGCCAGGTGGATGTCCATGTCAACAACTGTATAATAGTGTGAAGCAAGTCGCTCAATACAGTGAGACCTGGAAAATGTATTTGAGATCCGACTGTAGATTATTCATATCCAGAGTGATGATATGTGCGAACAAATGTTGGCTAAGGAAACATTAGAGGACACACGAGTCGTACA
Organism: Macquaria australasica; assembly: GCA_005408345.1. NCBI lineage: Eukaryota > Metazoa > Chordata > Actinopteri > Centrarchiformes > Percichthyidae > Macquaria > Macquaria australasica. The sequence goes on from SEMN01000027.1 coordinate 680,617, forward strand.
TGAGTCAATGGTAAAACCATCCTTCAAAGAGCTGGAAAGTCAGAGCTGGACAGAGGAAATGTAATTTAAAAAATCAGGAAGAGATAGTTTTTAACAAAATGCCAGGCGTGTTGTCCATGCATGCACATGTGTCTGTGTGTGAGCAAGTGTGTGTCTGTGTGTGTGTGTGTGTGTGTGTGTGTGTGTGTGTGTGTGTGTGCATGCATGTGTGTTCATCCCAGTTGGACTGACAATCCAACAGACAGACAAATGTGTGTCAGCCTCTGACAGTAAGACGTTTGCATCACGGCAGGAACACAGCAAATTGCCAACATAAATAAGGTGCCACGCTCTGATTAGGACTGTCTTCACACATCATTATGGTCTAATGAGAGAGTTTCCCCTCTCTCTCAGTCTCACTATATCTGTGTGTCTGCTTGCCAGTTTTGCCTCCACAGACTTTGCATTTTACTAACCCATCTCTAGCTGTGCTTGACACCTGTCAGCCATGATGGATGAATGTAAGCGAGGTGTCGCCAGGGCAACAGGCAGGCCAGGGGCAGCAGTGGCCTCCAGAGGCAGGACAGGTACCCGGTTGTGGCCCTGCCTTTATATCTGAAGGCTTTATTTAGGCCGAACTGTTTATCACTGGGCTGTCTGGCCTGCTTGCCCTGTGTGAACTGCGATCCTGCTCTACTCAGGACTGCATTAACACCCCAAGGGGGGGGGCGTGTTCAGGCCAGGCAATAATACCCTCTCATTGGGCTAAGGCAGAATTTCATCGCCTTGGCCACTTGCTTGAGTGACAACACCAAATGAATTTGCTGCATCAGTGTCTGACTTTGGAGGACACACGTCGCTGTAACTCTTTTTTCCTGCTGTCTGCAGTGACAGCGCATGAATACATTATAGACACGCTGCTTGTGAATACTTCTATAAACTATTGTGTATCATTGTTCTATTGTGTCTCATTTGCACCCCCAACACAACAGTAGACCTATAATACATTAACGTGAGTGTGGGCATATGCACACCTATGTATTTGTTTCACTGTTTTTGTGTCAGTGCGCAAAAGCTCTTTTTATTACACACTGGGAAACTGCACTTTTTATGAGAGGATATGTGTGTATGTGTGTATAATTATGGTTTAATTGCTTGCCCTGTGATGTGCTGTCATCTGTCACAGCCCAAAGACAGCAAATAATGGTTCTGCTGCTGTCACTTTGTCACCCAGACGCTCAGCATGCAGAGAGCAGCAGAAACACCAGTAACTGATATGCGTCTTGAATTACTGATAAGCGCTTGAGTATGATGAGCGTTGTGTATGTGGGCGTGCTTGTGCTCTCAAAAGTATCTTGGCTGGCCTTTCTATCTCGGCCTATTGTGATTGTCTGTGTATGTGTGCATAAGGGTGTGTGCGTGAGCGTAACAGTATGTGTCTGCTTCTGTGAATATTTCCGTGTTTATGAGTGGGTGTAGTTTTGTGCTTAAGAACTCTTTTGTCTAATTCTGTGTGTGTGTATGAGTGGGTGGGAGTGTGGTGGGAGGGTGAGGGAGCACAAACTTACGTGTGTGTGTGTGCAAATGTGTTTGATGCCTACTGTATATCGGCACTGACAGGTGCAACAGTTGTGTTATGCTTTAAGCTGCTTGTTTGTCTGGCACGCTGCTTTGTGTGGTTGAGAAATGGAGTAAACAGAGGGAGAGGAAAGCAGCCTGGGGGCTAATTTATTCACTCCCCAGTCGCCCTAGTCACAGAGGCCTGTTGCGCTGGCCCACCTGTCAATCCTGAGGAGCATGCCATAGCCTCATCCAACGGCACACAGCCACAGAACACCCCCCTCTCAGTGGGCCAAGCGCTTTAGGTAAGAGCAGTATTAACCATGATATATCAATAAACTCTTGGTAATCAGAATTAACAAGACAGCAAGTTTATTTAGCGCACAAGCAGCATAAAAAAAAGTCTGCCATTTCCTGTGTGCAGTGAAAATGAACGCGGAGTTACGGTTGCACCAGTGTTGGTGTTGAATTTTAAAATCAAATATTGAATAGACAGAATGGTAGCATCTCTGCTTGTAAGCACCTTTCACAAAAGTATAGCAACACATGACTGTAGTGAAATGCATAAACAGTTTAATGCCTTATAGACCAATGTGCTGTATTGCATCACAGCTGCCTAATCCCTGAAAAGAGCACAAAGTACAGTTTATGACATAAATACTTACAAAACTGCACAGTAGAAATGTGTGAGCTGCTAGCGGTTGTGGTTGACTGTAGTAATGTGATGTTCAGTGCACTGTGGGAGTGGGAGGAAGTGTCTGTCTGTTGCCAGCGTGGAGTAATGGATGGCAGAGCTATGGGAGTGGGAGGAGGCATACATCCTATTTCAGACAGCTGTAATGGATGAGAGTACAGCAAAAAAATAAGAACAGGAGGAAGTCAGCATGCCTTCACTATCTCAAACTCTCGCACACCGCGTTCGGTAGTATTGAAATCAGTTCACAATAGATGTGATTGGAACAATGGAACACCTGGAGAAACGCTCGAGGCTCTTGTGACTTTTGTTGTTTGCGAATTGGTCATAGGATGTCTGTATGTGGGAATGTGTTTGACACACATAGCCACACACACACACACACACACACACACACTTGTTTGTACATCTGTGTGATGTGTGGTTTTTTTTAGCTATGTAATGTGTCTCTCACCATGTGCCCAGTCTGTGTAGCTGTGCAGTGGTACTCTGGTATAATTAATCAGACGGTTTGATGTTGGCAAATGAGTGTTTATACAGACTGACTTCCTCTGTAGGCCCTGCTCTTTTTAACTAGGTTTTAGTTAAACAAGACGAGCACATAAAACACTTCAAGGCACCTATTTATCACATGGTCCTCCAAGCAATGTAGCCCGTCCCCATGCCCCACCACCCTCCCTCCCTCTTTCTTCCCTTCCCCCACTCCTGCCCCATTCCCTACCTCCTACCAATTCACATCTACAGTGCCCGAGGAAACCCATCTTAACTTATTGAACTCACAACTGCTAAATAATGAAGCTGCGTCAGTCTGTGTGTGCACTCTGACTAGCAGCGTATGTATCACTCCAGCTGTGATTTCTCCTGGTTTCTAAACAGTTATACCAAAGTGGATTGGAGTGAAGCTCAACCCTCCCGACCTGCTTGTTTGATTTATTCCTGTAAGAATCGAGCTTCCTGTCTTAAGAGCAATCCACCTTACCCTCACCTTTCACAAATATTGTATCGCACAAAATCACAGCCCGTTTCCTAGCCGGTGAGGGTTGGGGGAGCGGGAGTGCTGTAGACTCTTGTTGTTGCTGTAAACAAGCAAAAGCAGGCTAGCCATCCCTCTGGGTCACCTGGGAGCGGGGGCCGTGGGTCTCCCAGAGAAGGATTGAGGAGAGAGGACGGGAGGAGGATAAGTGCTGCTTTGCTTCGGTTCCTCGCTGCACGGTGCTTCGCTGCGTTTGCCTCTGCTGCCGGCTGGTGAAAAATGTCTCCTGGCCCCTCTGCCAGATACCGGGAGGCGTTATCAGCCCTGCCTAGCTCTCTCCACGGTAACGAGCCCCCAGGCACAGTATTATCTGTTTACGATAAGGATATTAATAACACTGTGCTTTAGTTATGTGCTGGGGTGCCCTGCGGGGTGAGGGGGGGTAAGGAGCACCTGAATCATTCTGTCAGGGGCTCTCTCCAAGCAGGACAGGATAAGAGTAGATGAGGAGGAAGGAAAGGAAGGAAGGAGTCATATGGTGACAGTGCTGAGGTTAACCCCATCCACTTTCTCCTTCCAGCTCTGTTTCCAAGAACAATAGCTTGACCATCTGCCAGCAGGTCCATGTGGGAGTTACCGTAAGGAGGGAAGAGGTCAAGAGTTCAAAGGTCACAGCTGTCATGGTCAGCAGACAGGTCAGCCTATTGTCTGTATTTTACTGTAGTGTAATGTCCTTTCTTTCTGTCCCTCTTTCTCTCTTCCTCTACTGTCTCCAGTGTTTGTATGGCTGCTACGTACACTCCTCCATCATCCCCACCTTCCACCGTAGGTGCTACTGGCTCCTCCAGGTAAGAACTCCTCTTCTTCTCCTCCTCTACAGTTCACCACACTTTCACTCTCAAACTCTCCCAGCCTATCCACAAGAACTTGAATGAGCTGCATGATATCAGTTTCCATTTAACCGAAGCATTTTCCTTTGACAGCCGGCAGGCAGACATCAACCTATCCCCCCGCCACCTCCCTCTCTCTCTTCTCTTTTCTCTCCACAGCCTCAATTTCCCTTATCTTTCACAGTCATTCTCTTTTCTGATGGCATTGCCCATACACGCCGTCCAGCACGAGGACGGTATCTCAGTCTGCTAAAAGCTTTGCCATCTCCCCTGTCTAACAGCTGCAGTGATGGGCAGTAAAAGCATGATGGAAGACGTTCCCTGTACAGTATAGTGTGCTTACAGTGGGTCGTCAAGTCCGCAGGTTGAGAGTGGTTGTAAATAGTAGTCCTTTGATCACCTCACCAATACATCTCATCATTCTCGTTTAGCATGGCAGCCATTATTGCTGGAAGGTGCCTGATACATACAACCATACACACACACAATTTTAAGGGAGCATAAAGCACACACACACACAGACTATGGGTGTGTGGAGCTGCTGCTATTTTTGTCTGTCTGTCTATGTATCTGTCTATCTGTAATTCTATGTCTTACATATATTCTAGTATAAAACGTGTGGAGAAAAAGCATCTTTGGGATAAATACACTTTGGCTACCGTGCCGCTAGTTCAATTTCTCTTAAGTTGAATTTTCTGAAGACAAGAATTGTCAAGTCACAACATCCCTGCTGTACTGAATAGACCCAGAAGACAAATTCATCTGTAGTCTAACCAACCCCCCTCGACAATGTGTGTTAGCAAAAGAGGAGAGCAGATCGGTTGGGAAAAGACAAAAGGGAAAAACTGGCCTCAACAATGCTTAAATACTAATCAAAATAATTAGAGTGTTCCCACAGCAAACAAAAGCTTTCAAACAACAACTGTTTATTTCTCTCGCTCTGTCTGTTGGCTCTGTGTGTGTCTCAGGCAGTAATAATAACACTAGCAGACAAAAAGCATGTCTGTTCCTTTCTCTTCTGAGTTCAGTCAGCAAAGCCACTCAGATTATTTTCACTTAAATATATTTTCCAAATGATTAGAGGTACAGTGTATTATTAAAAAGTCTAAGTAATGAAAGCAAGGAAAACAATGAAATAATGGTATATGGAATATATCATTCTGGTTCTGGAAATAACACAAAAGACACAGTGGTACATGTTCAGACTTGGGGAATGATCAGAGGAAGCTCTTGTACTTTTTGGTGATGCTGCATATTATCTTTAATCTGCTTCCATTTGCTGTCAGGGAAATCTTTCTTTCTGGAGCTATTTTGTGGTGTTATTAGGAGCTCATTTAAAGGATAGGTTCACATTTTTTCCAGGTCTATCTTATTATTATTATTATTATTATTATTATTCCCATATATACAGTACATTGAAATACTTACTGGCTGCTGTAATCATTCCACTTGCTTCATACTGGCTGAGGAAAGGTCCCCTCCTAGCACCATTTCAATGTAAGTGATAGTGGACAAATCTACAGTTCTTGTTATATGCAAAAATGCATTCCAAACTTCAGTCTTTCAACAAGGTATCTCCCAAAGTTAGTGTTTCTGGTATAAAATACGTGTGTTTCCAGTGTTTCCTTGCTGAGCTGCAATGTAGGTATAGTAACACAAAGAGAGAATTTCATACTAAAGATACCCACTTGATTTGACAAATTAGGACTGCTGAATCATAGCTTCAATTGAACTTCAAAATTAATTAATTTTTTTTTTTACTCGTTTTTTATTTCTTTCTCAGATGCTCCCCATAGTGCTACTTTTAAACACTGGGATACAATATTTAAGAGATTCCTGTGGAATGGTAAAAAAGTAAGGATTAAACTGAAAACACTGAAATTGTCCAAAGATGAAGGCGGACTTGCCTTACCCCGATCTGAAAAACTATCTGGCAGCACAAGTATAGAACTTGGATCCAAGAAAACTCAACTGTCAAATGGAGATCAATAGAAGCAAGTCCAATAGAAAATCAACCTATAACTATAGTTTTAGGAACAAGAAGAAATGTTACAAAAAGGACAGAGAATACATGGGTTAATAATTATTTTAAGAATTTGAGAAAAATACGTACAATATTAAAACTTGATGAGAACCTGTTAGCTCTCCGGGAGATAGAGACCCAGAATTTAAACCCGACAAAGCCTTTTATTGCTGGAAGCAGAAAGGCCTGATTTCCTTTGGACAGTTATTCGATGACTACGGAGTTGATTCTTTTGAAAATCTCTCCCAAAAATATGATTTACCGCATTCACATTTTTTTCCGCTGCCTTCAGGTTACAATTTACATAGGAAGCAGCCACTTGCAGAAAACCACAGTACGAGTAAAATAAATAATCAAATACCTGCTGTTTACAAAATTCTTACAAACACAAATGAAACAAGGGCAAAAGAAAATGGAAGGAGGAATTAGAAATTGATATATCAGAAGATGAATGGAGGCAAATGAATATCAACACTCACAAAACAACAAATTCAACAGGCAAAATACGATGATACGATTACTTCAAAGTGCTGGAGGAACTGTGGGGACACATGCAGACATTCAGAAACATGTGTACACACTGCACAGAGAGCAAATAAGACAGAGAGCTGGGGTCACAAAGGGTCACTCGCTTTTTAAAACTACAGCCTTCATTTTCACCTTCTCTCTCTCTCTGCCAGTTTCTGGATACACCCACATAAACATTCATCAAACTTTGAGGAGTTCACTGACTCAACTTTTCTTTCCTGTTGCTGCAGAGCATCAGCAAAGAACAACTGGTTAGTGTTTCCTTGGCCCTCACGTCTCCTTCTCTCACACTGCTCAGCAGATCTCCTAACATGACTCACAAGGCCCCTGGTGTGCAGCTAACACATCCACTCATTCAAAAAAAAAGTACCTTCTGCCAACCAACAAAACCATTTATTTATTTATTTATTTTATTTAGTATTTTCTTTGGCGCTGAGCATTCCTAGAGCCCTAGATTTACATTTCCTTTCAGGCAGTTTATTGCAGACCATCTGTGCTGACAGGATACCACAGTCAAGATGACACCAGAGGTAAAGGATTACACCACTTCAGTCCATATCTCTGCAGATGCAGATAGACCTTCAGCATCTCTGTCTCTTCAAGCCATTTTTAGCCAGACAACTGCCAGTCAGCCCTGGTTACAACAGTCTCTCTCTCATTTTCTCCCTCTCACTCTCTCTTTCCACCTTTCTCCAGTCTCTGAACCCTCTGTCCCTGACTCCCTGTGTACCATTTGCTGTGTCCATATGAGATTTGCAGGCAGTAGTCTGTCAACAGCAGAGCAGCAAGGAGACTGGAGCTCCCAGAGCGGCAACAGGGAAAGGTCACCAGTGAGTGAAAAATGTAAATATTCAGCCATCCAGCGGCCACAGTCACGGAGAGACAGGGATGAAAATAACTCCTATTACACAGCACCGACAGGGAGGGAACACAGAGGACAGAGAGGGTAGAGACAGACTGTGAATGAGAGAGCGAGTGAGATGAACACAACTTTTAAAAAGTTAGGCTAAAAAAAACTGAAGGGAAAGCTAGAGAAAAAGATAGATTTAAAGATTTGAAGCAAAAAAAAAAAAAACACATACAGAAAAGGGACAGTGTGTATATGTGTGTATTTTTAGATATGTGTGTGAAAGCCAGAAAGCGAGAAGTGAGAAAGACAGACAGAGTGAGGTTGGTGAAAGGTGTTTTAGGGAGGGGGGGTTTAGCGTGTGGGTGTGTGCCTCTTTATCCACTCTTTATCCACTCTTTATTGAGTCAAAGCCTGGGTAATGAGACAGGGGACAGGAATGAAGACCTGCAAGGGGGGTCCTCTCTCACTCCATTCATTTTCTTTTGTTCTTTTCACCTCTCACTCTAAATCTGCTCATCCCCGCCACACTACCTCCACCTCTCTATGGCATTAGACCACTTTAAAATGTCTGGCCCATCCACGCAAATGGCTGAGACTGAAGAAAAGTACCACCGCAGTTATCTGGGGTTGCAAACAATGAATCCAAATAGCTGCTGAGACAGAGAGCTGCCATGAGCAGACTGTGTGGTTTGTCACTCAAAAAATAGTCAGTGGATTTGGTAAAAAAAATGGGGCTCTGTGTCATACCATGGTATATTTTCAACGCTGCCAACAAAAATCACACAAGTCCCCAAGTCATCATAAACATCATTACAGAATGTCTCCACTCTTTAAATGCTGTCAGTTACAGCTGGAGTGTGCACAATCAGATACCTAAAGGCCATACCTCTATGAGTTTAGGACTATGCAGTCTTTTCAGCCACAAGCCGTCATGACACACGCACGCAGACAGACACACACTCATTGACAGAGAGGATCTCGTCTGTCCTGGTGGCACTGATTGATTCTATCGCTCCGTGTCCCCTTCTCTTGTTTAGTGCTAATCGAATGTAATTCCCCGCTTGCGCCTCTCCATCAAATCAGACAGTGGAGTCTGCGCTGGCCGGCGGGGGCACAGAGGTGGGGATAATTATGATATTAATACGGAGGGGGTCTGAGGGGAAACTTCATTTGTCCTGCTGCCTGCCACGAACACAGAAAGGGGTCAATAGCCTCTCCTGCTTTTCCTTCTTTAAAGAGGAGGAGAGAGGGATGAGATAATGAAATGACTAGTAAGGCAGGAGGGAATGCTGACGACCTTGTTTCTTCACAGCTATCACTTTCTCCCTCTTACCTTCCTCAGCTTAGGCCACTGTGCTCTAGTCTCTGTCTCACATGAATACATTATTAATATCACCATTCACTGCAGTTACATTTTTCTTATTACATTAGTCCTTCAGAGTATAATGACTCTGGAACCACTTGAATCAGTGTTATGTAGGAAAATGAGTTGTCACTGTTGTCCCTGTGATCATTCCAGCACTATTAGACAGTATTTCAGCAATTTATGGAATAATTCAAAGGTTACTTAATTGGACAGGCAGAGTGATAACTCATATCTTATCACAGTTATCACAGTGATTAAAGAGAACCTTGAGCAGTGTAGGCTCTGTGGTGCTGTCCATGGTGTTGAAACCTACAGTACTCTGTTATAACCTTTATAACTGTTCACCACATCTGAGCCTTTTTTTTTTTAAGCTGTGTTGATTTATGAAAAATCACCCAGTACCTTTGAACTCCCACGCTATTCACCTCTCATAACAAGCTCACCAACCTGAAAAGATCAATACACCCAGCCAATGCTGTTAGCAGATCATGTTCAGGGACCAACACATGTACTCATCATGCCTCACACCACCGCGTCACCTGTCAGGGCAGAGGCCTCTCTCTCTTACTAGCTAACTGAATGGGAAAAGTTGAGTAGCTCCTTTGCTGGGGTGATCCGTCATAGGTCTGTCTGAAAGCGGGATACGGGAGCTACAGACCCAGAGCGGACATGCCTGCAGGCTAAAGGCAGACAGATGGATTCTTTATATCTACCAGAGCCCTCTATTCATTCGGATCAGTTTAGTTGCCTCTGTGTTGAGCACTGGGAGACAGGTGCCGGATTCAGAGCAGCTCAGGTGATGTGTGATGACGGAGCAGAGCTGTCAGGTCCAGATTCACATCAGATACGTCCAGACCATGCAAGGCTACATAATGAATATTTCACTGAGATAAATCATGGATGAGCCTAGGCACCATTCTGTTGATTTCACTGAGAGGATAGAGAGGCAGGAAAACCTGGGGAGGTTTTGACTGGCTGTCTACAACCTCAGGGCAAATGGAGGCAGTAGAAATATAATTGCCTTTAGCTATGCAGGCTGTTGTTTGTATCAAATGGAAATGCACCTCTACAGAGTATGAGATCAGATTTATAGCATATGAATTTGACTCCACCACCTGACTGTTCAACTCAAAACCTTAACACTGGACTGGCAAGAGAGGGTGGCAGTACAGTATATGCAATGTGAGTGTGAGTCTGTATATCTTTCAGCGTGTGCACATACCTGCCTTTGTGTGTGCGTGTGAGTGTGTGTATATGTGTATCAGACTTTGCTGTTCTGTTTCTGTGCTATGGTAGGAGAACATGGTGCTCTCAGCAGCACGCTGCTGCTGGCAGGCCCCCACTCTTCTCTGCCATGAGGAGAACAGCTGCTTCACGAGCATGTCAGGGTGTGAGCCATGTCCCTGTGGCTCCCCTCGTCTCCTTCACTTCTCCTCCTCTTTGTGTGCAGTCACACAGACACGGTGCGTCTGACATTAACCCTCTCCATCCTCTCTACTTATAAACATTCAAATATGTCTCTCTCCATGCTATCACTTTTTTTCTAGTCCTCTGAACGCTGCTACCCTCTGTTTCCACTCAGAGAAAAAATATAGTTAGTTCTGAGTTGGTCTCTGCCCAAAACAGTGACACTGGGGCTTCTGACCTCTAAACAAATTGAAGGTTACTCTTGTGCTTAATTAATGGCCCCTGCTGGAGCACTCTCTCCCCATACGTAGAAAGAGAAAGAAGTTGAGCTAAACCCCAGAGGCACACAGAGCGTCCTCTCCTCCTGGCAGACTGATCTGTTCCTCAGTGCCTGCGACCTTTTCTCTAGGCCCGTCGCCTAGCCCACCAGCACGGCCAATTATCACAAATCCCCCGCCGCATTTGTCTTGCCATTTTCACTCTGCGGCCAAAGAGGCGTGCGTGGCTATAGACTCATGCAGTCTCCTAACCAGCCTGAGCCCAGACGGAGAAACAGAGGCCCACAACAGGTATGTGGTGCTTAAATAATTCAGTTATCCTGAAAGGTTAAGGCTCTGCCTGTATGGCGAATTGACATTCATCTTGGTCCAGAGTCATGCGCCCGCTTTCAGAAGGAGCAGCCATCGACATGTTTACATTTTGTGACTTCCAAGATTGTTATTGACACCAATATTTTACATGTTATTCCACTATTCCTGCTGTTTTTCTACTGGCCAGCTTAAAACAGAACAAAGTAACCGGAGCAGGAAACAAATATCTGAGTCCTTTCCTGATAATGTGAGCACGTAAGCTTGTTGAAGAGTATTGCAACAAACCATGATCCTGATTTGATATTACCCTCTGTGTTGTACTTCATGAGCGTTCTCTTCAGTAGCCATTTGCTGCCTCTCCCATGTTAGACAATAAGAGTCCCTGTGTATAGTGTCACCAGCCAGGCTTATTTGTGTTTACTTTCTGCCTGTGTGCCTTAGAAAGCAGAGGAGATCAATGGCTCCATACTAAGTCTGTTCTGTGCTGTGCCAATCTGTGTCCCCACTCGTGTCAAGCTACAGATCTGCCCGTGTCACTATGCAGGCTCAGGCTGATGGCAGGAGTGTGCACACATCTCCCAGCTTCCCAGAGAACACTGGTCACAGCTAATGACCAGAACTGTCCGATTTGTCCTGCCCTGATTACTCCTCTGAGCCCCAATTAGCCGTGGATACGGGCTGACATCCCGACACGATCACTTGGACGTGTCATAGAGGGAAAGATGAGACAGGGAAGGAAAGAATGGAGGTAAAGGGGAAGACAGGATAAGTGTGTGTTAAAGACAGAGGAGAAGAGCAAAGAGGAGCCGCCAGTATGAAAGCCGTAGTAATATAGGACCAGAGTCTTTCACTCTGCATTCAGTCAGATATCGATCTTAATTCCCCTTTAACCATCTACCACTCATCAACATACACACCAACAGCACTGATTGCAATTTCTATAATTGCCAATTTTCATTGTGAAAATCTGTCTATCCGAGGGTGTTAGCTGCATCTGGTCTGAGACAAGCTGATTTCTCTATGGGTTAGGGATGAAGAGACTAAGGACTGTTTGTGGAAAAGATATAAGATAAAGATAAAGTATTGGGCCAATGTGGTTGAATCAATTTACTAGTTGAAATGAATAGTGAAGTTCTGAGAGCCCCAAAGGTATTTTATTATGGATAAAAACAATGCCATTTGTTTCCCTAATTGTCAATAACAACCTCTGTTATGAACATTGTTTTCATCTGTGTTTCTTCCCTCATATCACCTTTTTTTATTTGTTTCTCTCCTGCCTTTTGTTCTGGTCTGACCCCCACCCCCCATCCGACGGTTCTATCTGTCTTTATTTCTCTCTGCCACTGTGTCTCCCCAGGATTGCTGAGCTTTCTCCCCTCTGCAAGTTTTGAGAAAAAAATCTCTCTTCGTTTTTTTGGGGTGTTTTTTGGCTTGCTCTCATTCTCTCTCAGTAGGGGGCAGTGGAAAAGTAACTACAAGGGCACATAAAGCCTTTAGAGTCAAACCAGACTTCTTTTAGTCTTTTTTGATCTGGATAGATGTCATATTGAACACACATGCACACACACCCTTCAGTGGGATGGCTCTGCTCCTATCTCTGTCTGCTCCCCCATCTCAAAACTCACCCACGCAAACCTAAGAAGACACATTGATATTGAGAGGAGGAGGAGGAGGAGGGAGGAGGAGGCGAGGGAAAGCAAAATATGGAAGGGTAGGAGAGGAGAAATGGCAGGAGTGAAGGAAACAAGAGGTGGGAGGGGTGGAGGTGCTTTGAGAATGGGGGATTAGAGTTAGAAGATTAGAGGTAGAAGATGATATCATTTGGTAGAGATGAGCGGGAGCAAACGAGCAGTGCAAATCACCCGACGTTAACGAGCTGCCTCGTAAATTACTGCAGCCGAGTGTATGCTTGAAGCTGGATCTGGATAGGGCTGCGTAATGCAAGGGAGGCATAACGCTTGTCTTAATATTATTTACTGCCCCCTCCCCAATTTATATAGGTTGTCTCCTATAGCCCAATATTGGCCTCCTATGGCAGCATCAGAGGAAGTTTCCTTATTAGTAGTGGGAGGTTTTAGTCAGCCTGAGTGCCCACTGGGTGGCCCATCCTATCCCTCATACATTCTGCAAAAGATAGACTCCCCTCTTCTCGTACCCCAATAGAGTGGGGTACAAGAGAGCGCACCTGCAAAAAAAACAAAAACAATTTGACTTCCTCAGTGACCAGTGACCTCAGATAGCTCAGATTTGACAGGCTGTTCCTCATCTCCCTGTAGTGTTTACAGTGTTTACCTCCTAATACACAAGCTGTAGCAAAGTAGGAATAGGGAGTTATTTAATCATAATAAAATGTTTAATTTTAATGAAATGTGATTTTACTTTTTTTTTCTGGTGCTAAAATTCCTCAAACCATTTGGACAAATACAGCAGGGATTACAGCAGTTCAGTTAAAAATGAACATATAGACCTGCATGTTTTAGACCAGGAGAGGCAGCCCAATATCACAAGAGTCACAAGTCACGGATATGGATGGCAGAGAGTTGGAGTTTCTCTCTTCTTGCTCTTAGGGGGTGAGGGAGGGTGGGGTAGAGGGGGAAATATACATTTCTATTTTAGCCAGGAGCCCAGCAGCAGCAGGAGAATGACTTTCATTGGCTGGATTCTAAATATTACATGACTTCCTGATGGCAGTGTGCTGTCTGAGGCGCTGTCTGGCCTGGTATTAACCTGTCCGGATAAATCAGCCGTTTACCCAACTCTGTTCTTCTATCCAAAGTACCGTTTCCTCCCTTCTTACCTCATTTTCCCTCGGTTTCCCTTTTTTCTGTCACCCTCCAGCTTCACCTGTTTCTCATGCACCATTCCTGCCTCTGGACCGCTTGCTATGGTGCAACCCACATTGTGTGTGTACAGTGTGTACATGTGGAGTTACTCTATGGTCCTCTGCCAAGTCCCCTAACGTCATACGCAGCCTGGCAGGTGACAAATAGTTTTTTAATTGCTTGCACCAGGAAAATCATTAGTCTCTTCCCTTTCCTTGGTGGGACCAGGCAGGACGTGTGCACAATAATAATAGCCTCAATCCTGTTTCCCGCTTCCCGCCTGCTATTTTTAGAACAGATATTTTAAGGGCCCTCTCCGTGTATGCCTGTGTGTGTGTGTGTGTGTGTGTGTGTGTGTGTGTGTGTGTGTGTGTGTGTGTGTGTGTGTGTGTGTGTGTGTGTGTGTGTGTGTGTAAATGTATATATGTGTGTGTGCGTGTGTACATGCAAGTGTATGTGAGTCCACAGTAAGGGTGGGCTAAATGGTCCAGAGGTGCTTTTCCTTGCTTGTGACGGAGGAGAGAGGGTGTTTGTCAACCCTGTTCCTGCCTCATGAGAGTTTTTCTCTTTGCTGTTGCTATTCCCCACCCCTGGGAGCGTGCTGTTTGTCTTTGTGTATGTGTGTGTGTGTGTGTGTGTACCTCTGTGTCTGGCAGGCTCTGGCCTAGGCCATTGTGCTGTAGTGCATTACTGTAGCAATCCACCGACACAGCGGCCAGCCAGATGAAGCCGTCCAGTTTATGGAGCAACCTGCAAACTCCAGCTGCTTTTGGTTGGGATTGTGCTTAGTGGTGAGATATAGTATTGATTTTCTCTCCTCGGTGCCCTTGCCATCCCTGCGTAGATATGCACCAGTGCTCAGCATCCATTCACTGAGAAAGGGGAGAGGGGGGAGAGAGCAGAGGATGATGTTTATGTGACGATACTGACCCCATTCGTTCACATGGAAAAGGCGTGGAACGTGAGGCGGCTAGACATCAGAGGGGAATTAAGTTTGCGAGGCTCAGATTGCAAGATGAACCCTGAATTTGATTTCTGTGTTATACAAGCATTTGTTATTATATATCTGGGCGTCAGGGGGTGTTTGTGTGTCTGCATTCTTGTATGGGTCTATTACATGTGTGGGTTTGTGTGGATTTCTGAGTGTGCAAGAGTGGATGTGCGCACATGTGTGTGTTAGCAAGCAATTTGGATCTGTTCTGTTCTGTTTTTTTTCTCCTTTTGTTTTTTTTTTTTTTTGCCCTTGGTCTGAATCCCAGTGGGGAGCCATGTTCAGCACTGTTCCAAAGCCGTTCAGATCCCACTCTCCCTCGACTCCCTGCACTCCCTCCCGCCCTCCTTTCCTCTAACAACATGGTAAAATCAAATACATGGTCATTCATTATTTGAAACCTTTTTGTGAAACCTCTTAGCAGCACTGCAGCAGTTAATGTAAGCGCCTCATTACACAAATATATTTCATACATAAATGATATAACTTAAAAATCTTATTAAGTATTGTATAAAAAAATATTAGTGTGTGACCTTTCTGTGAATTTTAAGTCTGGTGCTTATAAAATGTTTAAGCAATGAAAACTGAATTGAACCTTCTAGATTGTCAGTGTTAATGATACCTTTAGGTGTGCAGGACATCAAACATCACAGTACCAGTAATCACAGTTCTCTTGTCCCTATCTGACTCTCTCTCTCTCTCTCTCTCTCTCTCTCACATGCCACACACATACACAAAGCTTCTCCAAACCATTAGACTTTGTCTTCAACAGAAAAATGTAGTGCCATCAGTATCAATATTCTTCTCAGTCCACTTTTCTTTTTTCCTGCGCCCTCAACGTCCCCTCAGCTAACACAGGGATTTATTTTTCCTTGTCTGACAAAATGTATTATTTGTAATGACTAAGACTAGAGCTTACTGAACAATTAAATATGTGTCCTGTAGGTGAGCTGATATTAATACTATACATCCTAATGTGTAAGGGTGCCAACTTCTAACATGTTTGCTTTATTTGGTTTTGTGGACAACAGCTGATTACTTGTCTCAGGTTTATTGAAAAAAAAACATACTAAAAATATATTTTCATATCCCACTGTATAGCCTGGCATGAACAAATTAATATTTTGTTGCTTCTACCAATAATTAATCAAAGTGAAAGTGACTAGCCCATAAAGAGATTTTAATAATCTCTCTAGTATCACAGTTCATCACACTGTGTTGTATGGTGGCCTATATCAGAAGCCAAACAGCTGAAAGCCACTACTCTGTATATGTATGTGTGAGTGTGTGTATGTGTATGTGTGTCGGTGTGTGTGTATAATCAGACAGTGTTATCCAAGCAAAGTAGCCCCACCCTGGCAGTGCTGAGACTGGGAAGACCCCGTCTCTTTCCAGATTCATCTCTCCAGCTTTGTTTGACTAAGTAGTGCCATGGTGTTGGTGTTGGAGAGGGCTGGAGTGGCAACAGCAGCAGCAGTGCAGAGTATGCGTGGGTTGCCTGAGCCAGTGAGGCTTGGCACAGAGATGCAGCATATGTTCATGGCCAGCTTCCCTACTCCTCTCCCATCTTTCTCTCTCTCTCTCTCTCTCTCTCTCTCTCTCTCTCTCTCTCTCTTTCTCGTCTCCTCTGTCTCTTTCTCTCGCAAGCTCACTCTTGATAACTCTCCCCCGCACCCCTCTCCCCATTTTCTTTCCACTTCTTTTGGCTGTGCACATCCTGGTATCACCTGTGGGAGACAGCATAGTACAGAGATCAAAGGGCGGTGGGGATCCCAGTGTCCCTCAAGGACAGCCCACCATGTCTCACTAATGCCACATCCACATCTTCTAACAGAGACATGCGCATACACTCCTCTTTGTCATTTTGTCATCTGGCATACGATCAGAGAATATTCTGCGTAGCAGGTAATAAGTTGTGACTGTTAGGGGGGCTCACAGCTTCATTTTTGATGCCTTTCCAAGAGTTGGTCACCAGCACCCTGGCCTGTCTCTGCCCTACATAAATCAGAACCAGGCGTTTCTGAATACTACTGACTAAAAGGTAGATGTGGACCACCATCCTGCTGCCCAGCAAAGAGTTAACTGTGTCCCAGATAGCCCCAACCAGCTGTTTCAGCCTTTCACACCTTCTCTCCTGCTGCCTGCTCTCCTCCCTGCCTCTTGGACCAGTAAATGAACACTCATTTGCAAGTTAGATAAATCCTTTGAATGTATTATTGATGCAAACAAATTAGCCTGTGGGCCCCAGACAATACCTAATGGAGCCTTGGCTTATGGGTGAGGTGGTTTCCAGCGAGGGCACTGTCGGTGTTCCAGGATTGATGCCTGCTCTTCTGCCCCGTAATTATTTCTCCTACAAATTATTCAGCTGTTCTGATGCAGTTTTGGGTTTAAAGCATTGCTACTTATTGCTGCCTATATGATTCCAGGCCTCAACTCAGCCACATTCATTAGTTCATTGAAGAAAAACAGACACAGGCAATTTGATAACTGGGATAAAGCCACCAAAATGAGAGGATGTGTTATTATTCAAGTTTATGCATGCTGCTCATAATTCACTGGGGTTTATGTTGGTGTTGCTTTTTCAAGGATATTGTCTTATCTTATTGTACGCAGACACATGCACACATTTTAACAGCCTTGTATAAGCCTGTTCACGTATTTACAGAGACTCAAGCTGACACCATTTCACAAATATGCACACAAAGGTGTGGATACATATGGACACACACACATGCATACACACAAGTGTAGTATGTAATTTATGCTAGCTGGCATTAGCGTCGTAGAGGCAGTGGTTGTAAAACCATGGGAAGAAAAAGTGAGAGAGGAGATGAGGGAAAGAGAGGACTACCATACTGTCCTCAGTGATTAGGACCCAGTATTGATCAGAGGAGGGAGGGGAAGGCAGGCTGAGAGGGGGAGGGAAAGAACAGGCCCCAGGGCTCGGGCCCAAACTCTCTGGTGGCCTCTGCTCTGTTCCTCTCCTGCAAGCTGGCCAGGGCCGTCGGGAGGTACATCAAAGGGTCTTATCCCTCCATCCGTCCCATATGCACACACACAAATGCACATATTAATGCATGCACACACATTCTGCTGGCTTTTGAAAAACACTATTTGATGACATAATTTCTCCTTTTGTTCCACTGTTGGATATCGTAAATCAGAGGTGATATGTTAAAGAGAGCGAGGGCCTCATATTATCCAATAAAGTCCTATTTTGATGGTGTGTGCAGTGCTAGTGGCTAGTAGTTACCTATGTCCATGTGTCATTTTCTTTAACATGGTTTCACATGGAAACTTCATGTATAGTACCTTCCCTTGTCTCCTGGCACAGACATATCGAACTAATGCTTATAGTCAAACCTATACATTTTAAATCTTGGCCAGCAAATAACCTGAATGTACCTGCTGTTTTTTGATAGCATCATTAGGTGTACCCAGCCTTTCAAACACATCACAGAACAGGAATAGTGTCAGTAGTCAAGAGCTGCAAGTCTCAAGCAAGGCAGCAATCAGGCAAACGGATCAAACACAGACACACACACAGCATCAATCAGCTGGTCATGATGGTGTGTCCATATTCTCTTCCCAGTATTCAGTGTGTGTAGAGGAAGTACTCATTACTCTGTGCTCTCTCAGGGCCAGACCTGTGTTAATGCATTTTCTCCTCTTATTCTCTTTTTCTTTCCCCCCTCTGCTCCTTCTGCCTGCTTTTCAGCTGACTCTGCCCTTTGGCAGTCTTATTTGCCTTTCAATCCAGATCAATCTCCATCTTATCTACAGCTCCTGAATCATAAACATTTCATAGGCTCAACCTTGACACTGACAGACATGGGGTGGTGAGGGTTTGGTGTAAAGCGCCTGTGGAGGCTAGTTGATGCTGGACTTCACTCAGTCCGAAGGAAGTGCTGGGAACATCACCCTGTGGAACTCTGCTGCACACTACAAACCCCCATCCTGCACAGCTGTCGCACTGTCTCAGCCAGAGACACACACAGTGTTGCATGCGTGTGTGTGTGTGTGTGTGTGTGTGTGTGTGTGTGTGTGTGTCTGTGTGCATGCACTCACATGCACACATATATAAAGTATGTGTCTGTTTTTTTCTGTCTGTGTGTGTGTGTGTGTGTATGTGTGTGTGTGTGAGATGTATTATTCATAGGAAGGAGCATTCATCTCAGTGAGACACCTTCAACAATTTGGAGACGTGGTGTGCTTAACGGCTTAATGTAGTTGCTGCAATTTGGTTCTCCTCTGGCTGATTAACACCGGCACTCCAGTCCTCACTGTGCTTTGCCTCATGAAGGATTAGGTGTTATAAGAAACATGGCTTCCAAGGGAGTTGATGAATATTTCCCCAAATTTACCTGACATTTTCTGATTTGAACGTCTTTCAGAATACCCACTCCGATTCAATTTCTGTCTCACTATTTAGTCACTATCGGAGGGAGCTGAAAAGAGGTGAACACAAACCATTTCCTAGGAAAAGCAAGAATGACCTTGGATTGCTGTGTATAAAAACTGCCCCACTGTCTCTATGTGTTTGAATGGAGGTTACAGACTTTCCTTTTTCTCATTTTCCTTTGTCTTTTCTCCTCTCTTTTTGTCCCCACTTACATTTTAGCAAAACAGCAGGTCAAACTTTTACTTTGTGTGTATGCGGGTGCTGCCAACAGTAGAGCAGTCAGCAAAGTGCCACCTCAGCACCTGTGCTTTAATGATTAATACCATATTGATGGTCTCAATTAATTTCCTATTACACCACCAGAAGGCTGCGGTCGCTCTGTCTCTGTCATGGCCCTGCGCTTGTTTTGGGAAGCCTCTTTGTGGCAGCTGCTGGATAGAGATAGTATGCTTCTCACTACCTCACACACACACACAATTTTACAGACAGATGTACCAAACATGCGCACACACGCTAGTATCTTATGGAAACCCACATGCACACTATTACACGCTGCTTTGCGCCTTGCGTTTCACACACTTGCACACAGATAAAGAAATACAATGTAACTCTGTCTTTTTGTTGGGTCATTTTTAAAGGGGACTTGCTGTGTTTTTGTTACAGTGTTACAGTGATCAAAAAGCTAGTTATGCCTCTTTGTTCAGTGCTCTGCAGCAAACCACTACTCTCACCTGATGGTGTGCCTTTGGTAGAGCACAACCCCCTGTGTTTTGCATTTGAACCTGGTGTGATACGCAGCACTGCGTCTTAGGCCGTTTTCTAAAGCCTATGCTTTGGCTCTTGCATAATCCCCTCCCCTGCAGTGCTGCTACATATTTGTAACAGTGTGTAAGATACTGATTTATTCCCATGATGATCTCTCTCTGAGCTGTGAATTGATAACACATTCCCATGACCTTAACTGTCTGTGGACCTGCTCCATGGATCAACTCGCAGTCAACACTGCCCCTGCAGAGAGGCTGGGGAAATGCTTGGGTTTCTCAATCAGATTGGCAGGCTTCCGATGGCGCTCTTTCTCTTTCTCTCTTCATTACCTTTTCATATCCCATTCACGACTTCTTATCTCTGACCACTCCGTACTTCACCCCATAAACCCCTCTATCTCTCTTTAATATGCACTGTTAATCTCAACCTCGTTCTTTCATTCTGTCCCACACACAACAGCACACGCACACACTGCCTTTATTTTTCATTTTTCATGTGGACCCAATACACACCATTGGTTGCTAGGAAACCATTTGAGCATTTTTTTTCCCAGGGGCAGACGTTTGATTACCCATTTGTATGGTGTGTGTGTGTGTGTGTGTGCGTGTGTGTGTGTGTGTGTGTGTGTGTGTGTGTGTGTGTGTGTGTGTGTGTGTGTGTGTGTGTGTGTGTGTGTGTGTATCTCCAGAGAGAGGTCTTGCCAAGCTGAGCTCTGGGGCTGCTCCAGTATCCAGCCCAGTAATAATAATGAGCCCCTCACCATGCTTGACAGAGCACACAGGCTCAGCAGTCCTGTGGCCATTGCTGTTGTCATTGTGTGTAAGTCTCCTGATGCGTGTGTAGTGTGAGTATATATCTACATATATGTGCATTTATGCTCTACTAGTTTGTGCTTGACTGGGTTGGTTTTCTGTTACAACAGTTGTTGTTTGATGCTGACAACCGGTGTTATCTATTGTTGTTCAGTGGGCCATTGCAGAAGCAGATAGTGGCCAGGTTGGACTGTCTTGCTGCTGGACACACATCAGTCCTCCCTGTGACTCCCTGTTTAGAAATGCACCAGCACATCTTTCTCCCCTGGCTGCTCCTGTGAAGTCCTGATTCACTCACAGACACGGGCAGAGGCACATAAATAGCACGCCTTGTCGACTGGCACGGGGAGAAAGACGACGCACACAAACAAATCAGACTCAGCACTGATATGAAAGGGAGCAAGAGCAGAAGAGAGGGAGTACAGAGAGATGGCATTAGCTGTGTTTTCCTCCTCCAAATGAATTGCACTATGCCCTAGGAGGAAGAGA
Source organism: Macquaria australasica (assembly GCA_005408345.1). Taxonomy (NCBI): domain Eukaryota; kingdom Metazoa; phylum Chordata; class Actinopteri; order Centrarchiformes; family Percichthyidae; genus Macquaria; species Macquaria australasica. Next base: position 701,761 of record SEMN01000027.1, read on the forward strand.
TGAAAATGAGAGAGCAAGCAAGTGGAAAATACTCAGAGAAAGCCAGAGGTTGAGAGGTTATTTTGAGGCGGAAACAAAAGAAAAGAAGCATGAAGAGAGAGCACACAGTTAAATCCTCTCTGTGTCTGAGAGAGCTCAGAAACTTCCTGTCCCTCCTTTTATTCCAGTGTGACTCTGTGTCACCTGGATGGCCACTGAATATTAGGATCACTGCCATGGGCTCAGCCAAGGCCATTATGGCAGCCGGATGGGCTCCTGATGGCCTTTTCTCAGCTTGCCCCTGGGCAGCGTGGCCTCTCACTTGGGACCACCACAACTAATGGAGAGGGTAGTGTGCTCTGTAAGGGCCTTAGGAAGAATAAGTGGGCTGTAAACTGTGAGTTGACTTGTGGCAGCTAAAGGGGCTTCAATGCCTCACTGCCCGGCTTACCGCCTGACTTACTGCCTGCCTGCTTGGCATCCAGAATGCTCCTCCATATTCAGGCTCTGAATACTGGCCTTTTGCACTTTTATTGTAATGCATGCAGATGCTTGGCACAGCAACAAACATACTCCACCTTTTACTGTGGTGCACTGCACAAATAAAATATTTCAAAGCAGGGAGGAGCCACACACAAAAATAGAGGAGCACTCTCTTGCATACTCACTCACAGACATGTAGAAATGTGAATATGTACTCATATATCTGCACAATTACACACACAAGTGCACAAACACGCGCACATACGCACACACATACACACAGACTTGCATTCCCCCACCAAGAGTGAAGTAGTTCTGCCCCTCTAAGCTGAGTTATTTAAAGCCCCGCTCTCAACTCCATCGGAGTGATTATGTGCTACTGAATTAAACATCACAGGCCTCAGCCCCTGGCTTCCTCTGAAACACGCTCAAACATGCTGGCCTCTTCCTGTTCCTCAAAAGTTCCAAGTTCTGCCTTTCATGTCTCCCAGCCAGTACATTAGGTAGTGGAGGTAAAGGGGTGGAGTATGAATCTTCCCTAAATCAGGATCTCCTGCTGTGCCTCCTGCTCTGCCATCCCTCTCACAGACCTTGGACGGAGGCAATCGAGGTAAATCACATTAAGAAACCCTCTGTAAACTGGCTCTTACCCCTGGATTGGTACCCACCCCAGGCATCATTTTAGCTTGGCACTCAGGCAGTATTGTAGTTGGTGGAGAGCCGGGTGCAGTAGAGGGTGAACTGTAGCAGTTAAGTTGAGCGTTGACTCCAGACACCCCAATTAGGGTGTCTGTATTCTAAACTGGGAACATTTAAACAAAGAGTTTGTCATAGAGGACCTGGAGAGAGAGGGGGGAAGCAGGTTCAGATAGGGGATTGCTCTGCTACCTAGACAGGAGCTTCAGGCTGTTTGCTGCCTTTTTGGGAGGGTTTGACGTGGGGTTTTGTTTACCTCGGTGTGTGTGTGTGTGTGTGTGTGTGTGTGTGTGTGTGTGTGTGTGTGTGTGTGTGTGTTTGTGTGTCTGCATGAGGCAAGGCACCAGCCAGCTACCCCCACATTCCAAAACACACCCGTTGGCAGTCAGCGATAAAGGTTCCAAACAAAAGGAAGAAGTCTTGTGCCTTGTGGAGGTGAACTTACAGCACCACAGAGGCAGTTGACCTTGAAATGAGCAGTGGTGTTTGGGGACAGGCGGGGGAGGTCGGTGTTTAAAAGTGCAACCTCAGTGCCAGAGGCCAGTAGGCTGCCTAATGACTGGCACCCCATGCCATCCATCACTATGCCACTGCCAAGGCAACTGCCCCCGCACAGCCGAGAGAGCAGGGCCTTAATAACCCCTCGTACCCATTCAGCGGACCACAGCACATGACATGAAATACATATATACAATATAGTACACAGGTGTTCTATATGCACACGAAACTGCACAGACATATGCAAAGATGCACACCACACATTCTAATATGCATTGCATAGACACACAGCATGAATATGTAGTAAAAATAGCAGATGCACTCAGACTCACACTCACAGCTCATTGCGCTCATCCTGCATGCATACTGATGTACGTACGCCAACCAACATACAGAAATCTGCCTCTAGACACTCATTCACACGCTATTTATAATTTAATGTAGGCAGACGCAAATACATAAAGGAACAGATACATTCACAAACACAAACACACCAACACATGCACCGCCTCTCTGTATTTATGCCTTGATGCTGAATGTTTGTGACAAAACAATTGAATGCTCCTGCTTTCATGATATTTTGTATTGAAATGGATATCCCTGTAGCCTGCTAGTTCAATTCTCCCATGAAGAACTGTCTCTTTCCTTTCCTCCTTTGCTTATTTTCCCCATTACTTCCTCAGAGTAAAAGTGGAAAAGGGGGGCTTTTCCCATACCTGAGCCCCTGTCTGCTCTGCTCTTTCAGTATGATGGGCTTTGAAGCCCCCATTCCTTGGTGTGGGTTATTTTATCAGAGAGGAACAAGGTTTCCCCCTGCACTCCCAGGCTCGTCCACGTAACATGAAGCATCCCCTCTCAATTAAGATCCTTTCATGTTAATGGTGTTCTTATCGCTCCTGTGCACGGGTTGTGAAAGCAAGGCCTACTATGGTAGAGTACAACCATGGAGCAGAGCAGCCTGGCTGACAATATAAGAGCTGTTACTCTCATTCTTCTTTCTGTCTCTCTCTCTCTGTCTTTCCTGCGTATCTCTATCTGGAACTCTTTCCCTTGCTCTCCGTCTCTTAATGAGCTGTGGTGGGCTGCTGGAGTAGCGGCTATATGGAGGTGTTCCAAGAGAGTGGCAGATTTGTGGCAGGGTCACAGGGACTTAACGAGACGGTGGACACATTACTTGACCACTCATACCAGAATCCACCAATAGATGTGCTTTGTACTCAAGTCTCAGTTCGTTATGTCTCAGCTGCAGCTCAACATACACATTCACTACCTCACATTCAGCACAAAGTAGAAGGTCATTGTATCTGTCTCCACTGACATCTAACTCAGTCTGTCTTCAGCTCCATTAGCGAATCTCTCTTTCTTTCTCTCCCTCCTTGTCTTTTGGAGTAGAACAGGGTGTATGACTTCAGGACGAGGTAGGCAGTCACTGAGAGATCGTAGGAGCACTGGCTGCCTCTAAGTGCGTGGGTGCCAGAGAAACCTGTTGCCTGGCTACAACAGCACCTTTATCCTCCGGTTGCGATGGCGATGTCCTGCATATCGCATATGCATGTGTGTGCGAATGTGTGTGTAAGTGTTGGCACACCAACTTTTTCATGTGTGTTTCATGCAAAGTGTATTAGACTGTGAATGTGTGCGCGTGCATGGCGGTGTGTTCTTTTTTGTGTGTGTGCGTGCATTCCTTTGTATGTGGCTGTTTGTGTGTGTTTGTGATTGAGAGAGTGGTGAAAGGAGGGGCAGGAAGGCGCTCCACCACCCACTCAGCAGGCCTTCCGCCCCCATGGCTGACTCCCCAAGACTCTGCTAGTAATTAGCTCAACATCTATCCATCTGTTCTAGGGAGGCGGAGTAAACATTAAGACAACACAGCAACATCAAAACGCTGGCTGGAGACACGCTACATTTTACACGATATGTTCATGCTTTAAGAGGCCTTAAGATGTGAATGGTTGGCACACATGCTTACAGATATGGCAAACATGCATATGTATTTACGGGCTCAAGCTCACACACACAGTATGCAAACACATACATAGAGATACAAACAGCTTCACGTCCTCGCCCACATGCACACCACAGGCTCCTGCAACTGTATCCCAGTCTTCCCTTCCACTGCAGAAGTGAGACTGGAAAGCTGCCCTGAGACCCGCATGGGAAACAAGTGAAAAAAACAACCAAAAGACTACATTACACAATTAATCAATAAGTTAATGAGATCTCATTTTCTCTGGAAAATAGTATCCAGGCAAAAAGTTCCCCCTCAGCCTTTTTCCCCCTACTCCTGGAGAACCAGCTCCTGATATTACACTGTGGAAAAAGAAAGCAGCCAGCAGGAAATTAAATTAAATTACCATCCTGATAGATTTATGTGATGCTTTACATTTTCATTGTGTTGTTTTCCTCTCAGAGTGGAGGTGGGCCTGAGTTGGGAGAGAACTGTTAAATGTGTTGTAAAGTAAGAAGAGAGAAAGAAGCAACACAAGATTGGGGAAAGAGAGCGAAAGTTCCAGACAGACAGATAGCAGATTCCTAATAGTAAAGCACAGCGACACGCATTACTTGTGTTTGGATGAGCTATACGGCTGCCACATGGTCTCTTCCTTTGTGCTTAGTGTGTATGTGTGTGTGTGTGTGTGTGTGTGTGTGTGTGTGTGCATATTTGCGTGACTATGTGTGAAAAGGTAAGAAACAGCTGGGAGTGTGGGTGTTGGAAGGAGGAGATTGTGCGTATCCATGTGTATGATTGTGTAAAGCTAACTCTCGTGTGTCTTGCGAGTATATATGTGTCTGTTGCAATATGCTAATGAATTTGTCCTTTCTTAGTCTTGTGTGTGTGTCTGTGCTTGTGTGTTTGCACACACTAATGCGTGAGCTGTGTGTCTATGCATATTCACTCCCACCTGCACCCATACATCCACATATGTTTATGTACGCTCATAATTGAATGAAGCTGTCTACATTTGACGCGCTCATTCCAAGTAAAGATTGAGGGCATCTCTTCGCTATTGACACAGCTGGTCATGCCATCTGGGGGCATCACACACGGCCCTGTGCCATCTCCATCCAAACAGGGCAGCAGTCGTCGCCTAGTGTCCATACCAATGACAGGGAACAAGGAAAGCAGCGAGATAACATACTGCAATGTCCAGCTCCAGCTCCTGGTGGAAGTGGTGGAGGGAGGTCATCTGTCCTCCTGAGACTGCTTTACATATGACTTGTTGCTGTTCCACTACTGGAGCTGGGACTGGCCAGACACATTGAGATGGTGGTAGTTGTTGGTACATTTGGATCTGTCTGCCCCCAACCACACCCCTGTCTGATGAAAGGGGAGAAGGAGAGAGGGAAGGGGGGGGGGGGGGGGTAGTTGTAGATTAATGGTACACACTGAGAGGGAGCACAGACCTACAGTAGCAGCTCCTTGATTTATTTGCCACTTAGTACTGATGAAGCTTCAAACTGCAGTCACACACACATGTTGTCACAGCATTTTTCTCTATCAAGGTCTTTCTTGCTTTGTCGATTCTTGCATCTTGTTTAGCTGTGAGTGCATGCATGTAAGTGTGGTTTTGTGTGCGTCCTTGTACTTTTGTTTATTCATACATCTGATGACAGTTTTTCGTCCGTATACTGTATACCTGCTTATATTTGGCTTTCTACAGGTCAGTTATAAGTTATAAGTTATCAGTGCAGCTTTTATTTGTATCCTATGTGTCAGGGTTGGGATATTGTACTGTATTTGTGTGTTAAGTTTGTGTGGGCTTAGTGGCAGTCAGATGTTTATAATAAATTGGAAGCGATAAGGACTGAAACGGGAACATTCCTTGTGAGTCTTTGCCATGCTCAGTAATCAAAGCTTTTCATGATTACAGAAGGGAATTAATGTTACTCATACCAGCACAACATTCCTTTAAACGCTACCTATTATTCATAAGCTGTCAGTTTAAGGAATTTTTCAGAGGTAACCCAGTAACAATTTGCAAATTGTTGAGTTTTGACTTGGTAAATACAGGCAGAGTTAATTGAGGGCATCAACTCACCATGTGGGAGGACTTGACAAAATGCCATAAGTGTGTTACATGAGCACACATTGTAATTATCACACATATGCACATACAGATACACACATGAATGAGCACACACACATTTGGAGATACAGAGATACACATAGCATAATGAGGGAGATTATTGTCGATTTCTGATCCCAGCTTTGTCCTGCTGCCTGGTTGTGTTTGGGTTGTGCATTTACTCTTCTGTTCTCGGGCTCTGTTGTGTGTGTGTGTGACGGTTACCATCCAGTGTTCAGCAACATTTTACTTCTCACCAACCAGCTGGCATGTTCCACATAAAAGTCCTCACAGCTGAGCCACAGTATCTACATGTCACTACCACTCTTTGCTGTTGTATCCTCAAGAAACCATGCTCTTAGACAGACTATCCACAATGTCATCTTATGTAACTTCCCCCTCTGTGTGTGTGTGTGTGTGTGTGTGTGTGTGTGTGTGTGTGTGTGTGTGTGTGTGTGTGTGTGTGTGTGTGTGTTTCCCACAGAACCCTGATATTGTGCTCGTCCACTATTTGAATGTTCCAGCCATTGAGGATTGTGGGAAACCATGCGGTCCGATCCTGTGCTCCATCAATACAGACAAGAAGGAGTGGGCCAAGTGGACCAAGGAGGAGCTGATCGGCCAGCTCAAGCCCATGTGTGAGTATTTGAATAATCCCACTACTCACTACTATGCATTCATCTATTCTCGTCACCCCAGTCTCAACTTTTATTCAAAGCCTTTAATATAAACAGTTGCTGTGTTCTCTAAAAAGGCTTTAATAGTCTTTACAGTTCTACTTGCATGGACTAAACATAGTGGCTGTTGTTTTTGTCTGAGGATATGTAGTCCTATTAGCTGATAGCTTAGATACACTAAGTGCCCTCAGCACCTCAGTCAGAGAGCATCTTCGGCCAGTGCTCCTACACTGTTATATGAGAGTGTGCTCTTCCTGGAGCCGTCTGCTAGTTATGGGTCAAAGTTCAGCTCCTCTAGACCTCTGGCACCACTCTGGCCAGGCTGAGAGTGCACCTCCTCTCTGGCCCAAGAAGGAAGTCAAGGCAGAGGAGGGCACCAAGCTGGTTATTGATTCATGTTAGTGCATGGGAGCAAGAATGTCTGACTCACCAGAAATCCCCCCTCCATCCCTTCTCTGTATCTCTCCCCCGTCAATGGATTGATCCCTGTTGTTATCGGCTTTACTAATGCTCTGTGAGATGCACTTTGTGTTTTTATGAGTCTCTAGACCTGCCCAAAGATTTAGGCAATGTTTTGGAAAAAGTCAGGGTTTGTCTGATGATGATAATAGCTAAATGGGGACCTTGTGGGGCATTGAAAATCTTTCAGCGAGCTGTTAAGATACCTTTAACAACCAGACTGTGATTCAGGTGTGTCTGGCAGGGGCCGGCAGGGCTGTGACTGATATTCCGATGGCCAATTATTGGTGATGTGGCCAGGTAAAGAGGAGCGTGTCAGCAGCTTTACAAGCACACGCGCATGCTGGCTGCATACTGACAAGACAGTCCAGACCATCATCACTGAGGTCTTGGCTACATTGTTATCCTCCTCACTGCTCTGCTTGCTATCAGTTTTGGGACATATTTTAACATAAAGCCTTACCTCAGGACAGCCACTGAACAACAACGGCCTACTGTATTCATTAGGTCTGTGGCTTAATGTAAAAACCAAGCACCATTTGCAATAATGCGTAAAGTCATTAACTTTGGGAGTTGCTGGGACAAAGAGGGTGAATTGTGAGATGCCTTCTAGCTGCCAGGCTACATGAGGGGGCTTCATAAAGAGCAAAAAAAAAATCCCTCTCCTGCTTTCTGTCTTTGCGTTCTATCTTTCTTCTCCTCCCTATCCCTCTCTCTTTCTCCTGGACCAGCCAGTGTGTCAACACAAGCTCAGTGATGGAGCAACAGTGCCATCTAGTGGTCCTGTGAGATAGCAACCCCCATCTTCAGTGTAGGGAGCAAAGACTTGCGATGAAGTCATAGTGTATTATCCATGCATTATTCAATCTTAAATTATACATTAGCACTTAACATACAGTGCATTTTTTTCCAGACTGACCTATATCTAAGAAAACGCAACTTGGTATATCTACTATTAGTAGATGTTATTTTGCATTGCACAGGAATGTTATAATATGCGTGCAGTGCTATGGATCTTTTTTTTTGTTTTTGTATATAGCAGAACTTCCTCAATTCAATATAACAATATATATCAATAGATAAACTAGAAAGACAGATTTCCCTTTTCCCTTTATCAGGAATGTGCAAAACCATCAAACTTGTAGTTTGGGTATTGAGTGCAGAATGCAAGATTACAGGAGTGTACAGTACAGTATGTTTGACACTGGGTCATATACGGTATGTGTGACTGTATGTTAGAAAAATTATTCTTATATAATGATGATTGTTCATATTTCACTAGCTGATTTTTTGTCAGCACACAAACCCTTAGTTTAATGTCAAATAGTTATTTTTCCAGAACATTGTCAACTTTTGCAATATAATTGCCCTCTTCCGTCTTGCTCTTCCCTTTTGTTATTCTTTTCACGATATTTCAGTGCGCAAACCATTTGACACCTCTAATGATACAAAAAAACAACAAAGGAAAAGTGTGGATTTCATGGATCAGTTGAGCTTATTCTGTCTCCCCACGACAAAAAAACACACACACACACACACACACACTTGTGCTCTCAGTCACAAAAACTTTCACATGCATGGATGCTCACACACAGCAGTTCAAATATAAGCCCTGTGAAACATGGCCTTGTCTGACCTCTTCCTCCTTATAACCCTGCGGTGTTTGATGAGAAAGAGAAGAAGCAAGGGGATGAAGAGGGGGGTTAAGTGAGTGGCATCACTTCTCAGTCACGCTAGAGTTCCATAGACAAGGCAGCCAGCTTGATTCACTCTTTTGGTCTAATGCTATAAACACACAGCACTCTTTCCAGCTATGCCCTTAGCCTGCTGACAGATAGCGCATGAGCGGCTTTAACAAACACTCAAACAGACAGAAGGCCTGTCTCCAGGCTAGACAGACAGGGGCAGAGAAGAACAGACCAAGGCAAGACAGACAGAGCTGGCCATCATGTAAACTATTGTACTCCACTGTCCCATATAGTGCCCAGTGGTGCAGAGACAATCGGATGGGATATGCGTGTGTCCTACAGATCGACTGTGTTTGTCATTAGGGCTGTGTGATGCTGCTCATGACAGGATGCAGTCATCAGGATGATGATGTAACTGGGTTGCTGTTTGGTGCCTCTGCTGTTGCTGCCACTGGGATTAAACCTAGTGGCACTGCTCCTGTCATGTCTGCTTTGGAACATAACCCTCAGTGAGAAGAGCAGACAGGCAGACACGGTGGTAACTGTATGTCAACAACCCAGAGCCTCCGGCGGTGACGCCCGTCTAGATGAAGAGGGCTGTGGCAATTCTGGCATGAGGGATCAGGGCAGAGGGGAGACAAGATTGTTTGGACAAATAGGGATGGCACTACATGGTGGATGTAAGCCGTTGAATTAGGCTCTCACTCTTGCTCTGTCACCCTCTCTGAGTCAGATTAGCCGAACGGATGCTCTTCTGCCCTGCAGCCTCTCTGCCGGCTTTGTCACAGAAGAGGATTCAGGACAGCATTTTTAGTATGCCTGTGGTCCTATCATCTCTCTGTCAGTAACACTAGCATCATCTCATTTGTACTGTTTGCATTATACACTGTCAGGAGGTGAAGGCGACACTGTCTAATGGGATCTCCAGACAGACCCAATTATTTGTGCAGTAATTATAATGACATTAGATGAAACTTTCCTGTCACCTTTGGTGTCCAATCTTTTTTTTTTTTCGGCTCAGTCACTCAGGCTTAATGGCTGTATAAATCTGACTTCATAATAGATCAAAATGAATCCTGTTTATGTTTCTATAACCTGCCACAGTGAGTTGTCTGTGGAGTGTATGATCTTATCTTGATCACAGCAGTTCTACTGACATCTGCTGGTGACCAGCCTGTAATCTGCCAAAGGATCTTAAAGCTTTCAAGTTAGAGCCTTAACGCAGTCATCCAATCATGTTTCCCAGCTTTTTTTTTCACTTCACTTTAACTATCTCTGTCTTTAATCTGCATTACACTCACCCTCTTGCGCTGTTTCCATCTCCTTTTATCTCATATGCAAACAGACATGCACTAAGCAAATTCTCACTGTTTTTCATACATGCTCTAAACCTCACTCTCTTTATATCGCTCTCTTTTGCATATCTAACCAAAGGATGTACTGAAGTGGAGGGAACTTGAATAAAAGGAGGCTTGATTTTGTTTGACAGTCTAAATATGCTTCACTTTTGAAATATTACCTTTTTTCCCGGTTGAGAGCCTGAGCACTGCAGCACTCAGTGGTGTCTCCTACCACCTTACAGCCACTAAAACCACTATCTGTCTCATCAAAAGTGGTGGCTGGTTGGCAAGTGGAGCGATGAAAAGTATTAGGAGTTGCTAGCGAGGTGTGACCGAGGCAGGGAGTGGAGCTTTACAGGAGAAAGCCTCTCTTTTTCCCTTGGTGCAGCAGCAGATCCAGCAGCAGCAGCAGCTAGCTGATGTTCCTCCTTAGAGGTTTTCCCTGTCAGAACAGAGTCATAGGTGGGGGTAAGGGTGGAGGGTGAAAGTACTGGGCTTGCTGTCCCCTTCATCAGCACTCACAGAGGGGAGGCCACAGACTAGCAACAGACATTGACACATGGGAGGGAATGAGGCACAAAAGAGAATGAGCAGTGCAGTACAGAAGGCTTGACATTACAGTGAAGGGAGACTAGAGAAAGCAACTGTTCAGTTCTGGACTAAGGAAACAGGACATATAGAGAAAAGAAGAAAAGATACTAGAGTTTAGAGTTATTTCAATATGAAGGGGAAGACATGATAGACAGCGCGGTACTTAAGCATAATCTGAACTAAAGGTAGCGCTACTACAATTCTACTATTGAAACTAAACTCCATTTTACCCGAGGCCAGTTAGTGGGTTGTTTGTTTCACTTCAGGAAGAAACAGAAATATTAATTTCTCTATGGTTCTATGGTAACTTTGGTGGTGTCCAGTGAGCAGCATGAGGTATACTGGCCGATAGACAGGAAGGGCAGAGGGTGGGGCGGGGGGTTGGCGTGGCTGGTGGTCTGTTGGGCTGGCTGACATCTCTGTCTCCTCCTCTCTCCCGGCAGTTCATGGCATCAAGTGGACTTGCAGCAATGGGAACAGCAGCTCTGGCTTCTCAGTGGAGCAGCTAGTGCAACAGATTCTGGACAGCCACCAAACTAAGCCACCTCCCCGGACTCACAACTGCCTCTGCACGGGCACCCTGGGTAAGGGCTAGTGGGTGGGGTGGCGTTTGTTCTCAAGAGAGAACTGTAAAATTCAGCAAGAGAAACAAAAAGGCCATAAAGATACTGATTGTTATATGGTAGATCCGAGAAGGTGGTTGAGGTCTTTTATTGGTAGGTGATTTATAGTGAAATTGAGTTTCAGGGTTATTGGCTTATTATTTTTGTTTACTGATAACTGTGTCAGCGCCATATCTGAAATAGCCCAGCTGTTCTCGAATGTTATGCTAATCAGTCAAATATTTTCAGCTGTGTAATTTCACTATAGGCTGTCGCTCAGAAAAAAGAATGCAGAGCAGTGGTTTACTAATTTCTAAAACAAATTACTCTGGATAACCCCAGATGCATTTTTATTTCTGATGACTTAAGGTAACAAGCCATGCAAAACTTCCCATACGCTTCACTCACTGTATACTAAAAAGAAAGACTAGTTTTATCATCCCGAGGAGAAAATCGTCTTTCACAAAAATAAATACGAAAACAAACAGATCATCCATCTTTGTCCCTGCTCCTTGAACAGCAGAATTGCCCAATTCTTAAGTATATGGAAATCAATAGTATGTATTTGTCTTTTCTTATTCCCCTTTGTCTACCACCCTCACCCTTCCAAATCACCAACCTCTTTTTCTCTGTTTGTCCTCATATAGGTGCAGGGAGCAGTGTGCACCACAAATGCAACAGCGCCAAACACCGCATCATCTCCCCTAAGGTGGACCCCCGCTCAGGGGGCTACAGTAGTGCTCACTCTGAGGTACAAAACAATGATGTGTCGGAGGGGAAGACAGAGCACAGTGCCCATGGTGGAGGCAAAAGCTCTGGGGGAGGAGGTGGAGGGGGCAGTGCCCGGGAGAAACGCAATGGCAAAGTCCACAAGCCTGTTTTGCTGCACCAGAACAGCACGGAGGTGTCATCCACCAACCAGGTTGAGGTCCCTGACACCACACAGAACTCCCCTGTCTCCATCAGCAGCGGCCTCAACAGCGATCCAGACATGGCTGACAGCCCCGTGGTGACAGGGATGAGCCACGTGGCCTCTGTCATGTCTGGCCTGTCCCAGAGTGTCTTTATGTCTGAGGTCACTGGAGACCCTGTCTACAGCATGTCTCCTACTGCGGGTCCCAACAGTCACCTGATGGGTGCAGATGCCACCTCACAGGGCTTGGTGATGTCTGTGACCTCTGATCGTCACAAATTTGCCTTCCCCAGTGGTGGAGTCGGGGAACCTGGGACTACCGCGGCAGGAGACAATCTGGCCATGATGTCTACAGCTGGGGTGTCTGAGGAACTGGTGCTCTCCAGCAGTCTGGACTCTGGAACCATCAAGATGCCAGAGACCAATATGAACTTTGACCCCGACTGCTTCCTGAACAACCCCAAACAGGGCCAGACCTATGGAGGCAGTGCAATGAAGACAGAGGGCAACTCTTCCTCATGTTCCTCCGGTGGCAGCAGTAGCACCAATGGCAGTCTGCAGCGCTCCCCCACCATGTCAGACAATGGCTACACCTTCAGCTCAGCTTTGGTAAAGAATATCAAGACAGAGGATACATCCTTTGAGCAGCAGCTGGCCAAGGAGAGTGGCTACCAGGTGGGGGCAGTAGTAAACTGTGTCAGCGGGGTGTCTGTGTCATCTGGTGCTGGTTCAGGCCAGGGCAGCCTTACTCTGACCCCAGCAGGCTCCCTGCTTCCTTCTGGTGGGGGTCTGAGTCCCAGCACCACCCTGGAGCAGATGGATTTCAGTGCCATTGATGCCAAGCAGGACTTTACTTCCAGTGCTACCACAGTGAGCTATGGTCAGGCCATGTCCAGTCCTCACATGCATCAGAGTCGTTCGCCCAGCTTCTTCCTCCAGGATGCCTCTCAGACAGGCCATGGTCAGCAGGGGCGGCCTAGCATGGGCCAGAAAACACATTTGATGGAGCACAACTCCCATGACTCTGGAGGTTATATGGGCCTGCAGGTGGTGAAGACGGACTCCCCTGGCAGCAACGGCCATCTCCACCACCACCACCACCACCAGGCCCACCAGACCCAGCACAGGGCCAACTGTAATGGAGGCTCACCCACAGAGGGGCCTGGCCAGACGGGCGCTCTCCAGCTGCTACAGTACCAGGGATCTTTTCCTGGGCTGGGCACTGAGCATGAGGAGGTGGTGGGTCTAGAACAACAAGGCAGTGTGAGTTCAGCTCAGGCTGGAGCCACTGAGAATGGAGCTGAGAATCTACTCAAGCCAGGAGACCACATTCAGGCCTGCGGGGCAGGAAACGGAGAGGGAGGGGGCGCAGAGCACTACCTGCAACAGGCCTCGGATGGTGGTGGAGGAGGGACTGGAGGTGCAGGAGAAGGGGTAGCCATTCATAATGGAAACAACAACAGTGATGGCAGCAACCGCTCCCAGCAGCAACAACAGCTGCAGCCTCTCCTCCAAGGCGCAAGCATGGTCCAGGGACTCTACAATGCTGTCGGATCCCACCAAGGCCTAGGTGGAGCGGCAAATAATGGAGGAGCAGGAGGGACAGGCATGGAGATCAGTCTGGATCACTTTGACATCTCTTTTGGTAACCAGTTCTCTGACCTCATTAATGACTTCATCTCAGTGGATGGCAGTGGAACCACCATGTCAGCTGGAGGGGCCCTGTATGCTCACCAGCTAGTCACATCCCACAACTCCGATAGTCAGAACACAGCTGGTGGGGCACCCCAGCAAGGCCAGGAAGATGGAGGGGCCAGGGGCTCTGGCTACAACCCCTCAGAACTCTGCCTTCAACCCTGCTGCAGCCCCCAGTCTCTGAGTGGAGGGGCTGGAGCAGGGGGAAACACAGGAGAGGCAGGCTCATTGTCATACATGAATGTAGCAGAGGTGGTTTCTGCAGCTGTAGCCCAGGGGGCTCTGGGGATGCTTCAGGCCACAGGCCGGCTCTTCATGGTCACTGACTACTCCCCTGAGTGGTCCTACCCTGAGGTGAGTGACAGGGCTCTTTATTTTTTCATGACCAGTTTTTTGTTGTTTGTTTGTTTTTTGTGGCCATCATTCTTTTTGGTTGTAATTGTACCAGACTAATTTCTGAGGAGTTGGGTCCTGAGGACTTCATGCGATAGATTTTAAGAGTCAATTCTGCATTTCGAGCTAGAGCAGTCCAACAGGTTTTAAATAGGTTAAGTGTAGGCCACTTATCTGAAGTACTTATTTTTAAATAAAAACAAGATGACAGATGAAATTGATCAAATAAATCCAAACAAAGGTAACTTAATAACTAAATTGTCTTTTTAAATATCCATTAGATTGACAACATTTTTTGTGTTTAAAGGTCAGTTCAGGTAACTTCACACCTTTCATTTCAAACAAAGTGATTTAGATAATATACAGCTAGATCTGTGACAGTCAGACTTCAGTTTGCTTGAGGTGTTTTTGTAGTATGTATGGTCAGTGTCTTCTTGGAATAGGAAATATAAAACCTTTTGGATGCATGGGAACATTAAATACTGATGGAAATGATTTTAACCTGATCTGCTTTTTCTATTTTTTTTCCAGCAACAGTATAAACTGAAAAAGATTAGCCTTATTTAAGGGTGATCCATGCAAAAACAGTTTATTTTCAACAATTTAAGAAATGTTTTGTTTTAGTTTCTTCAATCAGGAAGTTAAACTCCTCATACAAAACAAATGTTAATTTGTTCATTTATAGACACAGAGAAAAGTGACCAGGCAGTTTTAGCTAGAATATATACACAAAGGTCAAAAAACTATTTCAAGCTATGGTCAGCTTGAATGTCATTTATACTATAGAGTAATTTCCACTGGGGATGGGGGGAATCACTTTTCAAATTTGTTTATATTCCAATAGCAAGTTTTTTTCCCAGAGGCAAAAAAATGGTGAAACTGGATGTTTAAACTTTTCAAACTGATTTGCAAAAAAGACGTAACAGGGAATGACAGATCTTTTGAAAATATTTATTGCAGCAGCCATAATGTCTTGAAATGAACAGAGAGATCCACAAGTTGAAAAGACTGACATGTTCTGAAATGTTTTTCTGACATAAAAACGAATATCATTGGAATCTAGGAGTGACAGGAGTCAAAGCAATGATGTCCATATAAGAGAAAAAATATTTTAAAAAATGTAAGGACTAGTTATTATATCAAAAGTAAAGAAAATGGAAGGAGCATGGATATGTGAAATATTCCCTGACAAGATTAATTTTCATGTTAAGATTGGAAAAGCATTTGCAGTCATGACATTGGTGAGAGGCTCTTTCCATTGTTGTTGAGCCAAGACAGAGTGTTGTGTGTGAGTGATAGTGCTAAGGAATCAGCAGGGAGCTGGTCTGCAAATCCTTTAGTAGCCAGGGTTTTGAATTTGAAAAATATACCACCAGTCACAGGGACCTAGTAGAGGAACTGTATAAGCATAATGGCATGCTGATGTCTTAGTTTGGATAAAGCTGGATAATAGCATCTAGCATCAGCTAAATGTTTTGAAATATAAATGTAACATAAAACAAATGAGAGACATTACGCAAGCAGACAAGAATGGCTGCAAATTTGAATTCTAACTATTTTACTGAAATATTTTACCAAAAATATGTAGACCTCTTAATATATTATCTACATATCACTCTCTGATTATGTAATGCACAGTCTTGTCAGTATTACATTTTTGTTGTCAGCAGTAATACCATCCTCCAACCTCTGGAGGGTGGCACAAAATTTTAACGTCAGTGTTGGTCGAGTGTTTTAGAAAGATGGGTGTAGTGAAATGATGTTGGTTATCCACATGATGGTAGCAGAGAGTTGTTTTCTTTTCCTTGGTGTCATTCTTATCTTTGCACTCTAGGTGGCAGGGCACAACAAATAATGTAATTGGGGTTACTTAAACCTGACTTGGCAGGTGTGTTATGAGTTTGTTTTATCTGTCTGTCCTGTTTTTCAGGGTGGAGTTAAGGTGCTGATCACAGGGCCCTGGCAAGAGGCCAGCTCAAACTACAGCTGCTTGTTTGACCAGATCTCAGTCCCAGCCTCTCTCATCCAACCAGGGGTGTTGCGCTGCTACTGCCCAGGTAAGACAGGACAGTGCTTACACACACATCAAAGAAGACAAGGGACGTTTACAAGAGGTTTCACTATCACATTATTCCTGAGCCATCAGAGGAGCTGCTATAGTGTATTCACTACTGACATTTTTTTTTTCTTTAAGCAATAGGCCAATTTCTATAAAATAAAATACATTTTACATTTTTTTATGTTTTCTTTGTTTTTTAGGTGGGGGTCAGGAGGGTTGTGATGCTTAGTTTTGTGTTTATCAATAAAAACACTTTATCTATCATATATATCACTAGCTTTCATTTATTTGTTTGAAGTAATTGCCTGCAGGTTGACAATATGCGGGTGATCTGATCACCAAGATTTATTGCGTAGTCATTATGGATTTTTACACAGAATTTTTTAAAGGAAGCGATTGCTTTTTCAAATTAATCTCAACATTTAGATATTAAAATACTGAAAATCCCAGTCATTTATGTAACAATGAGCAAAAACAATGCTAATCTAAAGCAATGTTTAGCTGTTGCATGTCCTGTATCAAAAGCTACTGTATGTCTATCACAGTCAAAAGAATAAAAAGATTTAGCAGGTTAAACCTGATGTGGCATCATGTGAGTCGCTGTAATAATGTTAATATGCATAATAGCATTTAAATTCCATTTTAAATTATATTTTTGGTTTACACTGACAGTAGCTGTGCATGGAAAATTGAGCCAGTCACTACTGACAAACAAATCTGACCACATAATAGTGACATTGTGTATACTTTATATGTACTGAACTCTCATTATCCTCTCCCTCCCCAGCTCATGACACAGGGCTGGTGACGCTACAGGTGGCGGTCAGTAACCAGATCATCTCCAACTCGGTGGTGTTTGAGTACAAGGCCCGCGCTCTTCCTTCACTGCCATCATCTCAGCACGACTGGCTCTCGCTGGATGGTACGTCTCTCCTCAGTTTTACGTTCGCTTTGGTCCCCTTGCCCTGACTCTTTCTATCTGTCCTCTCTCATTTTTTTCCTCTCTGTTTTCTCTACTCATTACTTCTTTATGTAACTTCTAATCCTTCTATCTGGCCCTCCAAATCTCCTGCGGCCTTTTGATTAATGATCTGCTGGACCATCATGCATAACAAACCCTCTCTCTGGCTTTGCTTTAAACTAATCTGTCACAACATGCACATTCACATGAATTAGCTTTCCCTGGAGCCAAACAAGTCTGCAGGAAATTGTTAAATGCTTAGAAAACTGCCAAAAGATCAATTGTGACCTCACATTTTTTATCCAAATGTGTAGTAAAAACATATTATATATTTTGTGCAATTAAATAGCCAATTAAACTCACACATTGTATGTTCATTGCAATTTTAAATGTTTCTGCTGCACAAATATTCAGCTTGGGTTGAATTTGGCTGGGATTAATGTTGTTACATCTCATATATCAGAATGACAGTGCACAGTTAGAACAATAACAAGAAGATAATGAGTAGAATATAAAATCTTGTGTTTCTAGCCGTGAAACATTCTGGTTCTTTGGTCCTTGACCAAACATGATAAATGTCACGGAAAAATCCTTGAACTGGATGCTCCTACACAGTGTGTGTAGAGATTGTGTAAATGACTGTAAGTAAGAATTTTCAGAACTTTGTTATCAAAGTTGTTGGAAAGTACCTTTTGTTGGTGATAGGGTTGAATTTTATAATTTAATTTTTTGTTACACGTGAAGAGCTGTGCATGATGTAATGCAGTGGAACACAGTTCATTACAACAGGGTTCGTACAAAGTCTTGAAAGTTTGAAAATGCTTAATTTTAACCATTATGTTTTCAAGGTTAGGAATATGGTTGAATTTCAATATACTCCTTGAAAAATGCTTGATTTTTCAACATAATCTGGTGTTTCAGCATCTACACAATCACTCATGTAAACAAAAAATCTTTTTTAATATTTGAAATGAAGCGATCCTGTCGTCATATTTGTTTGTTGTCTCCTGGAATATATAGTAACTTTTTAGATGTGATGATAAAGGCTTCGAGTGTCTGGAAATTTTTGGTTTAGGTACCTTGAAAGTACTTGAAAAGTGCTTGAATTTTACTCTTAAAAATCTGTATAAAACCCTGTTATTATTATTATTATTATTATTTGACTATAACATATGTGACTTTGTGTAACATTGCTATATTCTTAAGTATATTAATATCAGAAAAATATTCTTATTAATATTGTGATATGGATTTCAACCATACCACCCAGCCACTCTTGGTATTATCCAAGAGAAACCGATTCGAGACTTAACTTTGTTTGTGTGTTAAGATGTGTTGAGTGTGACATTTTCACTTTTACTTTGCAGTCTGTTCTGGGATGTGCAAATGAAATACCACATGTCATATTTAAAGCTTTATCTTAAGGTCAGTCCAGTGAGAGAATGCCTCATTGTCTCATCTTGTCTATGTTAAAATCAGCCAATAGGAAAGGTATTGTGTATACAGCAGTGCAAATGCAATGACAAATTTGGACATTGGTTTTTGTGAGTATTTGCAAATTATGTTACAATTGTTTTGTGTCTTCCCTTTACAGTAAAAATGCTTTTGTAGATAAGAATTCTAGAGGTCTTCTACACATGACAATAGATAATAATAATAATCTTTATTTATTTATTTTGATGCTGCAGGGTTGGCAGATTTCCATTCTGTTTAAATTCAAATTAAGTCTGTGAGTCAGAAGACCTACTGTAGGCATGTTCACCAGAATGTAATGAGCATGTAAGTCATTGTGTGTGTGTGTGTGTGTGTGTGTGTGTGTGTGTGTGTGTGTGTGTGTGTGTGTGTGTGTGTGTGTGTGTGCTGCTGGGGAAGCATTGCTGCAGTGCTTGAGCATTGACAGGATAAAGTAGGGCACGGCAAAGCACAGGCTCACAGGACAGCTGCATTGCAGACGGCCCTTGAGGGAGTGGGAGTGAGTAATCGAGAGCTGGCGGCTCCCATACACGGCAGTACCGGTGGATCCCTCCGCCATTCATACCCTACTGCCTCACTGGCCCATTCACAGAACCAGTTAAGGAGGAGCTGACTGTCTCAGGGAAAACACAGCCCACCCTATTACCTTACTTATATTAACCCCTTGCCTACCATTGCTCACTATTTTGTTTTGTGGCAATCTGTGGTCTCCTATTTGAGGATGACAGTGACATATGGTGATCCACAAAGATCACTGATTGCACTGGGATTTTCACTTGGAAAGTTTGGCAGAATTTCAGCTTAATTTATCTTTGTTGCATCCAGCTATCCAGCTACTGATAAATTATTTGTCCCAACAATTATTAGAGAAAGACGGTTCATGTAGAAAAGGGCATTTACAGTATTGTCAAAACAGCACAAAATAAGTTGAAAATCACAAAACACTGAGATTATGTGATACTGTAATCGAATGTGATCTATAGGCTACAGTAAATGTGTGTGTGCTTTGTCCTATACCTGTGTAAACAAATTACATAACATTATGTCAAGCTGGTGTGTACCTGTGAGGAGAGGGTACGCCATACCAAAAGGGAAGGATTGTTTCTGTTGAAATATTGAAGTGTGCCAGTCACACACGTGATCGATTGTTACTAAGAGAAATGAGTACTGCTTGTGGCAAAAGCGTGTGTGACCAGCAGCTTCAGGGCCACCGCACTGTGGACAGCGACTCTGGCGCAGAGTGCACTTTAAACTCCATGTTAAACTCCTATACAGATTTTTTTTTTCCTCGGGAAAGTAAATGCTTGGATCTGTTTGCCATTGTTTACCCCTTGTAATAACAGAGAAATACAATTTCCACTGTGATATCTAGACCATTTAACTTATTTCAGAAGTAGGGCAGGATGCAATCACTTGGGCACGTGTAGTCATCACATCGATAATGTCCACAATCCTGAAGCACAGCAGGAGAAGAAGCGCTGCACATCTAACAGAAGAATGATAGCAAGCCATTTAACACTAATGTTTTCTGTTACCTAACGTGACTGTACAGACTCACGCTACTTAACCCCTACGGTCAGTCACCTGGTTAACTATAGGCTGCTGACATTACGTGCCATACGTGCAATATGTTGTGTTCGCAGCGGTGTGCTTTACAGCTTTGTGAGTTTGTTCTCCCATGGAAGACTCACTGTGCTATGATGTGCTAATGGCACAGCTGCCCGCCTGCCTGCCTGCCTGCCTTGATTTGTCATAATGCAGAGTGGGGGAAGGGGCGCTTTTCTCTGCAGCACTGCAGGTACGGAGCCATGGGCAGGACAGAAAAGCTGTCGGAGCTGCAGAACACTCATCGTCCGCCCCAATAAGTCCCTGAGCTCAGATCCCACAACCCGAGCCGGGAGAGGTTCGCTGGGAACTGCCAAATTACAGCCCCGCATAGCGGCATACTGACTGTTAGTGTTGAAGGGGGCGTATTGACAGTACTGACTCTGAGCTAACTACACCGGCGTGACAAACGGCAGACCGTGTACACACAATGCAGGAGCGGAGGAGTGGGCGTGTTTGGGAAAACATGGTAAACTACCGCAAACAGAACAAGATTTAGTTTCAGACGGCAGCTTGGCTGGGAGAAGGCGAATCCAATCGTCTTTTGAACGGTTGTACCGACTTTCTCCAGTGTGGGAGAGAGTCCGTGCAGGCGCACAGTGAACCGAATTAACAGCCACACGCGTCGAGCAGAGTAGATCTACTTGAATAACAAGACGTATTATTATTATTATTATTATTATTATAGGCCAAATAGCCTATAATAATAACAATAAGATAAGAGGCGAGCTTAGGAGCAGGACCACGGCTCGAGGAGAAGGCGGCAAACGGGAATTAGGGCGTCTGTTTACCGGCGGCACGTGCGCACAACGTCTCCTAGCAGCGGTATTTGTCATTTTACTGCAGGCTGGGATAGCAGCGACTACTAGAAACACAAGGAAAGTGTGTATGTGTGTGAGGTGAAACAAGTGAAGAGGAGGAGGGGGTTACTGGAGGAAGAGGAGATGTGAGCGGTCTTCCTCTCTCTCTCTCTCTCCCTTGCTCTCCTCACGTCGCTCTCTTCCCTCACTTTGTTCTATTGTTGACGAGTGCTCTGTTGAGATTGAGATTCAGTCTACACCAAGGATATATATTTTTATTGTTTCTCCGTGTAACACCATGCAGTAGCCTGGCCGTCAGACTGTTGGGGCAAAACTGCAATTTGAGTGACATGCAGCTTTGGTTGGACTTCTTTGGGTCAGGATGCCAGTGAATGACACCTGCATTTCCTAAAAGACAAAAGAGGCAGTATTTTTGGCTTTGAGGTGGACTCTACCAATGGAAAATAAAATAGAAGGTTAGAAGTGTTAAGTTAAACCTATGGCTGTAGTGCTGTGCTGTGCTGTGCTGTGTTTGTGTTGTGTTTGGGCTGTCCAACTGTCTTTCTGCTGTAGCGGAGTTTTTGTTTTTGTTTTTTAAGAAATTGTCTGTTTTGGCCACATGCTTTCTTCAAGTGTTTCATGTGACTCTGC
The DNA here is from genome assembly GCA_005408345.1 of Macquaria australasica. Taxonomy (NCBI): domain Eukaryota; kingdom Metazoa; phylum Chordata; class Actinopteri; order Centrarchiformes; family Percichthyidae; genus Macquaria; species Macquaria australasica. Next base: position 723,391 of record SEMN01000027.1, read on the forward strand.
CTCATTGCAGAGCACTGGAGAGTTGACGATGATAGTAGCCAACTCCTGACTCACGACTAGTGCTTGGGCATATTACAGACTCCTCAATACGCCTTTAGAGACAAAAAAATGTTTTCCTGACATGTTGAATAGCAAATGAAGTTAACTTATAGCTCTCGTGCGCCTGTTTTCCTAATCGTGGTACTTTTTGGCAAAACCTGGCTTTCACATTTCAAGGATTCATGACTCTTTCTTGACAGTTGTAGTCTGTTTGGTCTGTTGAACTGTATGGTCTCTGTGTCTCCGGCTGGTGTCCTTAAATTGCCAGCTGCAAGTGTTGTTTCACGTGTTGTTGAAAGTATGGCAGTTGCTCTAGCGCATTAGAGGGTTGTTGCTGCCTGCTCAGGTTATCGGGTCCAGCGTGTCGTCGGTGAAATCTACTTATGCCGTTTTATCGTTCAGATTGCACTCAGGGCTGACCTTATCAACAGCATGGACTAATTGAGCAATTTAAATTGGGCGAAATAAAAACTACACGTTGCTACAGTAGTCTGTCATGAGTGTTGCCTGAGCGTTTCAGCACCACAGATCTGTGAACAGCGACTTCACTTTAACCCCGTTTAGTCCTCAAATGTTGCTTTGTTTGAGCGCTTTCCACGCTATTTAAAGTGAGAGAATTGTAGATTATTTATCTACCTGTTGCTCGCCTGTGAAGTTTTGAGTTTTCCTAATATGCCAATATGCATAGCCCATCATTTTAGCCTCTTAAAAGAGCTGTGGAAGATACAATACGACAGACCAAAGTTGCATAGTCTTGTAGAATATGCTTTGAAAAAGTTGGACGAATCACCACAGTGCTTTTGTAGGTTTTACATAAGTCTGATGCATATGCATTCATTGTAGTAATACCAAGTAACGCTATTTTGTGGCCACTTTAATAGAGTGGTTTGCATGGTTCACCAGTATAGTTAGCAGCAGTAAGAACAGTTTGTATCTTGGTTTAACTGCACAAAACTATTTATTAGTTGTACAGTGGTAGTAGTGTTAGCAATATAGTAGCACTTGTAGTAGATGTGTGCTTGTTGCAGAAGAAGGAGTAGCAATATTAATATTGATAATATCACTTTAGCAGGAGTTGTGTCCCCTTTGCCATAGCAGCCCTAAATAAAATAACCCAGTCGACACTGTATAGATATGTGTGTGTATATATGGCGGCGTGTCTATCCATCAAATAATTATCTATCTTAGTTAGTTGTGGAAATGCTGTTAGTAATACAGGCAGTTATATTATGGTAGCAGATGTAGTGTAATGCTAGTACTAATAATATCAAAAATAACAGCAGTGTTAGTCTCATCTCTAGTTCATGTAATTTTAGAGTCAACTGTTACTGTAGCTGGTGCTGAACAGGAGCAATAGCAATAGTAGTAGTACTAGTAACAGCAGCAGCGACGTGGGGATGCTTACACTTAAAGGTGATGGATCACCCCAGACAAGATGTTTTAAAGAGATAGGTACATTTAAAGAGAAACAGTCACTTGGAGAGAGCACATCATTTCTGGTTGTTTATGTGCCTCAGTTCAAGTTTCCCAAATAATTAGGAATGACCTCACTTAAAATGGCCTCACTGTTGTTGACTTCTGTTATACTATTGTTTGGAATTGTTTGTCTTATAGTTAGCTAGTTGCCTTATAGTTCATAATTGTACAATCTGTTTCAGTCCAAGATATAGTGGGTAGCCATAAAAATGGTAACACTGTGTCTATCTAATGCAATCTAATATAATAGTCATGCAATGAATTCTAACTTTGTGAAGCTTACAGCATAATGTGTAGTTTGTGGTGGGACTGTCAAAGAGGTGTCAAGTAAAGCCTTCTGTACATTTTAAAGCTAACATTTGTGGTTTGCATTAGGTTACATTATGTTATGCATCAGTCCAAATCTGTCTATGCTGTGATTTGAAATATGCATGATACTGTCCACCTCTGTGCTCCAGTCTGCTTATAAAGCACAAGGGGATAATGCATTTTTCTGTATTCGTAGCTAATTGTATAGCTAATATAGTATATTAATAAGTATAATCCAGGGAAAGCGCTTCTTTTATGTTATGTTGTAAGTTTTATGTTTTGTTTGTGGGCCTGTCTGCTAATGTGCTTATCAAATTCAGGTTCAGTCCCTGTTCATGCTGTCTGTCCTCACTTGTAAATCACAATTGTTGCTACAGTACAATATGCCATAGACAAGAGTCCAATATGTGACAAAAGAATATGATTTTAAGTACAATGTTGAAAAAGATTTAGAGAAAAAGGAGAGCAGGCTGAGAATCCTGTGAATGCATTTAGCCTAACTGTGTTGTCTTACTATTAATGGAAAGCTTTGTCGACGTCCTGTCCCTTGGGCCCTGGTGTTTTATATCAGATTGATTCATCTTTGAAATTATTTCTCCACTCATCTCTCATTCGCACTCCTGCCTGCAGCTGATGTGTCAAGCTGTATATAGTTGTTTATGCGAATAGGAAGCTAATGATATGTACGTGTTACTGTATCAATTGGGGATCTATAAAAAAAAATGTTTTAAAATCAAACTACCCTACTCTCCAAGACAAAAAAGCCAATAGTGTATCAGTCTATTAGTCTGATAGCAGGTGACAGTTAATCCCCATGGTGTGCACTCTTGGCATTTTACCTTCAATGTGACACAATGTATCTATTCAGCATTTAGACTGTACTTATATTGACCTATATAGCTGGACAAATGCCAGTAGGTTAAGAGCTGCTTCACCTTTGTGGCAGAACAGAAAAGTATCATTCAAGCATTGTGACCTTTGTTTGCGGTTATTAAACTGCTGCATATATGGTTGAGAATAAATTGTCTGTGGAGACAGTGGTAAGACAGAGTTGTCTGACAGGACATAATGCCTCTGAATATTGCATTTTCCACGTGTTGATGTTGTAATTTGTTGATTTATTGCAAGAGAAGATTTCTGGCTGGTTTAACAAAGCTGATTGCCTTGTGTGTGAAGGATTGCTGCTGTTGTGTACAGGCTGCAAATTGTTGTATGCAAGACCAGTAAAGCTATAAGAACATTTGCCCACTGACAAAATGATTTTGGATTGAGGGACAGGGTATACAAAACATGGCAAATCACCTGACAGAGAGAAAACAGCAAACAGGTTTTACAGGTTTTACAAGTCTGTATGAATCTGTAGTCGTTATTTTATTTGCTTTTGTTTTTTTATGGAGTCTGCATGTTCTCCCTGTGTCTGAGGGGTTTCCTCCAGGTGATCCAGTTTCCTACAACAGTCCAAAGAGTTACAGGTTAGGTGTATTGGAAACTAGAAATAACACCTGGGTGTGAATGTGAATGCATTTGTCTGTTTGTGTGTGTTAGCCTTGTGATGGATTGACGATGGGTGTATCCTGCCTCTCGCCCCGCCCTCCCCCACCCCCCCAACCATGACCCTGAGCAGGATAAGCTATATAGCAGATGGATAGATAGCATCCTCAAATAGATTTGATGCCATAATACCAGATTGAACAAAAGAAATATTATTATGTATTCTCAATTTAAATCTTCTATTATCACTCTGCTAACAAGAAGAAAAAGGAAGAAAAAATAATGATAGACAGAACAAAACCACAACCAGTCATTACACTATGTCAAAGTAAAGTCGGCCTTTGATCAACAGACAGCCATGTGTTCCAGCTGCGAGGGCTGCTGCCAGATGGCCTGGCCCCTTCCCCTGCATGGTCACAAATACCAGCCCCTGTCAGTCAGCTCACACAGAGACCCAGAGGGAGGCTGGCCTCCGTTCTTTCTACTGGGTTACAGGTGAAAAGACTGGCTGCAGAGAGATAATGAGGTCCAGCACTAAACTTGATTGGCATGAACACAGCCAGAGGTTCAGAAGTAAGGATTAAAGATGTCCTCTCACACTCTATTAGAAGTTCACTATATGAATAACCCTACTCCTGTCTTCTCATCTCACTTCACCCTTGTCCTTTTTTTTTTTTACCTGTAATCTCTCTTGCTGTCTTCTTCCTCCCTTCAGCCTGTTCTCACTCCCACTGTGCTCCACTGAGTGTCAATAAGACAGCCCTGTCCTTCCTTCCCTTATCCGTCTGTATATCAACCTGTCTCATGAGGAGCTGCTGCCATGCCCCAGAGATGAGACAGATCACACGGGGCAGAGCTGTGACATTGTGTGGGTAAAAACCCAATGCACATCTTGCAGGTCCTCTGCTCTCTGCTTCTCTCAGAGAACATGAGTGTCCTTTGAGAGAAGCTAATAAGAAGCAACAGCAGAGCCACAGTGACACACAACAGTCATCACATGCTAAGGACCACTACTGGCTCTGCAGAGATCAGACACTAGTTTTATCTTGCAGAAAGTATGTTACAGTACTTCTGCTATGGATTTTATGCAGAAGTGACTTCCCACACTAGACGTGTGACTTTCCTCATGGAGCCCAGCTTCTTAATCTGTATGACAGGACCAGGTCACGGGCCAGTCTAGTAATTTATTCTAATGAGCGTAGGTCCCAAGGCAAGCATCAAAATTATTCATTTGGGCTATAAAAGTTCAAGACCTCTTGTCACAGAGTATTACATGGGTGTTTTTTCACATTCTTGATGTGTAGTGTTCCCTCTTCAGCCAAGGCAACTGTCACTCTATTAAAAGAAAGTGTGGTATTTTCCCATCCTCTCCAGGCTTTCGTCCCAGAGGTGAGAGGTTTTCCTCTCACTTCTAAGGGGAGACAAGTCAGGTCATCATTTGGCCACATATTCACTGTAATTTCAAAAAGCACACTCCAATTGTTATGTAACAGACTGTACAGAACAAAATCATTCACTCTTAACTCTGTTAGCTGTTCTCATTAAAATAGCTCTCACTAGATAACACTTAACACTCCACAGTATAACCCACAGCAGAGATGAGTTCAGGTAGATAGAAGTGTGAGAGAATTGATGAAGCATAAAAATCTGTGCAGGTTTTTAGTCAAGAATGTGAAGAGTTCATTCTCCTTTTATATTTTTCATATCTCATTTGGATGGGGAAAGTTAGCAAGGGTTCAAATCTTGCAGGGAAATACATCACTGAAAGTAATTAAACTTAGCCTGGCTTTAGGAGGCATATTTGTGTCTTGACAGCTCTAAATTTACACTTCAATTAACTAATCAACTTTCATTCAAGTGTTCTAAATGTAATGAGTGGTGGTCTGCACCCAACTGCCTTTTAAAATAGCATGTCACAGTCTGCCCTAAATGTGTGAGAGTGACCACGTCTGCTGCCACACACCGTCACAAGGGAGTAAACCAGAGAGTGGGAGGGCGTTAACAACGTCACTGTGTTGTTACAGTTCTGTTTGGCTGCTCACCTTCCATGTCTCCTCCCTCTCCCCCCCCACTCGTCTCTACCCCCATCCTCCCTCTGCAGTGGACGTGCATCGCATTTGGAGCAGCAGCAGGCAGCAGGTGGAGATGACATCATCTGCACTGCAGCACACTGCAGCACTGGGTCTGAACAAAGACATGTCAGCCTCCTACTATCCCCCTCTCTCTCTCTCTCTCTCTCTCTCTCTCCATCTCTCTGTCTACGTCTCTCCCCCCATGTCAGCCAGAGGGAGAGGGACAGCATAGCCTTGTACCAAGGCAGGTTGTAGTGCTGTGACCTATCTCAACCCTCTGACTGCCCTCCTGACGCAAGCACTCAGTCTAGAACAGACTCTCGAATGTTTCCACAAGTCACCTGTTTCCACCAAGTCACCATGTGGATAGGTGAAGATGGATCTCACATAGGAAGAAGCACACTCTAAGCATCTTTCCTGGTCGATAAGAGAATGATCGGCTGATCTGACAGCAGGCCCATGTAGACAGTCTTCAGCACACACAGGGACCGAAGGCAGAGACCTCAGTGTTGTCCTCCAAGTCCATTATTCACAGTGCAGCATGTTGTCACTGAGAGCAGTAATTTACCAGCCAGTGACATTATGTTTTTCTGTCCAATGATAGCTGTTACTTGACCTCTTTTACAGTGGCTTATAGGAGGTCTGACTGTGACATTAGCTCTCCACGGAGCCCTGAGCCGTGACTGCCAAGATAGCGTAAAGCGCAAATGTCACCAGGTCGTGCTGTGAAGGCTCCCCACTTAGAGTCATTAGGTCCCTACCTACGGCGTCAACACTGAGAAAAGAGAGTAGGCCAAGTACACAAAAGCACAGCAAAGAAGATTTATAGACTCTGTTTTTTCATTGTTTGCCTTTCTCTCTCCACTTTTTTTTTTTTGCTGGAGAAGTGAGTCCTTCTCCTCCCCTTCATCAATAAGCCAATAGCACGCAGGCAGACCATACACACACAGCCATGTTCCTGTCGCCTAGTTACCGCTCGGCAGCAGGTTGCCACAGAAACGGCCTCATAGTAGCTAAATGGGGAATGCTAATGCAGTCTTCTATACTCCCTGCTGCAGTGGGCTCTCTGTGCCCATCCCATTCCACTGTCTGTACACAGCATACTTTGTGTGTGTGTGTGTGTGTGTGTGTGTGTGTGTGTGTGTGTGTGTGTGTGTGTGTGTGTGTGTGTGTGTGTGTGTGTGTGTGTGTGTGTGTGTGTGTGTAGGTGAGTGTTTGTGGGGGGGGTTCCTAAATGTCTCAATGAGCCTTGTATTGCATAATCTTACATAAATACATTGCAACAGGTTTAAATTGTTTTTATAAGCTTGTGGACATTTTAATATTAGGTACTCAAATGCATTTTGTGTAGTGATCAAAACCTGCTCATCAGTGTCACAGTCTGCTTAATTTTACAGTTACACCCTGCTTATTTTTTGTGTCTATTTTACTAATTTAAATACATGTACACGTCTTTATAAGTCACTTGCAGCGTGCTCTATAAGCCTGACAGAAAAAATAGCTTTTCTTGTGAAAACCTGAGCAGAGTCAACCCATAAAACTACACTGACTGACACAGGGTACAAAGCAGTAGTTGCCTCCTAAGTAGCATGTAAACACTCTGAAGTCTTATATTCCTGCACCCATCTTGATGTATGGAAAGGCTGGGTTTTCAAGGACTCCGGATAGGTGCAAGTTGTTATTGATTCTGCACTGTCAGTTTCTCAGTCATCCTACCATACAGGCTCATGGAACGGGTGGGCTGGGACTCCTTAGCCATAATAGGGTGTACTTAATCAGCTGGAGAAGGCCTTCAGCTGTGCACTCCCCCCAGAGCATGTCTGAAGCCCTTTGTGAAAGGGTGGACACATTTAACATGGCCCCACTCATTGGCCAATCGTTCAACCTGCATCACTCTGCTGGGTCTGTGTTTGAGTGGTGCAGCAGAGATGGCGGCAGGAGTTTAGTGAAGGCAGCCATTAGCAGATGATTGATGGGCTTTAAAGGTTATTTTAGTAAAGCCAATTGTTTTGATGAAGTTAATGATTGAGGCTATTGTTTTCATTCACATTCTGGGGAGATTAATAATGATTATAAGGGTTTTGTGTGTTACAGTTGAAAGAAGGATATTGACTTGCCATCAGCTTCGCAGTATCTCAAAATAGAGTCGTGCATTTCTTCTTAAATGGTTGGTTGCATGCCTCATGATGTTAAGCTCTAAGTCACTGCGACAATCTTAATGCTGCTCAGAGCAACATATTTGGTGCAGCTTGTGGTGCATACTGTGTGATCATTTGTCTTGTCAGGACACAGGGTTGTTTGTGCTGGTAATAGCAGAGACAGCCATTTTTTTTGCACACTGGATGCTACTTGTGTGCTGACGTGTTCTTCTGTGTCCCACTGTTTGCCCAGATAACCAGTTCAGAATGTCTATCCTGGAGCGCTTGGAGCAGATGGAGAGGAGGATGGCGGAGATGGCCAGCCACCAGCAGCCGAGCGGTGCAGGGAGTGGCGGAGCTGGGGGAGGAACAGGGGGAGGGGGAGGAGGAGAAGGAGGGGGAGGAGGGGGAGGGGGAGGCAACAACAGCCAGTCACAGGTAGAAACCCACATCACGCCACTCATATGTGATGCATTAAAGAGGACATTGTGCATGTGACACTACATAGCAAGCACATTGTGTTTTGTCATTATTGATTGACAAAAGTACTGTATAACTACATATAACAGAATTGAGCAATTTTGTTGTTGTTGTTGTTGTTGAAGAGGTGTATTCAACAACCAATAATGATTTCCTCTTTTGTGTATGTGAGTGTGTATCTGGCCAGCTGCAAGCCAGCAGCTCCTTTGAGAGCCGTGTCGTGGTGGTCTGTGAGAAGATGATGAGCAGAGCTTGCTGGGCCAAGTCCAAACATTTAATCCACTCCAAGACCTTCAGAGGCATGACACTCCTTCACCTGGCTGCTGGCCAAGGCTATGCCACCCTCATCCAGACACTCATCAAGTGGCGGTGAGTACAAAATACTCTACATACTGTATAATGGTGCTTTGGTTTGTAATTGGTGTGCACCACACTAAATAGCAGTGAGATGCTAATTATTTTCTCTCTTCCATCCAGCACCAAGCATGCTGATAGTATTGATTTGGAGTTAGAAGTGGACCCTCTCAATGTAGATCACTTCTCCTGCACACCTCTGGTAAGAGAACTGAAGTTTAGAACAGTGTGAGCAATAATGAAGAAAATCCTGTTGTTTGTGAGATCTGTGGTGAGAGACACCTGTAGTTGTTGTAGATTGTTGCTTTTTTGGTCTGGTGCAATGAAAGCCACTAACTCTGTTTTCTTTGCTACTTTTTCTTATCTGTTTTCCATCCAGATGTGGGCGTGTGCACTGGGTCACCTGGAGGCAGCAGTGGTCCTGTATAAATGGGACAGACGTGCCCTAGCTATCCCAGATTCTCTGGGCCGTTTACCCCTCTCAATTGCCCGATCTCGTGGCCATACCAAATTGGCTGAATGTCTGGAGCAATTACAAAGGGAAGAGCAGCAGCCACAAGCCCCTCTACCACCCACAACTCGCATGTCTTTCTCCCCAGCCCCCGACACCCCCACCACAGACAGCTGGATGGTCAGCTGGGCAAACAACAGTGTAGTAGCACCCAGTGGCAAGAAAGGGGGTCCTGCCACCACTACAACCACATCCAGCACCACAAGCCTCAATCCAGGCCAGTACAGTTGTCTTTTTGCCTCTGTCTCTTACTGTACACAAACTGGTTAAGATGATGGCTTATAACCTCTCATAAGTCACTGACTAGAAGATCCCTTATTTTCTACAAAGTCTTTGTTAGTGTATTATGCAGCTAATTGTTACATGTTGTGTTTTTTGCAGACTTGAGAAGGCCCAGGTCAGAGCCCTCCAACTACTACAGCAGCGAGGGCCAAAGAGACCTCCCACTAGCTAAAAAACATAAACCCAACCCAGAACTGTTTCAGACTCGGCCTGACAAGGCCATGTCTGTTCCTCTGAGCCTGGAGCAGCAACAGCTCCACAAGCTGTCCTCTAGCCCCAAGAGCCTGTCCTCAGAGGGCCTGAGCTCAGACAAGGGCCTGTCTACGGGAGGCAGCACAGGGACAACCAGATGGACCTCCAGAGAGAGTTTCTCCAGCAGCGGCTCGGGGAGGAAGGCGATGGGGGTGAGCGGAAGCAGCAGCCTGGGGAAGGAGAAACTGGTCAACCGGTTACGTCAGCGGGAACAGCTAGGCATGCTGGTGATGGCAGACAGAGAAATGGCTGATGCAGAACTATTATCCTATCGGGAAGACCTGGAGAACCAGGACTGTCTCACACAGATGGATGACCTGCAGGTGAGAGCAAAAAAAACAGCTGTTTACTCAGTCAGCTAAATGTGTAGAACTTGGCACTAGTACAGCCACAGATGAAGGTACAAAATAATTTGGGTCAAAAACATTTTGCTGTTGATTGAACTGCCTGCATCACAGAAATATCAAAATATAATGTGTCTTCTTGCAGCAGATAAGACAATTGATCTACTGCCATTTTAAAATATATTCTTTGTGAAAATTGGTAAGAAAATGAAAATTAGAAGCCTTACATATGAACCACATATAGTATACTTCTTACATTATATATTATCAGAGGGAGGATGCAGTATGGATATTTTAGTGGCACCACTTTGGAAAGTGGCATACATATGAATTAGCATTGAAGAAAGCATGGCAAGATGAGATTTAAAGTGAACAGTACCATGCCACCTCTTTTATGTCCGCCTTCTGCATTAGGTAGGCGGTATACACCAGGCCAACCTGGCACTCTGTCGATGACCATCACTGCATAATAAACTCTCTCTATTGATCCACTTCCATAGCCAAGGGATTCTTACAGCCATCCATCTCAGTCTAACTACTCCACCAACAAATGAAGAGCTGGATTAGGAATTTTAGCTTCCAACAATATCACTCTCATCATTATTACCCTCTCCATTGGCATTAAAGCCAACTTTTTTGTTACAGGGCCAAACAATTAAACCTGCATGTCTAGACCATGTACAGTCACCAAAATAGGTAGTCACTCAACTATATATAGTGATAAACATTGACAAGGTGGGTCCTCCCCTCAGTCATCTTTGTTTGTCCCAACAAAACAGGTAAATATGATGACTTTGGCAGAGCACATCATTGAAGCAACGCCAGAGAGAATCAAAAGGGAGAACTTCACCGCCGCGGACTCTGTGCCCTTAGACACGTCAGGGGTCAGCAACACCATGAACTGGCTGGCCAACTACCTTGGAGATGTGGAACAGCTGCCGAGCATCATACACCTACGGTAAGTAGCACTGTGGGGCAGGCAATAGCAGATATGCATATTGCATTGTGGGTGTGTGAACAGTATGCAGAGGTATTCATCCTATTTTCTATGCTTTGTTACACCCTGGTATTGTCCACAAAGGTTACTACTTTGTTGGAGTAAAATGGGTAGATGGTAAAAGAGAACACTATGAAGAACACATTTATACAGCATATACTGTACATTGCCAATTTAAAATCAGATGCTATGATGGATCAGTCAAACGTGTAAACAAAGGCATGTCAATTAGAAAAGAAAAGCTGTTTTATTTGATGGAAGGGGGCACATGGCTCAGGAATGGTTAATATCTGTGACAGTGTTATTTTTTGATTACATTTATGCCTACTACAGTTTTCCACAAAGTCAAAAAAATACACTAAAAATAAACCCTTTCTATTATCAGTTGTTAAATTGCTTTATGTGGCATGGAAATTTGGCACACAAGGTAAATATTATAAATTTGTTTGATTCCTACATCCACCAATACTGTACCAAAGAACAAAGTATGTATAAGTTGATGTACAAATTGATCATGAATGTAAGTGTTAGATAGACAGGTGTAGTGTTAGCTTGCATACTACCTGCTGCATTCCTACACCAAACATACATTTAAAAAAAAAAAAATTAAAAAGGGGGTCTGAAATAAAGTGAAACATTCTGTCATCTTCTTTCCTTAGATCTCTGTATAATGAACCCCTAACCCCATTGTCCAACCCCAGCCTCAGTCCTGGGGGGTCTCCACTGAGAGAGGGGCCCCTAGAGAGGTCTACACTCACATCCCCAGCTGACTGGAGTGAGTTCATCAATGCCTCCAACAGCAAGGTGGAGCGAGACCTGGCCCAGCTGACTCTGTCAGATCCAGAGCAGAGAGAGCTGTATGAGGCTGCCCGTCTAGTCCAAACTGCCTTCCGCAAGTACAAGGTACAGGCCCGGTGCTCAGGTGCCATATGCTGTGTGTACTGCAGCCCGCAGTGACAAGGCTGTACTGTTAGGACTGGTATTATTAGACGTTTTTTGTTTTTGACTTTTGGAGAGATGTTGAAGGGTTCACTTTTATTTGGTTCCAAGCTATGGAACTCTGATTTTTGCAGTAAAGTTCAGGGTTGTGATACGGTTCATTAATATCTTTCGTCTGGGGATAAACTGTTTCTAATCGTGCTTAATATTATTCACATTTTTCTATCTCTATCTCTGTCTCATCCTCTGTTACTCTGCTCATATATACACATTACAACATAAACAAAAATATATCCAAATATGTCCCTGTGGTTTCAGCATGGGAAGGTGCCTTGAGCAGAGCATGGCCTTGCTTAGAGGAACGACTGCACTGTCCCTTGTATCCCTGCTCCAATTAGACACAATTAAGCTTCTGTTCTCCTACTCTTTCTTTGTCTCTATCTCTCTCTCTTAGTTAGGTGTATGGAGCCTGCTACTGCCTGTTTTTAACTAGCTCTCCACACACCAGTCCTTTCCCCCTGCCCGATCCCATTCCTCAACTCGCTACCCACCCCCCAGCTACTGTTAATGTGTTTTCATATGACAAACTGTTCGCTGTCGTTTACAGTCGTCTGTTATGCCTGTCTACCAGCTGATACTGAGGTGGACCTTTGGCTCTCTGTCGCTCAACAGTTCACCTCCTCCTCCCCTGGAGGGGCCAGTTCACCAGGGGTGGACTCATGCCGGTGTGGCATTCACATGCCAGCCACCAGGAGACCTCAGGGAGACTTGACAGAGCCACTAATATCCTTTGTGGCAAAATGCAGGTTCTACTGTGACCTCTGACCTATCACACTCTACTCTCCAACAGGGGCGGCCGCTCCGAGAGCAACAGGAAGTAGCTGCTGCTGTTATTCAACGTTGTTACAAGAAATACAAACAGGTAGGCACCACCAAAGCGTTCTTGATATGGTCACAGCTAATACGTGCTTTTGTGTACATGTTCCAATGTAATTAGTGTATATCATAGTCTTTTAGGATGCAGATAGATTAACTATCTAAATACATTTTTTAAACTCAACTGAGTGTTTGAGAATATTAGAGTATGTTAGTGCATCATTCACAATCTTTCCCTTTTTCTGTTTGCAAGCTTACATGGATAGCCTTGAAGGTAAAACTTTTTCACTACCAGCAGCTAAATTCATTGCCAAACTTCAGGTTGTGATCTTCTATTACAGCGTGAACCCATAGCACTATTGCAGTATTCACACACACAAAAGAAAAGTGTGACGTATTGTTTTGTTCTTGTTGGCAGTATGCACTTTATAAGAAGATGACGCAGGCCGCCATCCTTATCCAGAGTAAATTCCGCAGCTACCACGAGCAGAAGAAGTTCCAGCAGAGCAGGAGGGCTGCCATGCTCATTCAGCAATACTACCGCAGCTACAAGGAGTTTGGCAGGCTGAAGCCCCATCACCGCGGGGCTGCTGCTGCCCTGGTGCAGCACAAACTGAGGTAGACACTAAGCCACATACTGTAGGCCAAATACTGGAATAATACTGTCACAAACTGGCTCAAGAAGGGAGTCTACGCAAAGGTTACACTTCAAACAAGAGTAATTTATTAAAACTAAGGTTAACTCAAATGAACAATGGAGTGTGTAGATCAGCAATGAAAGCAGTGCAAACCAAAAGAAAGCGATGCAGGGTGGATGTCAGCCGCTGGAAGGAGGAAGCACATGGGCCAGTTTATATGGCCCAAGGGTCCAGGTGAGCTTAATCAGCTGATAACCCTCCACTGCCAACCAATTTCTAATGAAGTTGGCCAGGACAGTGGGAGGGGCGTCACACTCCCCACACAATATAAAGTTAATACCAAAAAAAAAAAAAAGGCAATATAAAATTATCTCTCAATTTAAACTCATAGCCTTTCATAAATGTCTCCATTACACTAGAATGGCTACCGCACAAACAACCTACCATATGAATACAGTAACCAATACATCCAACCACCGCCATCCATTTTACCAGATCCAGACAACCTTGGATCCAGAGGAGAAATTTAAGAATGAGAACCTACTAGCAAAGACAACCCAGTGAATTGGCAAGTTAATAGTCAAGACATGAGAAAATTAGTGCATAGTTACTGTACATGGCATTTTCTGAATGATGAGCAGCCGTAGGATACAGTGTAAAACAGTGCCCACCTCCAAAATGGAGATTTTGTGTTTGCAGGAAAACAGGAAAGTGAGGAATATAGATAAGTGAGTAGGAAATGAGGTTCAACACCCTGAATCAAAGTACGCATTGAAACGTTGAGCTCAGAATGAGCGCCAAAGCTCGTCACAAGGGTCCAAAATTCCAGCAACCAAATAAACACAAAACTGGACACAATACCAATCTTGCTAAACACAGCAGGATAACAAAGAGACTGCTGCATCATACTACCTACTACAAAATGATGTGCGATAGGTAAATTATTGGACTTATTGAAGGATAACTGATGCCTTCAGTCATTTATGGACAGACACATTTACAGGAGGATTTTTAGAAATGATGAATTGTCAGCTTAAAGATAATTCTATTATGTTTTGGAATAGAACCCTTTACATTTTCACTGAAAGACACTTTTCTCTTTCTGGTCTTTTATAGAGGTAGTCTGCTCACAAAGAGGCAGGATCAGGCTGCCAGGAAGATCATGAGGTTCCTACGTCGCTGCCGCCACAGGTAGACCCCGACACTGACTCACACACATACTAACATACTCATTTATACATACACACACACACACAGTCTTACATACACACACACACACACACACACACACAACTTTACATAGGCTAGATAAAACTTCACTTCATTCAGATTTACTGCAAGGGTTGGTTCATGGCCTAAAAAAATAAAATCCCATTGAGCTAATGAGTAAGACACAGTAGAAACTACCACTAGTTTCATAATCTTCTCCATCTCTCAACTATTCTTTTCACTCTGTGTTGTGTGTTTGATTTATTTTTGTTGGACAAATTGGGTGGTTAGAAATGTCTCCCAACACCTAAGCTCCACCCCTCCCCCCTCACTGTATTTGGCCCCCCCCTGTCCTCGCCCCCTCCTTCACAGTGCCTACTGTGTGCTAATAGCTGGTATTGTTTTGCTGTTTATGCCAAGCCCCTTGATGGACCATAGACTGTTCAAGCGGGTGAGTGCAGCCTCAGCAACTCAGTTCGTGCCTCTCTCTCTCTCTCTCTCTCTCTCTCTCTCTCTCTCTCTCTCTCTGTTTATTCTGTATGCCTCTCTCTCCCTCTTATCTCCCTCTCTGTATCTCCCTCTCACTCTTTAATGATACAATTATCTCCTCCTGAGGTCTCGGCCTTCGCATTCTCTCCCTCCTTCCCTCACTCTCATTTTCTCTTTTGGCTCTTTCTCTCCCACCCCTCCACCCACCCCACCTCCTTCTCCATCACTGTTGCTTGATGCCTGCTTGCATGAAGGCTGCCGACTGGAGCCACAGGTGGACTGAGAAGCTCAGATTTAGAGCAGAACCTATCTCAAACTAACAAAATGCTTATGAATGACAATATCACTGCAACACTTAACAGGCACTTTTCTGACTCTCTTTACCTCTGTCTTTCTCTCCTTGGAAATTACTTTTTGTTCATGATTGTTTTTTTTGTTTGTTTTTATTTCAGTTTTGTGTGGTTATGCAGATAGCCAGTTTGAGAAAACGGGAGGCTTTTTTCGATCATGTTTTATTCTGCTGCATGTCGAGTGGTGACAACTATGGGCCTTGCTCTTCTACCTTTAGGCATGCTATGGGCCTGCTGTTTCTCAAGTAGTTGTCTGTCTGTCTGACTGGCTGTGTGTCCTGTTTCTAGCCACTCGACAGACCGAGATGAGAGGGGGACTTAACCCCTCTAATTTCCATTTACTCAAAATGTGTCAAACTGTTGAATGTATTATTCCCACTGGTTCATCAAAACAGAACAAATAAAATAACAGATACATTACAAAATGATACACCTGAATGGGAAAAAGCTCTGAACATCATATATAGCATATATAGAAGTTTGCGTATTTCATTATTGTGACAAATCTTTAACCTCCTTGCTGTTAACATTCACATCACATGATTTTACCCTTTTCCATATCTGCTGTGTACTGTCCTAAAATAGGGTACGGTGCTTTTAGAGCAGGTGAGATGGTTGACGTAACCACCTCTTATGGCAGGCTTGTCTGCTATACTGTGATATAGGTTAGGAAGCTGTGACAGAATATAGGTCACAGCGAAGAAACAAACAATAGGTTCCTCTGCCCATTGGGACTAAAACACAGATCTTTAATGGATTCATACCTACTCCAGCTCAGCATGAGAGGATAAAGCACACACACACACACACACACACACACATCTAACCATGCATCTACATAGTCTGCCTTTCTTCAACACATAAATGTTGCACTAGTGACCTGCTGCTAAGAATAAGAATAGGGCTAAATCCATTACATGTTGGTGGTTTGTCACGTCTCTTCTATGAACCCACACCAGCTTCTGGTGAGATTCTTTTGTGGACTGCCAGACGATTGAAATTATCAGTTACCTTTGTTTTCCCTCCACAAACTGAGCTGTGTCTTCTCAGCCTTGACCAGTGTGTTTAGAAAGACTTCTGAGATTTGTTTTAGTCTTTTATATGTAGAAGTGACCATAAACATTTAGTGCAATGATTCATGCTTTTCATTACTGACTAAATTGATTTGAAAATGTAGAAGGACAGTTCTACATCACACTTTAATCTTTATTTGCAATAATCAAAGGAGTAGTGGCCTCATTATGCTGTGAGGTCCCAGTGTCACATGCTGCATTTTAAGCATGTGAAAAAAAAAAGTGCTTCAGGGTGCCAAGTGTCACTTTGAAATGAATAATATCAAATTAGAATAATTATCATTATAATGATTATAATATCATTACCATATTGTTTTGGAACACTTTAAAATGAAAATGCATTTCATGACAATATTTCTTGTATTTATTTTGTTCCAAAGGTGCATTTTACTCCAAATGTAATAGATTAATATGGTAATAATTCTGTAATTTGTGCAAATTGTGCAAGTTCAATTCAATCCTGACCAACATTTTCTTTCACAGACCAGCCGTATACTTCCTGACGATGTGGGCTGACTTGATACTGTTAGGCCTGTGTGTGTCTTGATGATAAGCTTGTTACTAGAAACTCAAGTCATGGATGTTGTGTTCATGGACGCCTGTCTCTCTCTGTGTTCCAGGGCGAAAGAATTGAAAAGGGCCAGGGAACATGAGACCCCTCAGAAGAGCCCCCTCGCGATGTGACATCACTCTCCTGACTCCTCTTTTCTTTTTTGTTTGTACCCGAGACATTTTACAAGAGAAATGGAAAAAAAAACGTCAATGCAAGCACTGCAATTATTACTACTACTGCAGTGTTACTGGTTCAACTACTATTACATGTACAACGGCATTTTTTCACATATCTATTCTTTCCACTTACTTGATTTTGGTCGGAGAGTGGCAACTTCTACGGGATTATAAACTAAAAGGGTCGGGGTGGGGGGGTGCAGAACATTTGCTTCATGGCATTTTTTGCACTTTTTCATGGATTGCTTTGTCTTTTTTGGATATGAAGAGGTTTTGGACGGTGAAGGAAGGGAACGCAGGACGTGTCTGAGGAGGTCTGTCACATGCGAGGACCTGAAGAGACGTTAATTAAGGCTGCTGCAGGAGATCTCAGAGGATAGGGAGACCATACAGAAACACTCTGGGCTCTAATTGTATTTCATAATTTTTTAAGTGACCAATCAGTTCATTTGAAGGATTTTTTTTAAGCCAAATATATTGGTAACTCACGCGCCCACTTCTCTCCACTGCTGTAGATGATACAATATTCAATTTAGCTCAACAATTCCTCCCACCAGTCTGCCCACACGGGTGGAGCTACAAATGAATGTAGTCGGGGGTTTAATCATGCAGAAACAGATGGGGGATTAAATATTTCTGTTTTGCCATTTCTTAAAAAAACCCTATGCTTTATCGTGTATATTGTCACTTTATTACTTGAATTTGTTCCATACTGTCCAATGTATTTGTTCCATCATGTCCAATGTATTGGTGATCTGTATCTTCAGACTCTATGTTGTTGAATCCTACCAAGAAAAAGATGCATGACTTCTTGGCAAGAAAAGTCTTTGCTTGTGTGCTTATGGTCTAGTCTTTCAGCCGATCCTCTGATTTTTTTTAAATATTTTTTTTGTTGCCACGTTAGTGGTCCATATATCCATCTTCTCCCCCATAAGTTCTGCCATCTCGGTAATGAAGCTATCCCTGTATTGTCCTGTTTCTTTTTCTTTGGTTTCATTTTGCTTCGTTCAGTCGATTGCTCCTCTGAAACCTAACAAGAGAAAAGAACTTGCCTATTTTGTGTTGTAATGGTTATGGTCATGCAGGTTATTACTGTTCTTTTTAAACGAACTTCAGAGCCTGTGAAGGCTTTTGAGGGGAAGATCACATACATTGCCTTGACGTCTTAGAGATTCTTTGAGGGGTCCCTAAGCTTGTCCCAAAATAGGGGTTTGACAAATCCATATTTTTGACAATTGAGCGATTTCTGTATATAAAGAAGGCTGAAAGTACGTAGGAAAAAACATTTACCCAAAGGGGATTGTATTTTAGAAATATATTATTTTATTCATTAAAAATGGGTCAAAAACAGGTACGAGACAAAAACAGAATATTTGTATAGTTTTGTTTGAATGCCTAAGAAGTATGGTTGTATTGTTTGTAAATAGTGTAAATACCTGGGATAAAAATGAGCTATGTGCATGAAAAGTATGAACAGAGTCAAAAGGGGAAAAAACCAACAAAAGCAGTAGTGGCTATGCTCTGTAAAATTAAAACTATTTCACTATTAGAGTATTTTATTTTATTTTGATTGTTCTTGAGAAGAACATTTTGCTAAAGCATGATACTATTGCAATATAAAAAAGTAAAAAAAAAAATACTGTATTTAGAGTTAGGAGAAGTCTGCAAAATTATCTTAAAACAAGTAGGGTTATGTTTACATTTTCTTTTTTTTTATTATTTGTTTGTTTGTTTTGGGCTACCAAGAATTTTTTTGCCAATGGTGCCAAGGTATGTGAATGCTATATAGCTTAAGATGAGAATTAAGTTCATTTTTGCAGAACAGATAATCATACAGTGAAATACACACTAGCACTGAAGACCATAAAATCACAACTGGCCGAGGATCACTAGAACAATAAGGTACACAGTTTGCAGAGGGAGTCATATTCAAGCAGAAAGCGTTTAAGTCTCTCATGTCTCCACCATTCCCACAGATAAGTGAAGCATTTGACCATCACTGAATACACCATAGTAAAGTTTGAGTTTTATTTATTTTTTGTTGTCATTGCAAATGGAATGTGAAATGTTATTGCGGTATCTTGTCTGATCTTAAAGATTGGCAGCCTTGCTCACGGTGTCCCTAAAAAGCAATGTAACTACTCTCTGTCACTGACAAAGATTGAATTCACTCAATTATTTACTGTAAATGTGCAGCAAGCTTTGATTTATCAATTCTTAGCTTATCCCTGTAGTGAACTGGTGACAGGGTTTTCCTAATACACTATGTTTTAATTAAAAAAAAAACTCCCTGATCAAGGCTGCCAGGGTTTATAGACCTTGTATTCCATGTCAAAAAGAACAAAGAAAAAGATGTCTAGTTGAAAAACATGTGTAGCATGCTGTACATGACTGGATTTCTTTGTCAAGCAGCTGAAAACATTTGCAAAATGAACTGTTCCAACAGTCAAAAGGTGCTAAAACGATTCCACCCAGACGGACAGCACTAAAAGTTGTCACTTGACTCGATGCAGGGTCAATGAGCCAAAATGACTATAGTAACTAATGTGTAAAACAGTGCACTGGTGCCATTTATAATTATGAGGCATAAGATATGTCTTGTACATTGGATAATATATACATATATTTAGCAGTTTTGAATGAGCTGTAGGAGCAATCTGAGAGAGAATACACATGAGCTGCTGGTTTAGAGGTGCCTGTTGGTTGCTGCCTAATTCTTATAATATATTCCTACCAGAACTACCAGAAAGTGTATTCCATATCCAGATAATGACATTTGATTATTCAGCCAAGTGCCACTGAAAAACTTTAGTTTTGCTTATTGAGGTATTGTCATGTTTGTCAAATAATTATTAGGCGATATAGGTATTTCTCAGATTTATTTCCTTGACTGACTGGTTGTTTTGTTGTTTTCCACACAACCGATATGTAAACTTTATTTCCCGAGTGTTTATGTAGAAAGTGCCTATTCATGTCCTGATCACACGAATTCAGTGTCAGAATGCATACAATGTACCTGAGGGTGAGAAAATGTGAGAGAACATGGTCCGCCCACAGACAGTTCTGTATCCTCTACATGAATCACCATCACCTTACGCTCACCAAAGCCACCATATGATATTCCCTGTTCACACCACTATCAGTACAGCACTCCAGCTTGTCAACATGCTAAGCTTTCTTTTTCTTTTTCTGCCTTCTTTTCTGTTTTCTACTGGGACAGCTTGTTAAAATCACATTTAGAAATGCCACTACTGGAGTTTGTTGCCTTGCATTCATCCTCTAGTCTGTGGATAGGATGCATTGCCAATGCAATGGGCGAAATGGCAAAAAGGAGAAGGATTTATTATGCTTGCATGGGTAAAATAGTTAACTGGGTGACAGAACTGCACCTAAAGCATGCTTATTTTCCTAGAATCGGTAGTCAGATAGACTTGTTAAAAGACTTACTGTTCTGTAAAACGATGAACGTTGGTTTGACGTGTCACAGAACTCAGAAAGACAGAGGGCATGTGACTTGGGGGCAGACGGGAAACTTATGAATGAGCCAGTGATCAATACTCAGTAGCTACTGATGTTGTCATGGCAAAGCATGAGGACAGGATTGTTTTTTAGACCAAGCTCTATCTTTTTAGACTTTTTTTCTTTAGTTTTTTGGTTAATTTAGATTTGATCAGTGTGCTCCCAACTTCAAATACGACAAATGGACATGGTTGGAGACCATTGTGACAGTATGTATAGCAAGTGTTAACTAAGTGACACACGGTACACACAAACACACGCACAAGACACAGCACAGCACACATGCAGACATGTCAAGGTGTCAGTTTCATTTGTACACTGAGCAGTGAAGGCAGCATTGCTCTTCTCCAGGCTGAGGGACTGGTTCACCTCCCTTCTGTATTTTACTCAGGGTGCCAAAATGGGGAGGAGGAAACAGAGCAGGACACGTGATTCACAGCAGAAGAAGCTGAAATTAAAATAGGAAAACCTTTCAGCAGTGCTTTCTGGTAAAGAATCTGGGACAAACAGGTTCACCGCTGCGACACTGAAGTCTTTAAAATGAATGAATATGAAATATAATCCATTTCTTCTCAGTAACGTTGAACATTACAGACACCAGTGGAGCCCTGGAATAAAGTCCTGTTACATATAGCTCATTAAGATAAATGATTTGACTTTCTGTCATAGAAGCCTGTCAAATCATAGTATAATTCTGGCCAGTTCTTTAGGCCTTTAATTTATCTAAGTGACAAAGTGTAAAGGGTATTTAAGAATAAGAGTGTAGTTATGTGAAATGTTCACCTGCAAATCTTGTTTTTACTGCCATTTATGAATGGGATGACAGGTTAGCTGATAGGCACTCTTCATTAGTATACAGTATTGTCAATTTCAAGACATTCTGTGAATTGACCTGGGAATCTGCCTTTCCTCCTCTTCTTTTTCCCAAGCACCCAAACCGGAGAAAGGTAGGCACATCAGGACAACAGAACAGAAACAGTTTTACAACATATTCCACTTGTGGACACAGAGCAATAAAGAACTATTTTGTGGAGACCTATAGACCTAGTGAAGTTTAAAATGATTGGACACATGTAGTCGACTTACTCTTATGCAAATGCCAGTATTGCAAGACAAGCATTCAGTAGTTTATGGACAGCAATTATATGGCACCCTTTACCGATCTGCACGTTTTCATCAATTCCAAACCGAGAAGAAAAAAAAAGGCCCTGCTTTGATAGAAAGTTATGGGTCCTCGACACTTTGCATGTGAACTAGTGTTAGATCTATTTTCCTCTCCTCTATAGCTGTCTTTCTCTCTGTCTTTCCCTGTTATGTGACCCAATTTTTCTCCGCTCCCAACCCCTACCTTTAAAAGTTTCATCTCCTCTTGGTTCTCCTAATGTGTTTTTGCTTTCCTCCTTTTTCTCCCCTTCTCTTGTTTGTAAGTTTTATTTTTGTAATTGTGCATGTACAAGCGTCACTGACTCGATGGATATGTTTAAAAAAAAAAAAAAAGAGATTTCAGCTGCTGAAGCCATGCAAAACATTTTGAATTGCCCTTAAAATATGGAAGATGTTTTCTGAATGCTTTATATTCTTTCTGCTGTAAAATAATAAAAAAAAAGGAAAAAATGAAGAAAACTCGAGAACACAGTTTGCTCCGTCTTTTTGTTTCCTCTTTCACTTTTAAGGAAGGGATAGTGGTTTCTGCTGCTGCCAATTTCTTACATACAACTTTTATCAAGAAAAGACAATTATCAGAGACAGTATTTATAATATAGTTTTTATTTCTATTTAACATACAGTGCTGTATAACCTTTGACTTTCACATTTAAAAGACATTTGGTCATACATCAGACAACCAAGGACTTTTAACAAATGTGCACATAAATATAGTTTCACACAACAGAAAAGTAATCTCAATGAATCATTTTAAAGTCCCCAAGCAACGTGTCTCAATCATACCTATGGCATTGTTCTTTGTGTGAACAAATACTGACAGCGCTTATGTATGTGAGTGTGTATGTGTGAGTACATGCACAGGGGCATGCATATGCGCACATACAGTATATGCATGCATGGTGTTTCTTATTTTGTCTGCATGTACTTATGTGAGTGCAAGAAAGGGATTTTTTTGTTTTAGTGCAAGCCCTGTTTCTTGTGTGTAGCATCAATGCCTGTTGACCGTTTTAGACACAGTACTTCCAGAAACACTCAGAATTCCCTGCTCTCTTCCTGAACTGCTTCCGGATGCCCAGTACACGGCTGAAAGGATTTAGGAGACTTTGTTTCTCCAATAGGACCTGAAAGACAGGATAAAGTAGTAGTGATAGACATATTACTTACAGTATGTAGTTTTTTTAAGGGATAACATTTGTAGGAAACCCACCTCTCTTTTCATCCCCCGAGGAAGCAGGCCTGTTGTTCTGACGCCTGAGAGAAAATAAAACATGAGATTATTGTGACATTTGAGGTGTCAACTTGTTGCATTAGCCATGTTTCTGTGCATGTTAAGCTTTTTGGGGCAGTGGTAGAGTAAAGGTTAAAGAAGTAAAGAGTGGGGAAAATGAAGAGGTGTCACTCGCACCTCCATCAACAACTACAAACTACCCGGTCTTGATCAATACCTCCAACCACCTGCTTCTCCGGTGGTGCTGCTTGGTAGCCAACCATAGAACGTTTGGTTACGCTGGTATAATTGTGTGTATTAATTCAAATTTGTAGTACAGTGTTGCTGCAAAAGAGAATATTCTCCCTGGATAAAGTAAGTGTCTGCACTGAGTATGAGCACTTTAATATACAATGAGCTCATACAAGTGTGTACTGATGACAGAAGGTATGTGCGTGTGTGCGTCTGTGTGTGTGTTTCTTACCATCTCTGTTGATCTCCCCAGATATCAGGGTGGAATATCTGAGACCAGCACCATCCTGAAGAGGGAAGGTTTGCTCAGAGAGAGACAGATCATCCAGAGCGCCGACTCCTTGGTCCTCCTCTGATAACCATAACAACCACACAAAGTTGGTAACACACAGTTGATTCACACAGTGTATATTTTCTAGACATGACATTTATTTGGATTATTTATGCTAAATAGTAAACACACACAGTCTCACTTTTCTCATGCCATATTGTACAGCAATTAATGATAATTGACAGCAGAGAAATCCTGCATTAATATGGTCCATGATGTGTGAATCTTGGCAGAACAATCAGTGTTCAACACTGCGGCTCTAAAGCAATTACTTCAAGGCCTTGTCTGCCATTAATCTCCACAAATTAAGCTTTGTTACTAAAAATGCTAATCAAAGTAATGAATTAGTGAATTACTGTGAACAATAGCTATAATGGAGATATTACTTTCCACTCACCAGGTCCTGGATAGGGCATCTCAGCAGATTCTGTGATGGGGTGGGCCAGCAGTGGGCCAGAGGCCACGAGCAGGAAGGCCCAGGACAGGAGATGGTTACACTTCATCACTATAGGACGCTGTTGTTGGAAGTGGCTCTGATTCGCACGGAGCTCCTCAGGTTGAAAGAAGACTTGTACATGCTCTGTTGGTCCCAACTGGGTTATATACTTTCAGCTGTAGCCTATCCCCCCTCCTGCACGCCACACAGCAGACACACACACACACACACACTTTTGCTGGCCACAACAGCCATCAGCAATATCCACCGTCCCATCCCTTCTAACTGTGATAAATCAACAGGCAGTCACAGGTGAATTATAGGCTCAATAAAAAGACAAGTGCCGTGGCCCATGTTTCAAGGGCACAGTCATGTTTTACCAGCTCTTCAGCTTGAATGACTGTTTTACTGACTGTGTAAATGGGATCGAAGCAGGTGTTTCAGATGTCACTCTCAACAACATCCCATAGGGTAGCAGGTGGAGAAACTGGGCTGCCAAATGACTAATGTTTTTATGCTACCAGCTCATTCAACTCTTGGGCCATTTGAATCCTCAAAGACCACAGAAAAACTCCACAATTGGAGCTGCATACAAAGCAGTGGAAATTCCTAATAAAACTGTATAATTGCATGCACAGAGGTTCAGTGGAAATGCTAAAATGTTCAAGGCCTTGTGGCCTATAAGCCGTTTGACATTTTAAGTCAATTTAAGACAGCAGAGAATGTTCCATGGGTCGCTGAATCAGATTGATTCATGCACATTATTTAGAGGCCTTGTTCTGGTAAGATGCTATATTTGTGCTTTCACGTCATGCAATAAAATTCAACTTTATTAGAAAATTCAGCATATATGGACATAGTCAGAAGCTATCCTATCAGCTCAGACACTGGGGGACAGGTGGAGACAGCTATTTACAAAGTCACATTTTGCACCTCTGTATGTAATTTGTATATTTATTAGAAGCGTGACGTCAATGTTCAGTCTCTTGTATGATAATGAGGGTCGATGAAGCGACAGTGACATTTAATTTTATGGCCAGAAGGCCAGACACTCCATTAGGTGTTGCTGTATATCGTACAAAGCTATTAAGATTTATATTCTGTATTAGTCAAGGTCCCGCTGCCAATCCAAGCTTATTCTGGCCTCTAAAATAAATGTTGTCTCCTCTGTACTTGAGGTTTATCCTGCAATATATGGGGTCTTCTTTACAATTCATGAGGAATCTAGAATTTCTTCAAGGCACAGGTGTTTTGTAACAAACATGGACACATACTACACTTTCATATGATATAGTGTGGATCAGTGTGAACAGAGCAGAGTGGAATTAACAGTAAATTCATTCAGAGAACATGTTTAAGGACAGCTGCAACAGCTCAAAAAAGTTGAAAAGCAATCATATGGAGTGATGATTGTTGACATCTTAACCATTCACCATAGATATGTGGTTTTCTTGACAAAAACATGTTTTTTGGGGAACACTTAATATTTGAATCCTTTCCCTGAAGTCATACATGTACTAATACCTTTACTAGAAGTAAATCTTAGTATAAGTAGCAATATCACAATAAAAAAATATTCCTTGCTTTCAAAATGATAAACATGAATGTGAACAAGTATTTGCAGTAAAATACATTGAAGTAGCAAAAATAGTGCAAAATGTGACGAATGGTCCCTTTTAGAGTTTAGAGAACTGCTGCATTAACATGTAAGCAGCATTGTATTGTTGTGTGTATCTGGCCAAAGTGGTGCTTGGTCTTATTAGACCTCACCTGGTGGGTGGTTTAAATCACAGCTATGCAATGTATTCTGTGAGTGTATCATTTGTTTAGCCAGGAAAAAACAAAACAAAAGAATCTCAATGTAAGCAACTACAGCTGCCAGATGACTGTACTGCAGTAAAAACAGATATATCTTCCTCTGAAATTTTGAAGTACCTTTTATACATCTTGTAACAGCAGATAATTTGCTTCACGGCTGAAATAGCCCCGCAGACTCACAAGACATGATTCAGATGGTACAGTATCTTATTGTTCAACCTTTAATTTTGATTGGCTGAAAATACATGATTTATAGAGTTTTATTGTCTAAATTTGCTGACAGTCATGGATCCCAAAGTTACACATCACACCGAACAAATGCAATAGTTCAAGCATGTCTAACAAACATTCACTATCATTTTCAGCTATGTGACCTGGCAGGATTTTGTGGCTTGTTGACAATATTCAACCTCATAGATAGCTCACTGACATAAGTAGCCTACAGCCAGCAGAGGGCAACATAACGTCTAGAAAAAGCACAATAACCGTGCAATATACCACTTTTACACATTTTTAACAAATTAGCTTCCAGTGTAAACTCTTAAGGGTGGCTCTGAGGGAAAACAACAGACACTCTTCTTAGTTCCTCCCTCATTTTATCAGTCTTCAAAGAATCTCAAATGGACACAGTAACAGAGCAAATTGAATCACAAAACCTGTAGCCTCCAAAACCTAAAATAGCCTATAAATTCTCATCATCGTTGACATTTACAAGACACTTTTTAAAAGCAGCATTTTATCCTGCTCAGAAATTAGACTTTTGATGTTGTTGTTTTTTTACATTGTCCCTGCCCATCTGAATAAATCAGAAAGTTCCAGCTCCATCCAGGTGATTTAGATGCACACTGCAGGAAATGTTTGTAATGGCTGTTATTTTTTTCCACAAATCAAGTCGTCTTCAGCCTTCTCTTGAACCAGAAGTCGAGTGAAATGTTTCACCCCATCATCAGATTGTGCTTTAAAACTTTTAGAGTTCCCAAAACGGTCACTTTGCGGTACCAAGCAGTTTTCCACCCTAATGATATGTTTTGCTCTTTTCCATCCTTACTTAATTATTGCTATTAAAATCATAAAATGCAGAATATAACACTTTTCTACTTTGGAAAATTCAGCTACAAACTTTGAGTGATTGGAACATTAGGCTGGTTAAGTGCTGCATTCAATAACTGTTAGAAATGTTGGAACTCAGTGAGCATACGCAAGTGGGTGCGTAGGCCTGTTTGATATTCGAGTTGTAATATTATGTGGGATGAGTGTCACCAGCTGAAGTTTGAAAGCCTAGTGTTGTGTTGTTGTTGTCTGGCAGCGTAAAAAATGATGCTACCTTGCGCCTCTCTTTGCACTGTTTAACCCACAGTCTCACCTTTTGGAGTTGGCTGATCTTTTACCCCGATCTGTGTACTCGGTACTCTGTGTACTGTTATATGTAATACATTCCAAAATGGTTAAAGAAAGTGCCTTTGCCTCTTCATATGTCGAGTAAAACAGTCTTTTTTTTTATTTTATTGGCGGACATCGTGACTCGCGAGTAAACTTTGGCAGAGATACAGTAAGTCTGAGCTCGAAGGAGCACGTGAAGGCAGCAGCCGTTAACCGCCCCCGCTGCTGCCGAACAGGAGCCGTGAAGAAGCAGCCGGAGCGACAGACTGCGGGCGAAGTTTGTCCGCCCTGGCTTCCCTTCGCGAGTCGACGGGGGCTTTTTTTCATTGATCAACGACGGTCGTCGGTTTCGCTTAAAATTCACACCAAAAGTAGAGGCGTTAGAAACGGCCAAGCACGTCCGTGACATGTTGGATGATTTGTAGAGACACAGACAAAAAAAAAAAAAAAAAAGAGAAAGAGGGAGGGAGGGAGAGAGAGGGAAAGTGCGACGGAGCGGACGACTCCAAAGTTGACACTTCGCTGTCATGTTTGGTACTTGTTGAATAGGGTGCTTGTACAAATACACGGCGCTGGAGCCTGTGTGGGCAGCGTGCTGGGAACAGGTAGGCTATAAAACAACGACTCTTCGGTACACGGACCGGTTCAGCGTTTGTCTGGTGGTTATTTACTTACTGCAGCGCAGACACTGTTTTACCTTACAGGCTCTAGTTAGCGTTAACAGCAGCACTGCCCGTGATAGCTTGGTTGCTGTTTGTAAGAGTCATTAGCTTCAAAGGTCTGCAAAGTTTGTTAGTAATTAGTTGACTTTTTGCATGAATATCAGTGAGATAAACCTAATTGGCTGTTTAACTGAAAGACACTCAAATTGACCAAATGTCTTTTCGTGTAGCTTGGAGGCTTCCTCCTGGCTTGTACCTTGCCTTTCATTTAGCTAGATAATAACTTCCAAAATTCCTTCTCCGGTGTCAGGGTCTTGTGTAGGACCATGAGGCAGTGATGATGGCAGAGCTGGAAATTGACCAGTCCAACCTTCCACGTGTCCAAGAAGGTAAGCACATACTCCCACACTGACCCAACTCCTGTATCTATAGAAAGTTAAAGTATGGGGGGGAAAGTGTGTGCAGGATGTACCATGGTTTATGGTCTGTCCTGGAGAAAAGTTGTTTTTGTTTAGCCCCTCCACAGACAGGTCAGAGGTCAGGGTCAGCTACTGAACTGCAGGCATGGAGCCAGTAGGGATTAAGTGTTTGATTCATGGACACTTCAGCACAGCGAATACTACTAAGAGCAGACTTGTCTACCCATTTGCTTCATGCTTAAGAGAGAATTAGACATATAACAACTTCCCATCATCTCTTTTTCACATTATGAATAACTGGCCTTGGCACCAAGTGGCAGTTTTCTTCTGACCGTGTGTCTGTGCTTGATTTCTGTGGCTTCAGTGCTCTCAGATAAGAAGTAGCTTGCTGTATGTTTTGACTAGTCATACAGCTGTACAGAGATGGATCTCATCATAGACAGGTCTGGTGTGCTGGGCGCAGATAAGAGCAAGGGATGAGATAGCTGTTTGTGATATGTGATTTCTGGGGGAAGAAAGTGCTATAACTTGAGATGAAGGCTTGTACCGCAACCTAAGTAAAGTTTTTTTTTTTTTTTTTAGTTGACACATTCTCACTTCCAATACAAAGAATTGCTTATGCAGAATATACAGTTCCAAAAGTGATTGAGAAAACATCATCATTTAAATTTAATTTCAAAGTCAAGTTGATTTATAAACCCAAATAGAGCAATTATGATGCATGTTTTGTCTCTGGACTATAGACTACAAATATGAATTGACTGTCCCAGCATATGTAGCCATTCAGATACTGAGAAACAACAAGTTGCAGTGAGAATTATAGTGAAGTTTAACAAAGGAGCACCATCTGTAAAATCCTAATGGTGAAAAAAAATACAGCTGTTAGAAGTGTTATGGGTTTTTTTGCTTGCTCTTTTCAGGAAAAAATCGCGTGCACAGCTACAGAATTTGTCATTGTCGTACTAGTTCAGCTCCTATGAACGAAATTAGTTTTATCTGCTTACGTGTAAGTATGAAAACATTCACAGGTAAGGCATGTCTAAGCTGTGGCCTGGGTGTAGACCGTTGACTCAGTCTTTGGCATGTCCACTCTAATGAATGGGATAGAAATAGGTCTGCATGTCTTTTATCAAGGGAGATAATTCAGCACTCCACTCTTGTTTCCATAGACAAAGGGCACACTGTGCAGCTTTGCATTTTCATGCTTTATCGGGCAGGGGCCAGGGCACAAACAAAGCCAGTAATAGCAGCAATAAACTGCTCGTTGAGACAAAAGCAGCATGTAAATCCGATGTCTGGTCAGTGTAATTTTTTCTGCTTATTGTCTACTTTAACCAGACACATTTGTCAAATTGTGCCATTGTCTCTCTCTGTAGCACTGGGGGTCATTTACTTAACGTCCCATTGTGGGTGTTTATGCTTCAATTTCCCTAAGAGCCATAGTACCCCGTGTCCCACTCCTCCTACACTTTCCTCCCCATCCGAGAATCTCAGCCAAGTCAACTTTCTTTGTTTTCACTGCCCCCCTTATCAGTTCCTGTTTCGTCCCTCCACTGGCTGCTCCTGATATAGCCTGATGTGCAGAGGGAATGCAGGTCCCAGAGGAATTCCCCCCACCTCCCCCCTTGGTCCTAATTTCACTCTCACCAACTGACCCAGAGTCCCATTACCCTTCCTCTCTCTTTGTTCTCCATGTCAACTGGGTCCAGTTTGTGACTTTGGCTGGCCCAGAACACCTAGTTTATAACACATGCACAGAGAGCTGTGGGATGGACAGAGACTTCATGGTGAAATTTTGTGCAAAAAGCAGCGAGCAGGAGAACAGAACAGACTAGGGAGGAGGAAAGAGAGAGAGAGAGGGAGACAGCGTGTGGGCGGTCGGTGGGGGATTTTGGCTGAAAATAGAACCCTTGTCATTTTCTCCTTTCGCCAGTTTCTTTGTTTGGCAAGCTACTGCTGCTATCCAAGTGGATGAAAGAGAAATATCTCTGTCAGTTTTTGATCGGCTGCTCCTTTGCGCTGGATGCCTGAGATAATCTGCATAATTTTGTTTTAGATGATTGGCTGTCAGTTCTCTGATGTTGGTGGGAGTTTTTCAGCTGTTCTACTGAAGGAATAAGTGCATGCATTCACCTATGAGATTTGGTTACATCAGCGAAAAGGAAATAATAGTTACACATAATTTTACACGTAATTTTTCTTTTTTTGACCACCAGTAATGTGAAATATTTGTAAGGGACGAGAAGCATTAAAATAGGAAATGGTTCACTTTGTTTTGACTGTTTGGCTTTGAGGTCATACAGGTCGTGGTTTCCTGCAGTCTCACTGCAGAGACAGTCTGCTCACGCTAATGGGGAACGTACCGGCGTACTTGTTCTTGTTGCTTTGTAGTCTTACCCCTCAGTGGATCTTAGCCTCTGGTGTTCAAATGCCACAGCCAATTTCTGTTGTCTCCTGGATCTTTGATTTACTATCCTCTTAGGAAACTGACAGGGCCTAACAGGTTCCTTTGAGTGCCCTTATTAAGAAGCTTACAGCAGGAGTCTCTGTACCAAAACACACTCGGCCTGGACTCGCACAGAACATGTGCCTCACCCAGTCCCTCAAAACCTGTTTAGCAGTCATAATAACACTGTCTCCTTGTCCCTCCCCTAGAAGGGTAATGTGAGCATAGTTTAAAGGAGTTTGGAAAAACAAGTTCACCCGCAATGCAGACACACCCACACACACTTGCACGCTCACACAGACAAGACGGTCATATTCCTCCATCTTTGCCTCCTTTCTTTCGTTCCGCTTACTGAGTTGGACTTAAGAGTAAACTCGTGTTTTGAACACTCGAATTTGTCCTGTCGGATTAAAACCAAGCCTTTGACGTAATCCCTCCTCCTTGGCAGACTGGACGCATAAGGGAAGGTTGGAGATCCATTTAGCGGATAGTCTCTTAAGCTCCACGACAGGTGTAAGTGGTAATGTCTGTCTGTCTTGGTATGGGTTAACTCTCAGTGTAGACTTATATGGTCATTTATGGTGTAAACTGACCCTTTTGATGGCTTAGTGCTGTCTGGGTGATTTCTATGATTTTTCACTGTTGAGCCCTTGTAGACTGAAACGTACTTAGAGACTTGTTTTTTCCAGTTTGACTGCAATAATGTGTCAGATGTTTTTCTCACTTCCATATTTACAGAACTGGACAATAAGGAGACATCCTCAGTTTGACTTGTTATATCAACTCAGAAGCAATTCTATAAATGTTGAAATTTAACATTGCATTGTTAGAGCAGGCTCTAGTAGTTCAGGTGTGGTGCAGCAATAATGAAAGAGAAGAGGACTCTACATTTAGAAGCGTATGAATTTGACAACAGTGACAAGATAGGGATCAAGGAACGTATGAGTCTTTGGAGGAAAAAAAAACATAGCAAGTTGTCTTTGAGAGCACAGACTTATCAAGACAGCAAGGACATTCTTAAAGTGGGATGAGTCAAATGCTTGATGTTTTCGTGTGTTTTCAGTTAGCCGCACGGATGGTCACGGCTGTACTGTAGACTGTAGGTTCTGCATGTCACTCTTCAAAATTAATGTGGAGGCCTCACATTCAGTTGTGTCATCCATGACACCATCCAGCGAATCTTCACCTAGTAAGTAAATGTCCAGGGTCTTTGCTTACCTTCTCTTCTTACATGTCTTTGTTTTAGATTTGTACTTCTTCTCACAAAGGGATCAAAAAAGCACAATTGAAGCCTTAAGCAAAGAAAGTGAGAATGAATGTCTTAGCTTTGACATCTCTCTTACAGTGCATACAGTGACAGCCAGGTTTACATGCACAGTATTCTAAATACTGGATCATATTTGCACCTCGAAAGTATCCCTATTTGGGATTCACTGTTTTTATGTGCCTTTTTAACAACCTGCTGTCAAATAGTTAGCATGTTACCATGTTTTCCTGGGACAGTGTTCCTGATAATATAGAAATATCCTATGTCTAACATTTACGTTTGAGGCATTTAAAATAGCTGATGGTGTTACAGCTCTATAAAATGTATCTGGGTTACCTAGAGCTGGGTCAAGAGCTTAAACAGGATACTCTAAACAACATATGGCATTTACGTGTGTCAACTCAGCTCATAAACTGAATACTGTAGTAAGCTTTAAGCGTGTGGATGTCTCCACAGGCGCAGCCCACCAGGCTCAGTGGAAGGATTACTAGTAGGACAGGTGTTTTTAATTGGTCCTGCCTCTGGCTCAGGCTGGAGGCTTTTCCCTCAGCAGTGAGCTAAATCTCCTCTTACACACCGCCTTGTGTTCTTCTCCTGGCATTTGAAAGCGCCATTGTAGGAAAAGACAGCCATTCTAGGCTGCCTGATGAAAATCAATGAGATAGCAAAGCGGTCTGGTCACAGTGAGCCATGTGTCTGCAAAGATGGAGGAAGTGGGGAAAACAGCTGGGCTACAGTGCTGCTGTCTGTCTGTGTTTATTTTCTGTTTGACAGTCTTTAAACATTCATGGGCTGCAGCACATAGAGGCTATCATGCCTCATTAAGGACTGCTGTAAACACTTGACATGTTTATAGATGAGAATAACAGTCCACAAATGCTGAAGCTATTAAGACCAATGTACAGATCAAAGAATAATGTGGGTATTCACCACATTATGATTGGAGTTATATATATATCCAGGTCAAAACAGAGCAGTTAACTGTCTCTCTTGTTGACTATCCCTTTTGTTTGGCTTCACATGTTTGAGAACCCTTTTGTTTGCATAACTGTGCCTTAAGTTCTTGTGTCTATATTAAAGTCCCTGTCTTTGTCGTCTAGAGAGCTTTAATGACATGAAACCGATATGTTTTATTACCGTATCCAGCAGCAGGTGGCCAGACTATGGGATCATGGAATAGGGAAGACTCAGTTCGCCGCAGAGTGGCTCAATATGGAGAACCAGTGTACAGAGAGCTCTTAGCTAAAGCCTTTGGATTTACGACCGCCTTACAGATTTCACTTTACATACATTTGTACCATCTGCACAGGCTTCCAAGTATAAATGGTTGCAGGTGGTGGTTCCCAAACTTTGCATCTTTATTTGGTAGTCATAGTGAGCAGGTTGGTGAAAGAGGAACCGTGCATATTCCTCTTAAGATACGTTCAACAAAAATTTTAAAGATTATACATTTCATACTGATGTATATATAAATTGTGCATGCATGTACATGCACACACACCGACACTCTCTCACACACACGCACACCCAAATAGAGTAAGTCACATTGTTGTTTTTGTTAGAATGAGGTGGACCTGTTGCTCTGCTGCCACTAAATCCAGTAACTTTGGAAGGACAGTAATAATTGTGGCCACTTGCATGTTGCTTTATAACACTAGTACCCTGTTATGATGGGGATTTTATGAGAGCCTTTTATATATTTAACTGGGAATTCATGCCAGTGGTGGGTGATTGTTTTTTTTGTTTTTTTTCAAAAGTTTTGAGGGCCTTTTGTCTGTCGAATAAACAGCCATCATGACACACAGCACTCGTATCCTATTGTTTCCCTTTAGACAGAGTGCTGAACCGAAAGCTCCACATTGTTTTTTTTCAAGCCACCCAAAGCCATACAGGGCCATTCAAGACTGTTGTCATTTTTCTGTTGTTTAGTAATCATCAAGCGTAGAGAACTGCTCACTTTATTAAACACTTATATCCCCCCCACATTCTTTTTTTTTTTTTTTTAAACACTTTTTGTATGATACTGAAGTGATGCTGTCCTCTGTTGTTTCAGTGTGCCAGTGTTTTGCTGTGCTGGAGGATGGAGTGTTGGCACACAACCTGCAGGAGCAGGAGAGTAAGTGCAATGTCAAGCTACCTGTCACATGCACAGCTGCACACTACAAACATATGTAATAATTTATATCATGTGGGCTGCTCTCCAGTCTGTCTCAGTGAATCACCACTATCTATGTTGTGGGGCTTCATCTTTAGTTATCCTATTAAAGAATTTAGGTAAGGATTATACTTGGCAGCTATTAATACAAATTGGAGATTTACAATAAAACATACTTCAGTGATATGCTGTATTATTTTCATGGCTTACCAAGGCAGACTGGGGAACCTAAGGTAGTTATGTTGAATTTCTTTTTGGTTAGCTTTTGTGTTACAGTCGTTGTGGTATGTCTGCAGCTTTGCACAGTAAACAATGTGACATGTAATTAGGTGTCTGTTTTTAGGATTCCTCAAAACTAGGGTCTGGCATTCCACAAATAAACCATGTTTCAAATAAACAACACAGCAGTTATGAATACTCAAGTCAACAGATTTAGACTAGAAGTAAAGTGGTATTTATTAATCACTATATCCTAGATTACACATGGTCCTTCATTGCCACACACTGAATGCCGTCTTACCCTCTGCCTTTTTCTCTGCCTTTGCCCTCACAGTCGAGCAATACTACACCACCAACATCGAGAAGAACCAGCTAGTGCAGAATGACATCCGTGTAGCCAAAAGGCTTCAGGATGAGGAAGAGGAGCAGCGGGCCCATCAGAGTGCCCTCCTCAAACAGGCTTCCAGACAACTGTAGGTGACCCCTTCTCCCCAAAACACACTGTATCACAGCTCACACTGCTGCGCTATGCAGATATCACTGTAGTGTATCCTCACACTACTGTATGTAGATTTACTATGCAGATTTATGGACTTATTTACACTGTTGTATGAAGTGTTGGTAGTTGTATCAGTGAGTCACAAGTGTAAGAAGTCCTTTTCTTCCCTGACTGTTCCACAGAGAGGAGCAAGACTTTGAGTATGCCCGTATAATTCAGGAGGAGATCCAGCGCTGCGCTGAGGAGGCCCAGAGGAGGGAGCGGGACGATGAGGTGAGCACAAACCATTGTAAACAGATTTAATTATGTCTGTGTCTAGTTCCTCCAATGAATGCATTAAAGATCATGCCGTATTTTAAAAAGAAGATTTTACTTTCAATTATGTGGGCATTCAGTCTGTGCTGGTCTACAACTATACTTTTACATAAATTGCATTAACAGGAGTTAGTATTCACAGCCTTTCCCACACTGAATACATGCACCAGTTAGAATTTTGCAGATGTTTTTCAACTTTAAATGCTCAGAGCAGTATAACACAGTATAAAGAGTGCAAAGGTTAGTTCTGATGTCACATGAATCTGCGCCACATCATCTACCTACCACCCACCTCAAGTATGATAAATCTTTTCAATTTGGAAATCCTCACCCATCAGTGTCTGCATAAAACCATTATTTCTCAGTCAGTGGGCTGCTATACACAGGCTATTATTATTTAGTTTAGCTCTTTAAATGAATAGACCCCATACTTGGCATGCTGACAGACAAAAATGAAGCCTCAATGATGCGTGTAGATGTTTTTATTTAATATAAAAGTATTCAGTTGTATTCACTTCTCTTTGCCCACAAGATATATTTTATTACTCAAACTACAAATCAACCTGTGCATGAATACTACAAACCCAATATGCAACAATCAAACAGTAGCTATTTTTGTGTGGATGAAACTCTCACTAAGCAGTGAGCCTCAGTTCAGTCCATCATATGATTGATGGAAATGAGGCACATTTTTATTTTGAACCTCTTAGCTACAGGTGGCTACAGCAATATAGAGAATATTGTGGAAGATATAGACATGCCCCTTGGATGACTGACATATGGAAACAAGGCTGGAAATCAGTGTTCCTTTATCAGTCACTCATTTTGTCACTTTTAAATGAAAACCTCTATGGTGTTAAGCTTAGCTTGAAACCGAATGTTGTCCCAGCTAATAAGAAGACACAAACGTGATAGCAAAGTTTGTAAAGCGAAATATTTTGAGGGAATTGCTCCTGAAAGAGGAACAAATCCTTTCCTGTGGGTGTCAAGTTGCTGGCAGCAACCAGAGCCGAGCCAGACACTGTACTGTATGGACAAGTTCAACAACGTCCTGTTGGTCTGAAAGTTTGCTGTTAAAAGTTGGTAACACAGACAAAGTGGCTGTGGTGAGCTTGAAATCATGTCAGTTACAATAAATTCCAGTGGTATCAAGTTTTATCAAAACTTCTCAAGCCACTATCTAGTTTGAGACACAATAGACTGTTAATAGTTAATGCTATAATGGATTATCTGTCTCAGTAAATGTTGATGCCTGTAGGAAGTTTTTGGTGGTTCACAAAGCTGAAAATAGCTGCTTGTGAAGGTAGATTAATGATCTTTGTATCTCAAACTACAGTACTGTGTGCAGACAAAACTAGGCATAATCTAGAGGGGCAACCATGGCAGTTGGCACAAACTTAAAATAGTACCAGCATTATCCTTAGTTCAGCACAGGGACTCATAGAGGTATATGGCACTCGGGACATACTTGTATATCATTTAATTATCTGCCTGTTACCAGCGGGTCAGGGAGTATCACATGGTTCATTTTGCCCTCTCTTAGGACTGAGTCCATAATGAATGGCAGTTGCAGCAAAGTGCTGCTCTGGTCCTCTGTATCCACTGTGCCGTAAGAGGGCTGTATGAGCAAAGTCAGCTGTTAAACCGACACAAGCTGTCAGCTACCCATCTGGATGTTGGCTCAAGCTATTTCTCTGGTGGTTGATTCCAGATATACTCCATCATCCTCTTCATACAGAATGCATTCATGTGTGCACATTAAGTCTCACTGGATGTGCACGCTCAACATGTGTAAAGCCTTAGCTGTGCAGCTTGAAGAAGAGGCAGGTTAAGTAAAAACATTATCTAAGTGCAGTGTTTAATCAAGAGAGTGACTCAGCCTTCATTTGTTTATCCTTTCCATTAAATGGTTTAACATTGGGTTTCCAAACAGGTTTGGACAATGGAATTCTGTTTTAAAGGTTTTCTTTCTTAGTTAAATGTCATCCCAATGACATTGCAAGTTTGATTAAAGGATAATTCTTTACATTTATGGTTACAGCTGTGAAATTTGTTTTTGTCTCCACATTTTAATTTTGTGACAAAATCCTCAAATCTCAGTATTGTTGTTCACACCTCATATCTAAATGAATAAGTTAGATTCTACTAAAATCTATCGCAGTGTGACGTCAAAAATATTTGACACCTTTTAGCCACACTAGCAGCTATGCATGGCAATGTCGGTCAGTCGGTCCACCATCTTTGGTGCAGACTCAAAAATCTCAACAACCAGAGGATAGATTGCCAGAAATTTGGTACAGACATTCATGTTCCCCAAAGGGTAAATTCTACTGACTTTGGTGATTCCCTGACTTTTCCTCCAGGGCCGCCATGAGGTTGACACTTCTGGTTTTGAGTGAAATGTCTCTTATCAAGACTTTGGGTGGATTGTCGTTCAGTTTGGTACAGACATTCATGTTTGCCTCAGGATGAGGTGATCCCATCACTTTCGGTTCTAGTGCCATCATCAGGTCAAAAATGTAATTTGTCCAATACTTTGGTGTATGACCTAATTCCTGCAAAATGATTCTCATCTGCCACAGCTGTACGTTGTTTTTTGTGCTAACTAACAAATGTTATCAGGCTAACGTGCTTAATTAAGATCATGAACATGGTAAATATTATACCTGCTAAACATCAGCATGTTAATATTGTCATTGTGAGCATGTTAGCATACATTAGGCTCATTCCAATATTTTTTTTTCCTACTCCTAATTTGTGGTAAAGCACTAGATCTCTCCGAAATTCATCTTGCAACCCAAACATGACGGGGCAACCAGATGGTTCCCATCAATCACCTCTCCCTTGTTGTTCCAGTATTCACACAAAAGCCCAACCCCTCAAAAACTCACTTCTTTATGTCTGTGCATTTTCACAGCATGCATGTGCGTTTATGAACATCAGTTGCTTTACAAAAAAATGTAATCTGACTGCCCACCAATAGAAATGAAGGGTTGAGCTGTGTAAGAAGAAGTGCACTGTGGGGGGAAAAAGGCAACTCTGCCACGAAACTCCCCAGCTGGTCCAGTGGAGCGGTCTGCGTCACACGGCTACTCCAGCATAATATTTTCCTTTACCCTGCAGTTTCCTTTTTAGAGGAGGCTTATAAAAGCTCCTTGTTTGGAGGATGTGAGGTCAGAGAGGCTGTGGGGTCCATTCATCATTATTAAAGGGGTTTGGTTTGAACTCTGTTGGAACCAACATGAGGTTTCTACACTTAAGTTAATTGGTAAAGCCTCATTTACCTACTGAGTTATAAGTCATGCTAGGTTATGCAGCACATGGTATGAGAATCTATTTCTGAGTGGATGTAATCATTTCTTTTTATGAGTGTTGATGTTTGGATCAAATGATGAACTATTACCACCCCTGTTAGCCTACCTTCCTTAATGACTGGCTGATCAGAGGTGTTGATTAAATATTTGCCTCCCTGTAGATTGTGTCTTTAATTAAGGAACAGAAGGCGTCAGGCTGAACTGTTTTAAATGCCAGATCCCTGTGGCACTGCACGCCTAACCTGCCATGGCAAGCTGCTAATTGTCTGCTGATGCTGGCAAAGCAGCTGATGCACACGCCCTAATTGCGAAGCAAAAGGAGCTGTGTTAGCTTTTACTTATGATTTATGTTGCAAAATGCAGCCTACAGAGACATATTTTCATATTTCATAGAATTCACTGGTAGAATTTGCTGATTTGTAGGGAACATTATTAGTTCTGGACTTTCCAAAAAAAGCAACACGGAGACATGGGGGGGGGGGTGTTCTCCTTCAGAGAACAGACAAGTATAGCAGCTCTGGTAAGGGCAGGCATTCCCCAGTGACAAGGTGTTACTTCAAATGAAACAGTCCTGTTGACCTGCTTTTGTTGGGAGTTTTTCTGGCCCAGAGGTCAGGCTGAAGGAGATGAAAAGTTGGTTTGTCTCATGTGGTCTCCTAGTTTCCATTCAGTCAGCCACATCCCTGCCTGAAATGGTTAGTTTGGCCACCTAGTTTGGCTAAATAGCCACTATTAAGATGTCAGGTCACCTCACAGTGGCACTAAGTCACCCAAGAAGGCTTTGCAGTTAGTGTAGCCTCCTCTGGAGACATGCCAGATGTAGATGGATTAGATTCTCTTCTTGAAGTAAACTCGGTCAACTCCAAATGTCAGAGAGTTTGGTCCATGTTACATTTGTGTTGTTACCTGAACGCTAATAATATAGATCAACTCAAAGGGAGCTGAGTAGGTTTAAGGCAAGAAGTGACAGATAAAGCAGTATCTACAGTATAAGAGTGTTTTTTCTAAGAGTAGTTTTTTGTACATTGTGGAAAGAAGATAACATAAAAGCAAAGCCATCCTTGTGGCAGATAAATCTCAGACATTAATCAAAGATTTCCCAAAGATTTAGTTTCTTTTGTGATTTTATGAGTGGGGTGAAAACAGTCGTCACCTTGCTTTCTTTATACACAGTTTATGTTATGCTGCCATCTGCTGGTTGAAAACAGCACAGTATACACAGTGACTCGGTCATGCCAACTCATGGTTAGTAGTATAACCTGACTGTTCTCGGTGAGTGGAGCTTGTTTTGACATGTTGTAATGCTTTTATCCAGATCATTTCATTATTAGCTTTGCTGTGATAACTACATTTGTTTGAAGGTTGGTTGTTTTTGAAATAAGGAAAAGGAGCCAAATGAAAGATTATGAACATATTATTGGCAAATGATACAGGTTAGGATCACGAGGACTAGACATGTATGTGTTTATTTGCTTATTTGACAGAACGGCTCCAAATTCCTACTGGGTTACTCATTATGGTTTATAAAACAAGCAAGCAATCAGTATGGCTATGTCTCTACAGGAAATAGCTAAACGAATGCAGGAAGAGGAGAAGCAGAGAATCAGGAGGAGGAGTAGAGGGCAGGAGGGCCACAGTGAAGGTACAGTTTACGTTTTTGCCATTTTGTTTCATGGTTTATTGGCTGTATGCTTATTAGTCAACAATCCTAAAATACTGCCAAATCATTTTAAAGAAAATGGTGATGTTTCAATTGTTTAGGAATTTGCCATTTTGAAAGAAATGTATGTTATATGTGTATTTTGTTTCTCTCTAACCATGCTTTGCTCTACTGCTACTGCTTATCGTTGTTATATTTAACTAATTCTCCACATATATTACAGCAGCATGAACAAAACCTACCCTACATGGTTATCATGCTATATTATCTCCATAATGTGTTGTGTTCGGAATCAGTTGCACGCTATATAACAGGTTGTCTTTTATATTGTCTTTTACGCATGACTATATATCTGTATTCTAATCTATAAACGTATTGGAATGACTCAGTTGTGTCTTAAACATTTATATAAATTGTGTAACAAATACTCTTTAAGTGACATGCTGCTATTTTTAGTGCAATGTGTTACCTCGTTATTAACTGCACTTGTCTAATAGTACCCGCTAACAGCCTCACCCATCCTCCTTGCTTTTGTGTTTGCATGTTTGGCATTACTAAAGGCAGCGCCAGCGATCCTGCACTGCCATCCCCACACCAGCACACACTCAGCAGCCTTCATCAAGGAGAGGAGCAGTACTCATCTACCACCACCAGGTGGCAATGTTCCACCTCTCACAACCATTCAGACTTAACTGAGCCTCAAGCTGACTCCCCCAGGGGGGTAGCAGCAGCTCAGAAAAACACAACTTCATGGTCAAATCAAGGACACACAGATTCCTTTAGGGAAATCAGGAGTAAATTGAGAGACCCTTTGAGTGAGGATTCAGAGGACTCTGACACAGTTTTCTCTGAACAGCTCTCTGTCTTGTCCCAGAGACTGAATGAAAGACTCAAGACGGCACCTCCTCGACGGCGGGCATCTTTACATCAGCCTCAAGAGAGAAACTATAGAAGTCTTTGCTCTCGCAGCAGCTTCACAGATAGGCTCAGAAGCTGGGAGGAGGAGAGAGGAGAGCAGGATGAGGACTATTATGAAAATGGTGATCGAGAGAAGAGGAGGCCTAGGATTTGGGATCAGGACAGGAACCATAGAGACGAGTATGAGGGTTTGCACAGGAGCAGAGATGAGGATAGGGACTCTAGGTTAGTCGAGGTAAGAGAAAGGCGATGTAGTCGCAGTGAATCTGTCAGGCTACATGACAGGAGCAGACACAGCAACAGAGACCTAGTGAGAACTTGGAGCTATAACGACAACCCTGACAAACATGTCCGTTTTCAGGACAACACCAGGCGCTCTAACAGGCAGCAGGGTGACAGCAGCGGAGTCTGGGAGATGCTAGGCCAGGTCCTCAGAGAGAGGGGTGTGCCTGTGAGGGTTGGCGGCAATGGGGCGCCACTGCAAATACTGCCTCAAAGCAGAAACAGCCAAGTGCTTTATGGGAGTGAGGTCTCCTGCGGCGACTCCCAACCACATCAGAGAGTCTTCCAGAGAGCTGCTACCACCAGGCACAGTTTCCATGGAGATATCAGGGAGAGGAGGAGATTATCATACCGAGAGAACAGTGGGAGAGATCACAGAGAAGACAGAGACAGGCACCGTAATAATGTGGAGCATGATGGAGAGGTTTATGAGATTAGTAGTAGAGACTCGTATCTTGCTAACAAAGAAAGGCGAGGCAGTGGTAGGTGGAGAGACCCCAGATACACTAACGATGACGAAAGGGAGAGGAATGCAAATGATTGGAGGGTCAAGAGGACAACAAGCCAACGCAGGCATTGGCACACGACCATAGAAGAAAGGTTAAGTTCAGAGGAGGAGCAGGAGGTGGAGAGAAGAGTAGAGCGGCCCCACCGAAGAGCCCCACAGCGTAGCCAAAGCCTCAGCAGCAGCAGGGCTTCAACCAGGGATAGGTCAAGGCACATGGCAGCAGGTAACACCCAGAACTGCAGCCAACTCCAATCTGTAGGGGGAATGCTTCCAAAGCTGTGCTCCTACTTCTCTGTGTACATCTGCTCCTCTCATCTTCCCTCAATCATCGTCTATTCTGGACAGATTTGGGTTTTAGTGGTGACTTGGGGTCTCTTACTGAAGTGGGACATTTTCTTGTTCATATCTATAATTCCAGTAGTCCTGAAATAATCTTCAATGTGTGCTTTCATTCTCATTCTCATCTTCATCCTCATCATTTTTTCAGTCTTGATGTAGTGAGGGAATAAGCACTATGGAGTCCCTTTCAAAACTTAGCAACATGCCTTTACATGCTGCATCCTCTCATCTCTCTGTGTGATTCAAATGTCATCGGTCTTTGTGTGTTTCAGCCTCTGTTTCAGTACACCTTTATGATTCATCACTAATTTTCATGTTTATGTTTTTTTTACTACTCGTATGCTTGTTGTCATCATAGTTCAGTTCAGTTTCTTCATTTCCTTTGGATTTGATACTGACAGTCAAACTCCTCACCCTTAGGAGTGTCATTGCAACCAGAGCCGGACGGGGCAAGCATGGACCTGGGGGAGCTGCGGAAGGTCCTACTGGATGAAGAACTGGCTCTCAAGCTGCAGGAGGAAGAGGAAAAGCTGTTGAGGGGGGTAAGGGGCACACAAGGGAGTTCATTGTGACACACTATGGTGTAGGAGTCAGTGAGAAAGGACAAAAGATCAGTTTCTCTTTTCATTCATTTTTTCCTGTCTTGTTTTCACAGAATTCCCAGCCCCCTCCACTTAGTGCTTATCCGGAGGGAGACTTCAGAGTAGCACAAGTGGCGCAGGATGAGGTATGATGATGAATCGACACATGCCTGTCACGATTATTACGTTATCGACTTGTCGTACAATTTATGGACATGACCTCGATCATTTTTACTGTCCTCGATATTGCCTGTTGTGTTTACATGCATGTTTGTTTACATAAGATTTCACTAACATTTTAGCCAGCACAAGGCCGGATCATCCAATGGGCATTCTGGGCACAGGCCCAGGGGTCCACGGCGCACACACACACACACACACACACACACACACACACACACACACACACACACACACACACAAAATAAAATAAAATAAAATAAAATAAATAAATATATAGTTTTGTTTTTTACAAAATCCATCCATCCATCCACTTTCTATACCGCTTATCCTCTTAGAGGGTCGCGGTGGGGGCTGGAGCCAATCCCAGCTGACATTGGGCGAGAGGCGGGGTACACCCAGGACTGATCACCAGTCAATCACAGGGCTGACATAGAGACAGACAAACATTCACACTCACAGTCACACCTACGGACAATTTAGAATCACCAATTAACCTAACTTGCATGTCTTTGGATGGTGGGAGGAAGCCGGAGTGCCCGGAGAGAACCCACGCGGACATGGGGATAACATGCTTTTTTACAAAATTTGTTTTTTAATTAAATTTCAGGTCATGACACTATATATTTTATTTATTTATATATATATATATATATATATATATATATATATCCAATCAAAAACACATTAATATTTTTTTTTACCTAAATAGATGAGTAGTAGTAGTCCGTGTGACTTTTGACCCTGCTCCCTAGACCACCTAAACCGATCATTAGGTAGCGAGGCTACAGTAGTTCGAAAATGGAGGAAACAAGCAGAAGTGGGTGCAGCAAACAAAAGAGAAAAAAAGGACAGGGAAGCGTCACTATTAAGAAGTGTGCCTTCAATTGACACATTTTTCGTTAAACAAAATCGTGATGAAAACGTTAATATTAACGTCGTTGAGGAAAATGTTCAGCGAGATGACATGCAAGCTAATCCAGCGGCTACCGTTGGCGCTTGCAGCAGCCCACCACAACCTGAGGCTAGCTGTAGCAGCAGCTCACAATCACAGCAGTGGATTTACGAGGCATCTGACCCGGCGTTGTGGGGGGAAATCAATGAAGAAGCTCACGCTGTACTTATCGACCGAGGGCCTGTTGCCTTTCACAACCGAAAAAGCAAGTATCCCGCCTCAACATGTGATGGGGGCTTGGGAGGTAAAGTACGCTCCCTCGCTAATGATGTACTGACCTGTCATCTCCCAAATGGCGAAAAAGTTTCACGAGACTGGATTACATATTCACCCTCCACAGGGAATTTTTTTTTTTTTTTCTGATTTGCCTGCATGCTTTTTTCAACAAAGAAAAACCAATTTGTTAATGGATTTTCTGACTGGAAACACCCCGAACATGTGCGTGATCATGAGAAAAACTCAGAGCATTCTCCTTGCATGTTAGCATTGCTTTGGTGCTCATCTGGCACTGGGACTATAAACGCTAAGCTAGTGCAACAGCTAGAGGGAGA
This sequence comes from Macquaria australasica, assembly GCA_005408345.1. NCBI lineage: Eukaryota > Metazoa > Chordata > Actinopteri > Centrarchiformes > Percichthyidae > Macquaria > Macquaria australasica. The sequence goes on from SEMN01000027.1 coordinate 767,816, forward strand.
GAAGCGCGTTGTAACTGTCAGAGAGGAGGAGGAGATCGTCAGACAGAGACCGAGACAGCCCCTGGAGAGCTGAGGAGAACAGGAGAGAGACAGTCAGGAAAGAGCAACAGGTGTGTGTGTGAGAGAGAGAGAGGACAACCTTTTATTAAGCATAGTATTATCATATCACACTTTTAGTTACTTTTCATTTTCCAATGAGGTACAGTGCAATCCATAATGAATTATTTCCGTATATGCCCTGTCTGCTGTCGGATTTATTAAAGAAAGAAAAAAAAGCCTGACCACCAAACCAAGTTGGCTAGGGGCCCATCAAACATTTGTGCCCAGGGATCTGTAACTTGATGATTCGGGCCTGAGCCAACATGATGCCAGAATAAACAGCAGGGTTTTCCCTACCATTTTATAAGACTTTTTTCTGTCATTTCTGGATGTGCAATATCTGCCCTCTTTGTCAGTTTCACCATGGGCGGAGCTCAGGCAGCTCCTCCACCCACACACACACACGCAGTAAATAAGGTGAAGGGAAAATTACTTGTTTTTCCCGACGACTGCATAATTGCAGTCAGAAAGTTTGGAAAAATAACACTGGAAATTTTGGGTTTAAGCCAAATGAGAGAGGAGAGCCCATTAACATGAACAAGCCAGTATTGTTTTGGTTTTGTGGTTTTATTTTATTTGTTTTATTTATTTAGGATACTTTAATATTTTTTTCACATTCCAATTCCAATGTCTGAATATTCTTAAGAATTAAAAGTTCATTGCTCTTTGAAAGGGTCTACTTGCATTATTATGCTATAATATCACTTCAGTGGCATAAAATGGTCTTAAAATGACAATATCATTTATCCCAAATATTTATGGGACAATCTATCGTCCAACAAAAGTAGATATTGTGTCTATTGACATGTCAGTACTACGTACCTCATGTCTAACATCCGCCTGTGGAATTATCTTTTGTTGTGTTTTTGCTCTAGGAAATCGCACGTTTTATGCAGAAGCAGGAAATGAAATTGAAGCGTAGATCTCACGAGCTAGAAGGGCCGGCATCGTGGCGCGAACACAGAGCGATGATCAATCATCATGACAGACGAGCTGCAAGAGACAGACAGGTAAATGTGTTGTAGATATTTAAAAGCAGTTTAAGCATCCAAAGAGAGTACATGTCATTATCGTGCATGTCTTTTGAAAGATCCACTTTACTATTTGACGCTGCACTTGCCTTGCTGTAATTTGTTTTCATCAGCTAATTTTTAAATGAGGTGATGAAATGAGTTAGACTCCTTTGTCTACCGCCTTAGGTCGAACGGGAGAGGCTTGACTCAGAGGGCCTCCCTTCCCCCACTGAGGACTGCTTCCCAGAGAATCAGTCACCCAGCCCCATCTCCACTTTACCGTAATTGTCTCTGCATGAATATACATGAAACTGATGAATGTCTGTATTGTTACCGTTAGTCTTTCATTTACTTTATGCGCTGACTTACAACTGCTGCGTTTACAGACAAGCCCAGCAGATCAGAAACATTGCGGAAGAGCTGGACCCGACCTTCCAGGCCAGGAGGCAAGACACAGAGAGCCTCAGAGTGGGACAAACAGGTACTGTAAACAGGACAAATGGCACTTAAAATGAGACTGTTAAAAACAGCAGCTGGACCCTCACATCCTCTTTCCTCCAATATAGGTCCAACCTGTCAGTCACTTCCCATGTCGCACTCGGGCTTACATGACTTCCTCGAGGAGCCTACCTTCATCCCACCCACAAAACGGCAAACGGACAAATCAGGACGCATGAAACCCAAAGAGAAGAAGGAAAATTGCAAGCAACAATAATTTTCAACACATTGTGCTGTTGGAGTGCATATATATATATATATATATATATATATATATATATATATATATATATATATATATATATATATATATATATATATATTATTTTTTTTTTTTTTTTTTTTCTAACACTAAATATCAGCTCAGCTACAGAGTTCTCATTAGTTATTACTTTAAGGTTGAAGATTACAAGAATTAAGTTCTCTCCACCAGCCCCCCTACTAGCACTTTAGACCAGTGGAACAAAGAGAGAATTGAGAGAGGAGTGACATTTAAAAATATTTCTTGATTAAGTGAATAACGACTACACTTTGGACTCATGCCTTTTATAATTTTCAAAGGGAAAATCAAGATTTATTGAAGTATTGTTTGAATTCTTCAGTGTTAATGAGAGTTTGATTTAAACGGTATACCTTCTTTTTTTGTTATATTTGGAGCTTTTAGTTGTTTTTATTTGGTTAAACAGTATACCGTGAGCATCCAAAATGTTAAATGACAAAACAAGAAGTTACTGTGATAACCCTTGAACCTGAGTGACATGGTTATCGGGCAAGCTACTTTAAGACATCCACTTTTGGAGTTTCTGCCAACTGTGTTGCTAAGCAGTTTGGCAGGACAATAGTTTACAATAGTACAATGACAATCAAATTAACTTATTTAACCCTTATTGAATGGAAATCCCATTTGTTGAAAAAACATATTTCAACTAGCATCAAAGTATGTTAAATTGTTTTGTAATATCCAGATGTAAATATATCCTTTGGGGACAGTATATGTAACAAAGTAATCTAAGCTCAAAGGTCCACTTAAGGGACACAACTTGTTGGAGGTTTCATCTGGTCTCCCTCCTATATAAGACCACTTGTTATCATATGACTGAATTTCCACATGATGACACCTGACCATTCACTGAGTGAATACTGTGAGATGCTTTAATTATTTGGTACATATCCAACTCGTGTTTTTGTATATTTTGCCAGGTGGGTTTTATCAGTCCAGAGACAATTATGATGCCATGATTATTCATTATACAGAATTCTTACTCTAACAACAGATATGATTTCATTTTTACACACACAACCATTTTTTTGGTCTCAGTTTTTGTTTTTTGTTTGTATATTCATATTACTCCCACATTTTAAAACACTCTTGTCTCTGGTTTGTTTTTTTTACATATGAAATACGCCACTGCTTAGGTGGACCACTATGAATGCAATTGTCCTGTATGAAAGACGGCAACAAATAAAAAAATACACATTTTTATTGGCTGTTCAAAAAGTTACAATGTAAAAGAATGTATACTGCATAGTTCTGAAGATGGTTATTATAAAAACAAGTCATGTAAAAAAGAATATCAAAGGCAGAAAGGTAAATTCACATAAATCAGAAGTGCATAAGTTTAATCGGGTGACGGTTGACAAGTGAAGTAAAGTGCTACAGTTCTTATGCAGATGTTACTGTATGAATTAGACTACTGTGGTAACTTCTCAAGGAAGCACCTATGAACTTTGTGGTCTCTCAGCAGACATCACTTGGCTCGAGTTGTGACTCATACACACTCACTGATACATTACTATAGGTGTGGGCAAACATTTTCACCACAAGCCCACACAGCACATTTCTTTAATGTTCCATTTCAGAAGAAAGATACGCCTGCTACAGTTGAGAAAAGACACATGTTTTTGAAAGAAAAGTAGTTCCACTTGGTCTGATCTCGCTGCCCACTCCATTGTGCTAGAAGATAAGCAAAAGTAAAAGGGAGCTCAGGACTGACTGGGGGATTTCCACCTGACCCTTGAGCATCATTTTAATATTGTGTGCACATCATATATTTGACAAGTGTGTATTATATTTGACCTGAGGGTTTCCCACATGACAAACTTAATAGGAATCTCAATAATCTATGTGCAGCACATGACTAATCACACTATCTGACATTTCACTTCAGTAAAGATTCCCCTGGGGATAACTACTGTATTGTCAAGCTCTTGCTCAAGAGGCATGTCCCAGCTTGCTCAAGGAGTGCTGTTGAATCTTAAAAAAACATCTAATAAAAAAAGACCAAAATACTGTAGATATGCAGGCTATGTACTGTAGACTCCCTGGTGCTTTACTTAACATGAGTTGTAGGATTACCTATTGACAAAAAGGGAAACTCCCTTCACTGGACTTTTTGACACCAATAAAGCAATAGTAGGAAAGTCCATATAGTTCCTGTTAAAGTAGGGTGGTAGAGGCTATATGCCAGGCTGTCTTCAACCTGATAGCTTTGTTTACAATAGCACACAAAGCTGTTGTCTTCTGTGCACTGTAATTTTCACAGTTTATCACAAACTAGTCAACATACACAAGTTTAAATAAATCTAAACAGTCAAAAAGTAAAAACTATTCCCTGATACTTCATAGTCACCTTATAAAATCATGATTGAAACAGCATTGTTCTGGTTTAGCTACTGCAACATAACCAGGGTTATAAATGTACATATTCAGCAGTAAACAGTTGGTAACTAGGTTAAGCCTGAGTAAAACAACATCTATTTTGGGACGCATATGTGGGCTCGGCCTTAGGCATTGTTGGGCTTTAACTCCCACCTGTACTGTACATTCACACAGAGCAGCAGCTTTACCGCTCAGACATGCAAATATCTGAATAGTGAAACTCATTCAAACGCTACTGTATTATTTATTTTTTTTACACAGTTTACTGGCCCAAGTCCAACAACCTTGTTTGAAAGTAGTTTAAAAGAACAAATAAAAAAAGGTTGTTTCCAGTGGTTTCTAAAGGATAGGAATTTTAATGTAAGGTGTGTTTTACCATTAACCCAATCTAATAATTCAAATCCTCCCATAGCTATTTTACGACTACTGTATCTTTCAAGCTTAACTGGAAGGGAAAAAACACAGCCTCACAGTCTGCTATAATTTACATGATGAATAGACAAGTCCACTTTGTTTTTTCCCTCTCAGAATTCCCCTTCCTCTCCTGTGTGTATTTACTGATTCATCAAAAGGTCACTATAATTGTATCCTTGTGTAATTGTAGAGCAAAACGTTACCTTTAACTTGACCTTTCAAGATTTTCACAGTAGCTTTGATTATTCTGATAAAAGAACAGAAGGTGGATAAAAGAAAGCTGGGTGAACAAACAGTGTTCTGGTTCTTTCATTTAGACAGTCCAAAGACATGCTCCAAACTTGTGGGTCAGAATCACAAAGAAGGATATCCTGTTTCCTTTCAACAAAACTGTAAAAGGTATTTCATTGTGGAAGTCTAGCCCAGTCCCCTTCCATTCATGCAATGAGTGGCTCTGAGGAATCCTTGGAGGCAAGCGACTCTGAGCTGCTGCCCTGCTCTTGCTGGGCCTCGTGGAAACTGCACTCAATTGCTATTAATGTCATGGGATCATCTAAAGAAGAAAAAGAGAAAAAATCAAGTTGTGATTGGCTTGATAAATATCCCATAAAACCATTCATGTAACATGGTCAGGAATAATCTTCATAATCTATTAGAAAGTACAGTAGTAATTACCTGTAGGGGTTCTGATTATCGGTGTTTTTGTGATTTGTGGCTCTTTTGTCTCCTTGCCTTCCTTTCTTTTCCGGAGGATTTTTGTGGCCACGATGATGATGATGATGATGCTGAAGGCCATCAGAACTATACTGGTGACCACAGATAAGGCCAATGGCCATGCCTGTTCTGTGTGATCTGATACCAAACAGCAAGAAGTTAGTTCTGGCTTTAAATAAAAATAAGAATTAAAGTACATTACAAGAATCTAATTGTGTCCTACCAGGTGGCTTTGGACGGCTCACTGTGCCAACTGAAACATTAGCACACTTAATGTCAGTAAATGCGTCTCCCTCGGCCACAATCATTTGATCTGGATTGGGACACCTTTGAGAAAAATAAAACAGAAGACTTTATCAAATCTGTCAGTACAACAACAATAACAACAAAACATGGCTGCAATGGCAGATGCTGTTTTTAGAGCAGGGTACATCTCACTTGGTACTCCAGGGTTTACACATCTGGTGACTTTGGTCATTGAAGGTTCCATCTGGACATGGTCTGCAAGAACCTGTGCAGACAATCATTCAGTTGACTTGCCACTCAACATAAGCTGTAAATCTAGTGTGTATGTGCCAAAGTCTTTTCACTTACGTTTCTCTGCAGGTTCCTGACCTTTGCCACACTTCTTAACACAGAAGGAACATCTTCCATCGCCACAGATGAGTCCTTCTTTACAGCCACACTGTGTGTCTGTTGTGGCTGTGCACTCTTTCACAAGGACTTGTGCACCTACACATTCAAAGAGAGGGAGTTGTAAAATCTTGTGATTTTATAAATTTCATCTTGTAGTACACTACTGAAAAAAATGTGCAGTTTTGTGACCAGTAGGATCAGCCAACATACCTACACACTGTGTACACCTGGTACACTTGTAGGCTTTAGGGTTCACTGTAAATGTCTTGGGCTCACAAGGAATACAAAGCTCTTTCGGCTTTGGACCACAATCTCTGACCAGGTGGTTTCCTACAAACACACACACAGAACAGATACCAATAGCTACATTGTAAGCTCTGTTATATTAACTTACATCAGTTTCAGAGACATGTCAATAATGTAACAGGTTTTCATAAACAAGGTAATATGACTTTTCCCCGTTAAAGCTTTACAAGTTTAAATGCAGCTCATTAAAACTTTAAGAAACTTACTGTTGAAAACAGAAAAGTTTTGGGGAAAACAGCTCTAGTAAACTACAGTTATCATAACTGTACCGTTTGGGAATTGTAATGACGTATAGAAGTGTATATCACAGCTCCAAATTATTCAGTTTATCAGTTGTATCATCCACATTTTTTTCTCTTTGTTGTGGTATTAGCTGAAAAACCACTGAAACTCTATTTGGTCACATGCAACCACTACAGCAGGAATATGATTTTTTTTTTTTTCCCATCCGCAGAGAACAACTCAGTAGTAGTCTTTCATTAGATGCTACACAGGATAACTTGAACTCTTGAGGTCTGAGAAAGGATAATGTTAACAACTGAGTTTATGTGGAAAGTGAGCATGAATATATAGGTAAACAGTGTTTCATTAAGAGCAGTGCAGTTTTCTATTTTGAACTGTTAGCCCAGTTTAACAGTGGAAACCTCAGGATATGGATGATAGAACCTTTGTCAAAATGCTCTTCTGAACTAACAGCACATTTCATCAGTTCAAAATCACTGAGAGCTGTAATGGTCATTATCTCCTTTTTTACTTACCAGGATGACAGGCTTCACAGCAAACATTCTCTCCATCTTGTTTCCATTTCAGGCAGCCAGTGTCAGTCTGTCCAACACTGCACAAACAGCCCTGCATCAGCAGAGAGAGACCAATTGTCCACAGGATCACAGCCATTCTGTTGTCAGCTCTCCAGCCTTGTGGTTAAGGATAACACAGCCACCTCGTGAAACGTGAGGTAATCCAGTCCAAGAAATATCCCAGGTAACTATTTTATTTTAAAAGGCACTTAACTTTTTGTTTCTTTAAATCCGTAGCTTTAGTCTAAAATACATGAACATCCTTAGCATTCTTCTTAACCTAAAGTAACGCAGCAGTAATGTCATGGGGTGGCCTCAGTGTTCTGAAGAGTATTACTCACTGCCAGCTGAGCAATGCTATTCATACTCTGCTGGGGGTGTGTCTTAAAGTCAATCAGATACAATATGAAAAGGTCTGTAAATGACTAATACTTTAACCCATAGTTCACAAAACTTTAACCCCTACAAATTACAAACTATAGCATGTTTGCATTTCATTTTGAACATTTTATAAAGGTAGAGCTCATTTATTTCAGTGAAAATCAATACACAGCAATATGAATACAGAAATACCAATATCAAGAAGAGTTGTGTAGCTAGTAAAAAAACCCAAAAACAATAGAAAAAGAGAAGAAAAAATAAATTACTATCAATAGGTTGCAATATTCTGTTCCCTACCTCAGTGCTGGTTGTAGTAAATACTACGTGCCACCAGCTGGGCTTGAATAGACTTCCTGATTAGCAGGACAGCATGATGCAGGATTTGACCATCCCTGTCACACATGCAGTTCTCCTCCTGGAAACCAGTCATCGTTGCGCCTGGAAACCAGTCGTTTCCAGCCCCCACTCCCCGTTTTAGCCTTTATTTAAACTCTCTATTGTACATCTGCTAAACCAACCACAGTTCCAGCCACAACTCCTAGGTGTTTCAGAGCAAAGTAGTAGTAGTGGGTCAATGTTATTAATGTAGCTTTTTCATGTACTTTTTGAGCACATTTTACAATCAATAATTACACATTTTACTAATGGAAATTGTTGATTAAGCATTGCCCTAAGCTAATTTTGGAAATGCAAAATTGGAGTAGCCGTAACCGTAAAGTTAAGTGAAGTAACTGTATTTTTACTTGTAAACTTTCCAGCCTCTTTGATGTGTAGCATTCACTATAGTTTAATGTTATTTAACTGTGGAGCCGGGGGGGCTTTCCTGCTTGTGTTCTACTATCAGTGCCTCAGGGGATACAGTACACAGAATGCGCTAGTTGTAAAAACTGAACTATAATGGGAGAGAAGATTGCTGAGATATCGCACCAGGAATTGAGGAAGCATTATTATTATTGAGTCTTTGAAATCCATCAGTCACAATGAGCAATGCTGATGTGTCATTCAAGAGATATCACTTACTCATGCAGAGTCACAAGTTTAGTTAAAGGGCACTGAAAATTTCCCATCTTTGTTTTAATCAGCTGCTGTCATTATTATGCCCACTTAATTCCCTGTGAAACCACAGTTTTAAAGGGGACAGGGAGGGAAACTGAACAAAAAGTGTAGCATGAAGACTTTACTGTACTAAAGTGAAACTGACAGCGTTTAAAAGGAATTTCATATTTAGTGGCTTTGTTTGAATGATTTGTAGTGTGACCATTCCCAAAACATATTCATTTTGTTTATTTCATTTGAAAAGGGAACTTGTGTTTTCTTACTGTAAGTGCTATGACTTTTGGAAAAAGGGAAATTTGCTGACTAATGATGAGATGGTAGGTGACAAGACATCACAGTCCGTCTCAGTAAGGTCATTCGAGGATGGCGTAGCCTATCTCACCCTCTGACTCAGCTTCAACTCACAAAAAAAAAAAAAATCAACAACACACAATCTATATCACAAGACCTGCCTGCATCAACTTTATAATGTCATGAACATGTGATACTTTAATGACATTTGGCAGATTTCACCTTTGACATTTTAATGCATCAGTCTCAGCCTACCAGGGTTCGCCTACTTTAAAGAGAATACGCACCTTACCTGAGACTGTGATGTCAGCCTACACATCCTTGGCCAAGAAACACCTCCCACACTTACCCTTCAACCTCCCCCCTAAATTCAGCTATGAAGCACAGTAAACCCCAATAGCCCAATTAACATACTGACTTGGGAAATACTTTTGAGTTGTTCGGTAAGTAGTGTTGTAATGATGTTCATTCTGCTGGTAAATGAGTGTGTGTGTGTGTGTGTATTTGCATGTAGGCTGACATGAGCCTCAGTGAGAGTCAAACTGCAACTATGTCAGTTGTGACATAAGTGAGCGTCACTCTGGGACTACATGTTTTCACTTCACCTAAGGCTCTGTGTTATGAGTGAATAGCATACAGTGCTCTTCTGGGGGCTGCTTCTTTAGTAGGATAACTTTTTAGTCTGCCTCTGCAGGCAAGGGCGTCTTTATAAGGGTCTGACATCACTTCCTTCCTGACAAACTTCGTATAACGCGTCCTGTCATGTGGGGGAGTGTGGCGTCACATTCAAACAACAATGTTTTCAGACGCCTGTGGTTGGTGGGTCAAGCAGACAGGGGGTCTGTATGGGTTTAGTATGCATTTGGGCCTGTTGAGAGTAACGTCAGCCCACTGGGAAAGTACACAGCAGCGCTAGTGCTCGGAAGTTCCACTCAGGGGTGTTAACTGTCAAGTGTCAAAGCAACCATAGTGTGGCTGACACATGGTGATATACCTCTTACAGTTCATCTGTACTTTTTTTTATATATGTCTACTTAGTGACCGATCAGTAGACATCAAGTAGACATCTTGAGAAATCACCACCTACTTGATTGTGTCAAGTAAACATGTTAAATGCCTAATTCAAATGGGTATTTATTGCCTGCAATCATTTCCAAAATGCATTTTATATATCAAACTTAGAATTGAAGTGGGGTAAGAAAGAGTAAATTTCACAATGAATGTCTCCATCTAGTGGTCCTGGTAAAGAGAAAAGTATATTTAAGGGTGAGAAATTTCAGTTAACAAAACGTTACAGCTGATTATCATGGAAAAACAGGCGACATTTTTAACATATATATTTTTATTCATATATAATAAATTTCTATGTACAATTTATTCTTCTTTTGTAAAGAAACAAAATTAAAGAAGCTTTGATTGCAAACAGTGTTTCATACTAAAGGGAGGGAGAGACCAAAAAATGGAAAAGTGCTCATAAAACTAGTGTCTGTGTGTTATTTCCCTCCTGTAACTATATTTTAGGTAGATACAACAGGGGTTTGCCATTGTTTTGCAAGGAGATCAGAATCTGAAGGCCAGGATTCCCCTTGAAGTTTGAAGTAGTAAATGAAAAGTGTCAGATGACAATCTCTAAAAGAGATCTATCAGAGACAGCTCCTACCTTAATAAGCAATATCCACCACACAATGTGAGGCTTTGGCTTTTTATCACACTGACTTTTATCGAAGCTCACACTCGCGACGAAGGAGACAACCATGATGCTTTCAGGAGACGGGTTTATCTCATGTCAACCCTTTGAGTTTGCTTTCACAGCTGTGGTGGGTGTCCACTGTTTGCAATCCTGTTTGAAAGTTGATTTGCTCACTTAAATGTGTTCAAACCAAAGTGTTGTGTTATGAGTGTCAGGGTCTAATCACTGACAGGAGTAATGATACATTCGACAAAGCACAGCTAGGACAGTGGAAACTGGCCACTGATTCACAAAGGGTGATCTCTGATTGTCTGTCAGTGAGCCGTGGTAGACAAAGTATGACACCGTCAATGCAACATGATCACATAAATAACATCACAAAAGTCATCCAGTGTACGGATTCTTCCTTTAGAACATTGGCAAGAGGTAACCCCTCCCCCCCAATAATGGTAATACTTTAAACAAAATGTATTAATAAAATTTCTTTTCTTTAAAGCAGTTGAGACAGTCATGCAATATGCAGCCTAGTTAAACTAATGGCTGGCTACAGGGCCTCCCTTATGAAGTTAAAGAAATCCATGGGTCTTGAACTGATCAAGGTTAGCATTTTAGTACTTGGAAGTAAGTGCTTAAATAAGCCAGTGGCAATGCCACAGTATAAAGGAAATGGGGCCAGAGGTTTAGTGTAATGTGCTAATATTTATCAGTACGCACAGGTATGAGTCAGGAGATCAATTCCAAGTTCTAGGCCCAAAGAAGGGCGGGCCGTAGTTGACGGTCTGGGTCTGGGGGATTGAGATCCAGGCCCAGCCAGCTTAAAGGTCTTGCAGAACAGAAAACATCCTAAGTAGAAGTACACACACTCCCGAGAATGTCTGCGTGGCAGCTTTAAAGAATCACCACACTGAATACCACTCACGTTTCACAAACTGTACACGTCACGTCAATACAAAAGAGGGTTTTCAGCCACAGAGGACCCGTGCTTGTGTGTGTGCGAGGACTCCCTCCTGTTGTGCTCTTGCTGCCTGTATTCCTTTGCTTAGACATCAGAGGGACAGACAGATAGCAGGGCCAGTCAGTGTCCACATTCGGAACTTAGAGATGGTCAGAGGCAAAAGATTGAGAGGAAAGAGAGAAGGGGCCGAGTTGGTTCGGGGAGGGATTGTTTTGTGCTCGATGATTTTTAAAAGGCACTGTCCTGTCACATGATGTCAACAAAGAACTCACAGGGATTGCCCATAGCATGCTGGAAGGACAGGCGACTGGCGGTGAGCTCAGGAGGAACAGCTGCTAACTCTCTCCCAGGAGGGGCTCCAGGGGGCGTGCTGCTGCTGACTGAGGTCTTGGGGGCCAGACGGGCCAGACAATAAGGGGGAGGCAAGCCTGGGGGGCCGTAGGAGGAGGCATGGCTTCGCTCGCTGTGGGCACATGAGCCTGGCCCTGGCTGGGTGAAGGGGGCATGGCTGTAGGTGAAGGAGGGGTGGCTGTTCTGTGAGAGAGAGTGACTCCTGTGTGACTGACTGTGACTGAGACTTGATCGGGCATGACTGTGACTGGAGACGGCGTGGCTGTGATGACTCATTTGGCTGGCGGACCTATCACCGCGCCTCCCTCCACGGACGCGGGGCTCTGATTCGCTGCATGTTGACCTTTGGCCCTTCTCCTGTGGAGAGGACTGTCTACCTTTGCCTGCGCTGGGGTTGGATCCACTGCTTCGGCTTCCTGTTGAGGAAAGAAAACAGACATTTTAGCTTGGCCCTCTACAGTACAAGTACACTTAACAATAAATACACAGTAAGCAGCTCCAGCTCATCAGCTGCAGCTGATTCAGAGCAGCTGATATTGATTAACATTGAGGCAGAAGGTCACACATTAAACAAAATATATTGTAAAAGCAGCTTAATGAAGCCTTCATGAACTGCAACAGACACTATACATCACATGACATGTTGCTAAGTGAAAGATCACCTCTTGTGCAATACACAGTAAAATGGATTAATGCTATTAAGTACATTACTGCACTTTGTTTAAGGTGTGACAAGATATTTTCTTACGCAATCTAGCAAGAGTCAACAGTCAAGGGCATACATTATTATCTCAAAAATTCATCCCCAAGTTCCACCTGCAGCAACTAACACCAAGGGCCTCATCTGATATTCATACAAACACTGAAACATTCACAGATTGTAAATGTAAACATGATACACCTGCACCAGAAAGACACTACTACACAGCACTTAGTGGATAATACAGAATAACACAACAGATTTGTTTAAGAAAGTTATTAGATTCACATTGTCAATTTTGTTTTAAAAGTAGGTTAGTGTCAGGCACACTGATGGCGTCATACTGATGGAGGTGTACCACACTGTTGCAAAATCAAACATTCCACGCCTCCCGCTTCCGCAATGAGCCCAACAGTACTGGGGTAAAGTGGTGCATGATCGCCCCCTATCAGTGAGAATGATAGCACAAGCCTCAGAGTGATCATCCTGCACCTCCCAGCACAGTACGAATGCATGCCCAGAGGTGCAAAGAGGGAGAATGGACTGTCAGGAGGGTCACACACAGGATACACACGGACGAAGAAAGATACATGGGACGAGCAGAGGAAAAAAAAAAGAAACCTTCTAGCCACAGTATGACAGGTGGAGAATTTAGCACAAGAGAAAGAGAGGAGGAATAGAATAAGATGAAGAGGATGAATGGTGAGATAGAGAGAGCAAAGAGAAAGAGAGGAGGAGAGGGGGTTAGCAGTCTTACCGGTTCCCCCAGTGTCCTGGGACTACCTCCTCCTTCAGTCTACCGTTGCCCAGCAGAAACAGAAGGAACAACAGAATTACACACACCTCCCAGCCCAACCCTTCCCGCACTACCTAATGTACCCTACTACTGTACATCTGGCCCGTGTCTTCATAACTAATATTATACCCATGGCTGTTTTTGATCTTTTCCTTGCCATCCAACTAAAATAATCTTCAAGTTATAGAGAAACTGCCCCTCAAAAATGCAAAAACGCACACATGCACTCACTCAAACAAGCAGGCAGACACATAATCACCAACAAACACTTGTTTGCAGGTGCCAAAATGAACAAAAACTACAAATTTAATTCATATAAACATCGACTTCACATGACTATTCTTATCTTTGTCATCTCTGTCCTTCCATGTTTCAAAGGTTGCAGATAACCCAACTGAAAGAGTGACAACCGGCTGAAAGCAAGACATGACGATGTCTGGATGAAACACTCAAAACAATGAAAATTAAGACTGATAGATGGTAATGTGTAACTGCCTGGTTTAAAATGTATACTACAATCACACTGTCACAGCCACCCAGTTATGTACTGCATAAACCCCCCCGGGTTTTCCACTCTCCCTCAATGCAGATATATAAAATAAAAAAAACATGCAGCAGCAACACAAAGCACTATCACGTTCTGATTCAAAATGAAAACAAAAGATCACTCGAGAACTGATGAAGAGGGATGGACTCGGTGTTGATCTTTTCAAGCTGGCGATTTGTAATCACATGGTTGATCAGATTTTTTTGTCGTGTACACACCCAGTACTGCAGAGCTGTCCGCTGCATGACTCAAGATGCTCATGATTGACCTTGACAATACAGGATGCGTTTTAGAATACACATATTGAATTAATAAAAATGCAATCCAATGTCAACTTCCTGCCCAGTGAGCCAGAAAAGCTTACATTAGCATGAGTCAGACACTTGTCAATACTGACGTCATAGGTCAGGAATACTTAGATTAGGGATAATGTCATGTTGCATGTTGAGTCAAATTATCACATTAATTAATGAAAGGCTGATGGAAAACTCAAAGGCCCATCTTGCCCCTCCTTCTCATTGCTCACCCTCGCTGTGCTGGCTGCCTGCGCTCCCACTGTGGAAACTGTGGCACGGGTCTGAGTATCCTGGCGGGAAGCTAGGGGGTGCGGAGGGAAAGGGAGGGTAGGGGAATGGCTGCCCGCCCAGGGGCCAGGGGTTGCTGGTTGGAGGGAGCGGTGCCAGAGTGTCCTGCTCAGAGCCTCCACCGCTGGATCCCTCATTTAAATTGAGTGATGCCATGTCTTATTGGAGAAAAAACAGAACCAGAGAGGGAAAGATTTAGTACAATCCTTCTATTCATAAAAAAAGCCATACACATGGAGTTGCATTATTGACACACAGAGAGAAGTGGCTGTACTTTGGCAGAGGTCCCCAAAGGTATAGTAGCACTGCTCAGAGAAGGTGATCTTGTTGACGGTGTGTCTCAGGTAGCCATGTTTCAGCAGACTGCTCGCGTACTTCCTCGCATCCCGCCGGTCCTTGAATCCCTCTACTCTGGAGTAAAGCCAGTCCACCACGTCAGCACCTGACACAGCAACAAACACACACACACACACACACACACAGACATGTAGGCTCCTGCTCTAATGTGTTGAACAGATGCTAAAAATGCAGTCAATATGCATAACAACCACAGTGGTTGCAGCGGCTACATGTAGACAAGCAGCACAACAATGCAAGAACTTAAAGTTGGTGGAGTTGATGCCAAAACTATGCATGATACTTTTCAGGCCTCAGACTTTGATTTTGTGGTTTCAAAAGGAAAACTAAAAACTTCCTAAATGAGTTGCAACGCTGATGCTATTCGTTGTATTTAGGAACAATAACAATAAACTACCTCAAAGAAATTACTTGATGGATTTGAGAAAAGCTAGTATGTGATTACAGTGGAAACTGCTTACAGTGACCACGGTTACAGTGATCAACCGCTTATATGGATCAAAAAGCTTGGGACAGAATCATTCCTATACAAATGCTGTTTAAATAACTTGCTTATAGTAATCAAGTAGTCTGCTTACAGTGTTGATTTTGGGTATTTTCATACATGACAACATATGGAAAAAAAACCTAATTCTATTTTTTTTTTACTCAACTCCCATGATACTTTGCCTCGCGGTAACCTGTCTGCTTCCGGCTGGCTACCTGAGGCTGGTGCTGCCTGCACATTCAAATCATGAAAAATGATAGACGTTGATGATGATAGATGTTTTTCGTAGTCTCCTTGACGTCCTCATACTAAGCTAAGTGCAGTAATTTAATTTGTACAGTCATTTTGAAAAACGTTTGAAACAGCTGTACTGTACTTTGAAACAGTCAAGAAAATTCAGAAAATAGCATAGCTGTCCGTTTCATTACTTTATATTCATGTAATATATATACAAATGTCAATTAGATGGTAATAAAGACATAAAGAAATAAAGAAAAATAAATGCTTATAGTGATCAATTTGACCTGGACAGACGTGATCACTATAAGAGGTTTCCACTGTATCTTCAGAATTCCTGTTTCAAATTTCACATTGGTAATTCAACTTTGTACTCTTTGCAAATAAACATTTTCATTTATTTATTCTCCTTTTTTGGGTGTTTATTTTAAAGAGTTACTGGGGCATGAGTCCTCATAGACACCACCAAGGTTCAGAGCAGTATATACATACAATACAAATCTGTGCATTTCTCCAACCTACATACATTACTTACAGTAAATTACTCAAAAAAAAAAAAATCCAAATCTTAGTCTACATGAAACAAAGTGTTGTTATTAGTTTTGTGCATGCCCACACAGCTCCACTTTTCTCACCAATGACAGCATTGGCGATGGTGATCTTCAACCACATCCTGTCTCGAATCTCTAGGCCTGAGTCAGGCAACTGCATCACCTTGACGAGGGTTGCCATGTCTGTTTTACTTGCAGATAGAGGCAAGTCATCAAACTCTGGGACGGGAGAGGAGTTTGTGAGAAAATATTGACAGGCAAAAGAAAAACTTTTCAATTGTTTAAATGTTGTAAGGTTATCATAATTACCACAGAATGGATGTTTCATAGTGTGTGATGGAGGTGGTGGTTGGTTGTTTTTACCATAGTGCGGGTAAGGTCCTGTCAGGGCGGTGGTGTGTGAAATCCAGGCTGCAGGGTCAATGGGTCTCACTGGCTCAGCTGAACAAAAGAAACAAGTGAGGCAACTTTGACAGGGACATCAGTTACATTGCTCCAAATGTAATAAAACTAAGTTGGATTTGGTAAAATATGTATTTGCTGAGGAAAATTAGATGTGTATCCATGTGATTGCAATATAGCACTAGTGTCTGTCTTACCACGAGGGATGGTGAAGTAGCTTCGTGGAGACGGGTCCCAACATTTGGCAACAGTAAGACTAATAGGACTGGAGAAGAGGCAAATAGAAAAGCAGTTTAAATAGAGATCTTTTAAAGACCAAAGATGCAGGAGCACAGTTGGGTTGAGCTAAATAACACAACAGACAGAGAGGGAGAACAGAGTACTATCTACTACACATTACTGACCACATAATTTTGTATTACACAGCTGTCAGATGTGTGGAATTGCTGACTGACATTTCCACTGAGATTACGTCAGTGTTTTCCAGTGGAAAGTACTTAACCAAGTCATCACAAGTCACTAAATGACTTAATAATCCACTTATTCATACAGTAGACTACTAGTATAGTATATTGTATGTACTGTAAAGCTCGCTCTAAACTCGTATAACCAGCAGGAGAACAAGGCAGGAAAGTAGCTGAAACCGGCTAAGGATGACACTGGTCTTCTTTTAGAAAAAGCCACAAAAGGGATCTGAAAAGTCACCAAATCTAGAAACATGCTGTTTTTGACAACAATGGATGAACAATGGATATGCTTGTATTTTACAGTCAAGATTTCCTTTAACTCTTTAAATCCTTACAGCACCTATCTGAATTACGAGTTAGCCTGAAGTGTAGTAAGTTATGCCCTCAATGCGATAATATTCCATAGCAGAGAGTTACGCTCAGTAGTTAGTCTGAGCGAGCTGCATGTTCTTACCCAGTTTTGGAAACAATCTCTCTGAGGATCCTCACAGCGTCGTCATTGCTCATGTTCTCAAAGTTTACATCATTCACCTGGTTGACAGACAACAAATATATAATTAACTCATATCAAATTACACAATTGTACAATGTGTTTTCATGACAAAAATATTATTTTGAAGCTCTGCAGAGGGCTCAAATGTGTTTATGTACTTGTACTGTGCACATTAACCTTAGGCCTTCAGATACCTGCAAATCCTAAGCTGCTTTGGGAAACAGTCAAAATAAAACCTATATTGTGAATGTTGGGGCAACAACAAATTGTAATCACCCATCGTGTGTTTTATAGTGGGTGGAGCCGTACAGCTCTGTCGCACAGAGATCAAAAGAGAGGCAATGACAGGAAGGAAAAAGAGCCTAACAACAGAAGTGAATACAACGTTGAGGTTCTTAATAGGCCACAAAACCTCAGGTAGAAATACGTCATCTCTTTATGTGTCATGTTCAGCTTTCGCACTGTACAAACAGCAGCAGTGTTTCCATCAAACCAAAAAAAAAAAAAGAAGTATCTGCTGGTGTACCTGGAGGAGCATATCTCCAGGCTCTATTCTTCCATCAGCAGCCACTGCTCCTCCTTTCATGATAGAGCCGATGTAAATGCCACCGTCTCCCCGGTCATTACTCTGACCAACAATACTGATACCCAAAAAGTTGTACTTCTCTGTAAGGGAGAAAGCAGGGAATGAATATGAGCACAGTATCACGCCAGAAAATTATAATCATTATAATAGTCATGCTTGTACATTATCAATATTCATATATATAAATTAAAATAAATCATAGTTATGGAAGTGTCAGGTTTACCCATGTTGAGCGTGACAGTGATGATGTTGAGGCTCATCGTGGAGTCTGTGATACTGCTGAAGGATGAAGACTGGAAAGGCAGAAGAGGGAAACAATAAGAAAAGCACATCAGACATAGTCCAAGTGGCATAAAGTCTTTATCAATCAGCCCTCTCATCTGTCTCTCATACTCAGTGTCAGTTTCACTTTCAGCAGGGGTAGTGATGTGTCTTAGAGGTGCTCACCCGGTCTATTTTGGCCACTTTGTGCCTCCGTCGGCGGCGCTTGTGTCTGCGCATCAGCTGTGAAGAAGAACTCTGTTCTGTGGAGCTACTGAGCCTGAAACGCAGAGGGAGAGAGGGAAAATAATGACATGGAAAGGAAGAAAGAGGAGACAAAGATCGGATATTAGAATAAGAGGGAAAACGGTTCATGTATTTATATTAAGTACATTTACTATGATGACTGTACAGAAATGACTTGACAGTTTTGTTTACAGTGTAAACGTCTGTGTAGATGTATATACAGGATGTAGACAAAATTAAAGAAAACATTTGCAGTAATGTAAAGTACAATAGCACTTTACATTACAACAATCCAAATCAATTATCACTGTGTAAGCTGAAGTCTGTAGTGCTGTTAAGCCTATTCCCCACAACACAGCGTCTGTAAGCTGCTTTATGTTGCCTTGAAAAAAGCCTTTTATGTGTGTTTTTGTTTGTTTTTAATTCTCTGTCAATCATTTATTAATTTTTTGTTTTGTTTTTTGGTTGTAAATCACAAAAATGTTATTTGCATTGAACGTATCTGTAAAACTGAAAACCAATAAACATTAGTTGACTAATCAATTAGTTGACTGAAAGAAAATTAATCAGCAGCTATTCTGATAAGCAATTAATTGTTTAAGTCATTTATCAAGAAGAAATACCAAACATCTGCTAATTCCAGCTTCACAAATGTGAGGGTTTTCTGAGTTTTATGTGTTTTTATAAATTAAATCTTTGTTGGACAGGCAAAACAAGCAATATAAAAACATCATCTTGGGCTCTGGGAAATTGCGACAGGACATTTTGTGATTAATCAATAAAAAAATTATAAATTAACTGATAATGAAAATAATTAAAAGTTAGTTGCAGCCCTAGCCACAACCAATGCAAAAATATCTCACACACCTCAGAGAGTCTCCAGAAAAAAAAAACATTATGAGCTTCACAGAAATGGCATTTACTGCAGGGATACTACTTTCTATGAAAAACAACAGATTGTTTCAGAAACAAACAAAAGTTACTGATCTGAGTGTCTGGATGGAGTGGAAATACATTTTGATGTGAGGTAGTATGTTACCTGCTAGCATCCTCGTCTTCCTCACTGTCAACAAATGAGCTGGACTCCAGCTCGCTGCTCATTACCGAGGCGCTGTCGTAACCCATGGCTGAGTCCCTTGCAGTGCGCTCTGATTTCGAGTGACCGTTGATGCGAGGGACTGGGGAGAGAAAGAGAACGGCAGCAGTGAGTCAGACGAGAGGTCACGTTGCTCATCGCGGGGTCAGATCGGAACGAGAGGGAGCAACCAGGAGGGGAGGAAAGTCAGTGATAGTGAGAGTGGCGGAATTGGAAAAAGATCATAGTTATCTGAGCAACAGTTACAGAAACAACAGAGGAGCTTTAATCTCTGAAAGCTCTGGAAGATTTTAGCATTACTGGAAACATGAACTGAAAAGCAGAACTTGGATTTCAGTGAGACCACACAGTAGAGTACAGGAGGGTGAATGGGATGACAAATAAAACATCAACAATTACTTTGGCTCCAGTAAAACATTAAAAAGGTACAAATAATCATACAAAAACGAATACAGCTACTTGAGATTTATTTCTAATACAGTGCCTCACTGTACAAAGCTCTACATAAATTCACTCTCAAAATTCCCAGCAGTGTACGACTACCCTGCCCATCTCCATACGTACATTGCCAGTGAGGTGGTGCTGTCTCAGGGTGACAGCGGATTGGATGGAAAGGTCTCATAAGGCGAAGAGGGCGCGGCAGCCAGCGTATTCGCCGAGAGCAAGCGAAACATTCCAGCAATGTGGTTGTTCCCATCGCTAGCTCCACCCAGAGGGTGCTTTTATGAAAGATGAGCTACTGCACATAAGCACTCAATCAGCAGAGAGACATCCACTGTCAGGATTCACTCAAACATATTTCCTCCCACGCTCAGAGGACTGCCACACCAGAGAAAACAAACAAAAAAAACAAGTGTGCAGGTTCACCAAGCCAGGCTGAAATCTGTGTCTTTGTGCTCTGCTCCGTCTGTGCTAGCCGCTCTCTAAAACCCAGCCTGAGCCCCAGACGGTCTCTGCCCACCGGCTGGCTGCTGACAGGCTTCACAGCTTATCTATAATAGAGGCAGTGACAAAAATAGGGAATAAGAATAAAGATACTCTGTGAAGTGTGGCCAGCAAAAAAAAACAAGAAGTGAGTGAGTCACTTTTCAACTAGACATGTGAAACTTTGTACACAATGTAATTATGACCTTTTCAAAAGTTGCGACATTTTAAAGGATAAGCTGGTTGTAAAAAATCATATTGTTTAATTTAATTTGTGCACACGTTTAAATTAGTAATTTCTCTACTGATGGGTTAACATTACATGAACAACTTCACCCTATAAAAGCTCACAACAAGTACAATTACTTTCCATAATCACACTGGAATGATAGAAGAAAATACCTGCATTAAACTAGCCACAAAATGAAATCACGTGTATCATATAACATATTCAAATGTCAAATATCATCAACGGACATAACACAACAAATCCCTCTCACCACAGCCGACAGTGTGCCTTCATCCGACGCACAGATAAACTGAGCTGAGAGTCAGGAGAAAGTATTGCCTCCTCTCTCCCTCGCTCCCTCCCTCCCGTGGCATGCAACTATAGAATGACTGCTAATCTGTCTCTGACCAATCAGATGATGGTATTCTCCAAAACAGAGATAATATGGGATTTGAGATGATGTGCTGTCTCTCCCATCTCCGCCTCAGGTGAAAACACCATCAGGTTATTAAAAGCCCAAATGCTTTTAGCAAAAAATGATTTAAAGATACTTTTCATCACAGAGGACAGTTTTACCAGCTGTTTTTGTGCTTTGTGTTAATACTTTAATACAAGCATAAGTGCTTTGGCTTAGCCATGTTGTCTTTGACCTCAACCTTGAGAGAAGAGCAGCGCTGAATGGCATAATGCTTAATGCAATGGCCATGCTTTTTGTTTTCTTTTTTAATGTTCTATGCTACAATGTAATAACTGAATATTAGAGTCTTGTCTTACAACAGATTAAGATGCAGAGCACCTGGCGGCCTTGAAACAGATCATATCCCATAACTCCATCCTACACCTGTTCACCCTCCTAAAACGTTCAACTGCTGCATTATTCACCCGTTCATTCTCAAACACTACAGCGCCGACAGAAAAACAAGAAGGGATATGGTTACCAGGGCTGAGCACTTTAACCGATCACTGTAAAACAGCCAGCATTCACATTGAGACAAAATCACTCGAAGCGTGTGTATAAGGTGACGGGGGAATTCCTGCTGCTGCTGATGCTGCAGGCTGCGGAGGTAAAAAGGCGGGGCTACCAGCTCCTTCTTCATATGTCTTAGCACCCAGGCCGTGTGACTGGGACAACAACCACTGAGCCAACACAGCCAAATTGAATTACATTGCATGGGGTCTTGTTTGCTAGATTTATGAGCCACGAAACTGCCGGTAAACCAAGAGCGACCCACCCAATTCTCCCGATGGTTTCACTTAATTAGAGCTAACAAACTAGCAGGCGAGGAGATGCCAGGAGAGGAAACAGCGGAAGAAAGGCTGCATGTGTGTGTGAGAGAGTAAGTAGTTCTCTATTTTCTCTCGTCTGTATAATAGCGTCTGATTTGTGTCAGCAAACACAGAGGAGGATGGAGGACAGACGCAAAGTTCATTAGGCTTGAGGTATTTCCGCATCACCCTCAAAACAACAGATGTGCAATTGGCAGTTAGCAGCAGTGGATCTGACGAGGTGAGCGCCAGCAATGTGTCTTGAGCCAAGTCAAAAATGCCGTCACAAGATGCACAAGAGCAATGAAATCAATTAATGTGATTCTGCAGTTATTCTGCTGAGATAAAACTAAATCTGTTTCCAGCATGCAAGACAGTTACAGCTTTTTCTACAACCTCAACCTGATGCTGTATTCAGTGATACTAATTGCATAATGAGCCTGGAGCACAGGATGCAAAGAGCAAAGGCTTGTGAAGAGAGGGCAAGGGGAGGAGAGACAGAGAGAGAGGGAGACAACTGGATCAGAAGCTGCTGGTTTATTACTTCCTGCCATAAAAACAACCAATTCTGCCAAAATGTCTGTGTGGCAAGAGCAGGAATAGAATGAAGCAGGTATCGCAAAACATTGCAGGCATGATTATGCCAATAACAGAACACACCTTTTCCTGCAGCACCAGTATACCTTGTTTTTGGTTGTGGACAGTGCAGACATGTGATGTTGCCTGGTAGGCTCTCATATTAAAATCACTGAGCCTGTAAAGGAGAGCAGTTCTTTTGAAGGAGCAGGAAGAAAGCCGTCCTTCTCCTACCAAAGTGATTTTAATAGCAATTGCTGCAGTCAAATGCCAAAACAATAAAACAGATGTGTTTGCACTTGATAACGGTTCTCAGGGGCTTTTAAATTCAGGATCCTGGCAATTTCTTTTCCAGGTAGACTGCAGACGGTTGCATTTATATCTCAACAATAGCTGTAAAAGACTTTCCTCTGATATTTCACAAAACACTAGTGTCTTCTGACAGGGTATAATCATCGTACAAGATTGGAGTGTGACTACCAAGTGGAAAGCAGCCTCTGACCATAAACCTGAGCCACACACAGGAAACAGAGGAAAGACAATTATTGGGCAAGACAGGGGATTCCAGTAACTTTGACATACAGTGAACTTATTCACTTCTTACTTTCTCCACTCTTCCAAGAATATGGATATCTGTGTTTCTTGGTCTCACGTATAGCTTAAGTTCAACACACACCATGTGATCCCTGAGGGCCTTTTTTTCATACATGTATACTGTCAGTCTTGACTTTTTTTTGTGTTTTTTGTGAGTGACTTGTGCAGAGTAAGAAAGAAAGTGTTGAGTGAGAGGCACTGAAATGCAATAAGTTTGAAATGACAAGATAATTGCGTTTTTAGGATCCATCTGTTCCCAGCTGATAATACTCACGCTCGGTTTCTCGAGCTCTCCTCCTCGCCCGCTCTCTCTCTCGCTCTCTGCGGTGGCTCAGGAGAGACTCTGTACCCGTCTCGGTGTCCAGGCCATCTCGACTGCTCACCGCATTGGCACTGCAATATACACATCGGAAAACTTCAGTCAGTTTCATAATGATGTACAAAACACACTGTCTTCTCTGTCTCTCTCACAGACAGTCTTTCAAATGAATTCTCTAGCCAGCCTGTGACCAACACTCCTGAACAAAATCCCCAGCTACAGTATACTTCTGTCTGTTATAATATCTGTTTGCCTGCCATTCAGCCTTAGGGGGATATACAACTCATATTAAGACTCTGTTTCAAATTCAACCCCTCTAGCTAAAATAGCAGTTTCATTGTTCGGCGGTATGTGATGTGTTTTCCACTAAGTGTCATTAATGACCAGATACCCTGAGAGGGAGCCATTCTGGACAATACTGGTGTTAATGAGACCTATTGAAAGCCCAGATGGTGCCTGGAGCATGATTGGGAGAGACACAGAGAGGGGAGAATGACAGATTGCATAAAAAAGCGAGAAGTGGTAGCTCAGGTGTGGGCTGAGCAATAAGCAGGCCTGTGTACTTGGGGTCTGGGAGGAGTCTGGGGGTTCTGGAGGGGCTGGAGGGCAGATTGTTATTCTGTCAGAGGGCTGGAGACGCTGTGGCCTCAGGCACCAGGGTTAAGGGACCTTCACAGCCACCGGGCACCTAGGAAACCTGAAGCTGGTGAGAACTCTACTCAGCCCTGTCAGTCTGTCACACACACTTAGGCATGTGTGCAACATGTACCTTACACCTGCATAAATAATTGCACTTGCATGCAGGTGCATGCATTCATGCGCACTCATGACAGTTCTCATATACAAACAGTGTCATATTCACAGTGTATAAACAGAACAAAAGAGGCATGAAACACAAATGTTATCCTGCATTGGTTTAAAAACAATGTTCTCACACACCTCAGCGGCAGTGTGTGGATGATCAATGCAAATTAAAAACACAAGAGCAAACAGGATGCTGCGTCTGCTGTGTTCACTCAGCGGGATAAAGTGCTCAATGAGGCATGCTTACACGCTTCTGCTTCGGAGTACTAATGGGTGCACCTGGTCCGGGCTTCACCAGCGCAGGTCAGTGCATGTATGCAAATATCACTGAAGACGCGTAGTTAGGATGCATTTCTATTGGTAGTGATTGGAAGGCAGTGTGATGATTGATGTGGTGGTGACTGCCGGTCTGTCAGGCAGTTGATGGCTGCTGACCAGCCGGGCGGCAGGTCTGCTGATCCGGGGGGGGGGGATTATCCAAGGCGCTAGGCTGCAGCTGTGAACAAATGCCACCCCCTTTCATTTCCCCCTTCCCCTCTGCTGCCAATCGCCACCCCCTCCCTCTTGGGAAATGGAGATGGGTGCTTTTAATGTCCGTTAATCCGGATTACCAGGCAGAGGCACATCAGTTGTGTCCATTCTCAGCCCAAAACACCTATTCTGTGTACTCATCAAATAGAGCCATTCAAGCCGACAAACACATGAAATGCATGAATAAAGCACAAAGAGAAAATGAAGTGGTAATAATATTCTAGCTATTTACAGACAGAGGTAAAGGGTGGAAGACTGGATTCATTTCAGAAAAAGAGGAGGTTCGCTATAGGGAATTCACCACGCTGTTTCTCTGAGAGAAAGGCCTGCCTGTCTGACTCAAAGAGGGACAGAGAAAGGGAGGGGGCGGGGGAAATGACGTGAGGTAAGGGGGCTGGCACACTGCCACTTTGCTCCACAAGGTGGCGGTAGTCCTGGTGAAAGTTGGCCGGGAACAATAAAATCATCAAGACGGCTGACAGCCAAACAGCAGGGAGCAGCCCATAGAGGGCAAAAGCGAGCTGAGATGTCAAACACTGGATAAAGAGATACACTGAGACATGACAGATTGCATGTTCTCAATATAGAGCCTCAGCCATATTGCTCTAGGGCTGTAATGGCAACAACCCTCGCCCTCAGTGCCCCCAGCCCTTTTAGCTATATTTAGCTTGGGACTTCTCCGTAGCAAGTGCAGTGATATTCTCTAATCTGCCAGTTTGAAGTCAAAGTCTGGATGCAGGTAACAGTCAGCAGGCTGTCGAGAAAATCTCCATTTCTGAGCTTTTAGGCACCGATGTGTTCTTGGGCCACATATGCCTTTATTAACCGAGCATGGATGAATGCTCTAAGTGACTGAATACAATGGGTCTCACAAAGTGCCAGTATTTGCCTGAAGATATTTATGCTGTGAAGGCTATTTCAAGAATCAGCAGCAGTGGCGGCGTACGCATCATGTTTTACATAGATGAGCGGACTAACGCCTTACTCCATGGCTGAGTGGGCGGGAGGGAACATACACACAAGTGGGAAAAATACTCACACCCATGCATGTTCCCACACTCAAGCTTTAGCACATACTTCATGCCATATTCACACACAGGCGTATAGACCACCTACACCCCCCATACGAGCCTATGATGACGAATCTCTCTGATTAGCTTTCCACATTCTGATTGGTACGCTGTGAAATAAAAAGGTCACCCAGTGCACAGGATTGTGTGCTTGAATACATCTGCCTACATGCCTGTGCGTGTGTAATTGTGCATATATGACGGGCAGTAATCAGCCTACTTACTGGAAGGAGGGGGGCCGTGAGTCTCCGATGCCCCCTGTTCTCTCTAGAGGAGGGGGCAGCTCTGGATGGCTCTCTGTGCACTGGGATCCTCCGTCAGAGTGGGCACTCTCTGCCAGGACCAACTGAGGGAGAAAGAAGTTGGAGAAAGGGAAAGATTTGTTCAAGAGCAGACATATTCAGCTCTGAGAGAAACAATAATACATATTTTGTTGAATGATATAGGCCCCATAGTGAGGAGGGAGAAGATCAAAAGCAACCTCAACAGACTCTGCGACACTCAAAGATAAACACACACAGTGATGTTGGCACCAGAGACAGGCGCATCTTGTGTACAAGTACACACGAGGAAAGGCTATGAAATGAGATGCTGCAAAGGGGCCTAGAGATGACTGGTGGCTACGCATAATAACAACTTGAGAAACACAGCAAGCAACATAGAAACTTAAAAGACCACACTGCTTTTACTCAGTTGAGTGTCAGTACAAAGGATGATGTATGATGACCCACAGATACAACTACTCTCCTTTCATCTGAGACAGAAAAATGAAAGTTAAAGCAGGCAGCCGTGGAAAGACTAACAACTGAATGGACTATGATTATTCCAGTGCGAGCTTTGGGATTCACAGGTGACACTATGGTGTCACTGGAATCTTAAATGAACCCTGTGGGCTACTTTTTCTTTGCTCCATTTCAAAGACTGAAAGTATTTCTGCATTTTCCACCACCTTCTGTGTCTGTGTGCTGTGCTGCATCTGGCGTGTGTGCTGACTGGCTTTCTGTCAGAAACACATTAAGAATGAGCAGATTTCGCTCTGCTCCTTGGTTCTCCAGTTCTATGGAAAACTGCCTTATAAAAAATAAGTTCTTTCTGTGTTCGACAGTATTATTAAGGAAATATACCTCCGTACGTTTAGGGATGGACTGATCTGACCTTTTCTTTCCCAGTAGTAATTCGTGATCCGATACCAGTGCTCTCTTTCCCCCAAATTTAAATTCTGTATACTACAATGTGTGGAGCTCATGTTACCTTATTTTATATAAGGTAAGGTGAGGCCAGGGATTGCAGTAGAGCTGTGGACCACCTGATGTGACTTAATGAATGTAACTGATAGTGGAAACACTACATTTTATAATGACAACGATAAAGAAACTGTGTTTAATGTGGATCGTGTCTGGTTGATACTTAATATGGTCAGTATCAGCCCCGATACTGATACGGCACATCAGATTGTTGTATCTCTACATTGTAAAATTAAAATGAAAAAAAATATCTAATCAGAAATAATAAGAGTATGTCTCAGAGTTCTCTTGTCTGTTTACAGTAAGAATTGGCCTAAGTTACATTTGCCTTAACAACACAGGTAAGTTCATAGCCTGAATTTAACAACCATGATAGCTTGTAGTGTAATTTAAGTGGTGCCTTAAGGTTGGGCAAAGGGTATCCCAAGATTTGTTCATTTAAATTTTTTAATTGTAACCACAGTTGACACTAACAAAGTTTCACCACATTAGAAATGAGGCATTTACAGAAAGTACATTTTTCTATTTGTTTTTACAGTAAACATATAAAAACAGAAGAAAAAAGCTATGCACATCAAAAATCACCATATCAAAAGGCCTGTTAGTAAATATGCAGCTTGGATCGCTGAAATAATAGCTCACGCTTGCCATAACTTTCAAGCAATCAGAAATAATGACTGTCGGAGCAAGTGATGCAAAGATTTGTCACTGTAAATGGAGCTCAAAGAAATGCTGATTGGTTTCAATCCAATAGCAAGTAGTACCATGGTGAGTATTGCAGATAGAAATACTTTGCATTAACAACAAGTTCATATTATTTGAAACAGCCAAAATACACCTAGAATCACACAACAGCATACTTCTGCTAAGTACATTACAGGTATGAGGTTATGAAACAATGTTATATACTTGTCACTTTGTGTACAAAATTTAATGCAAATGTTAAAAAAAAACAAAAAACATCAACAACAAAACCCTGCATTTGAGCAAAAAAGAATCTCTTTATGAAAGAGGTGCCCTGGGTTAAAGAAAACTGGGAACCACTGGTGTAGTGTATGGAGTAATTTTGGTAAAGCGAATGTGAATGAATCATGAAGATGCATAAATTTGGGCTAACTGCTTGTTGAGCAGCAGTGTGGTGTAGTGAGACCACATTTAAACACAAGTACAGGCTTCAGGCCTGTTGTTATATCGACACTGCTTAAGTGATATTGAGCAAGACAGTTCTTAACAACTCTACAGCCGCCACTGTGTCACTGATTCTGACCTCCCTGTGGAGGGGGGCAAGCAAAATAATGAATTTCCCCTCAGAGATCAATAAAGTATAACATTTATATACTGGATTGTTGCTCTTAGTCTTTCATCAATATTTAATGCCAGAGCTGTAACCTGTGTCTTCTGTTCTGTACGATAGAGCCATGATTTACATCCTCCTCTAACATGACAGATTGCTATAACGTACTTTACCGTCCCTGTCCACTGTTTATCTTCCATAATTACAAATCACTATAAAGCTACAGGAGTCGATAGTGTAACCGACCATCAGATAGGTTACACCAGATGGTATGATATTTCCTGTTTTAGTAGTCAAACTCAACCACCTCTGTATTTTGTAACAGTAGCTAAGTTTAACATCTAATGGAATCACTCACACCTATACAATACGGCTGAATAGTAAGATCATGGTGAAGAGTGTTTGAAAGGCTCTGTGGGGGCGTCACATGGCTACATTTACATGATCCACGAGTGCTCCACATATCTTTGGTTAGCGCTGAGGCTGCACAGCCAGGAGAGAGAGGGGCAGCATTCATCTCACTTACCCAGGACACCACTCTCCCGTTGAAGCAGGGCAGCTTGGCGTTGTCATCGGAAATCTCCTCTTTGACAACCCTAAGGGAACAGGCAGACAGATACAGTCAGGCTAACCGACCAGGAGAAGGACACAGAGTCAGCTCAACAACACAACACGGTACAGCCTGGAGACACTTCCCTTCCCTGCCTAGCTGACACACACTGAGAGACATTCACACTTTGTAAGTCACATTTCATTTTCACATGGCTTTCGACCAGCTTTGTACCCTTGCTAGCATGGGTAAGCTCAATGAGCAGCAGCGATGACACTCTCAGTCTGAGTCTCCATCAGTGATTTATGGACATCATGGCTGTCTGTCCAGTAACACTAAGCACAACAAAGTGATAAGGGCCGCTAAACCTGGCAAGGATAAGGCCATAAATCTGTAATGCGTGGGTCTAATAGAAAACCTGCGCAGGTGTGCATTAGATAGACAGACAGACAGACAGATAGACAGCTAGACAGATAGATAGATAGATAGATAGATAGATAGATAGATAGATAGATAGATAGATAGATAGATAGATAGATAGATAGATAGATAGATAGATAGATAGATATCTGCGACAACAGGGCGTCAAGGCACAGGAGTGTGTATTAATAGAGTGATCTAGTGTGTGAGCCTCCCTCAGTGTGTTCGGCTTTGGCTGTAAATTCCCCACAAAAATACCTTCCAGTTACCCTTTGACCTGCTGGGACACAGTTCAGCAGCAACCAGCCACCACACCTGCTAGGCTCGTGTCACGTAGATCAAGCCCGGAGCTAGCCGAGGGGTATAGGAGATGAGCCGGCAAAAAAACCTCACATACACGCTGACACACACGCATACACACATGGGGCTAAAACACTCTGATATATTTACCAGTTTCCATTATAACTCACTGTATGTCTTTGTGCACATAGTTTGTTTGTTTTTTTGCAAAGGATTTTCCCAGTGTTGATACAAAAAAGCATTTCTGAGACTCTGTGGAGATTTCACATTAGCTTCTTGGCTTTGAACACGGTACATGAAAAGGGAGCGGCACGACTTGAGAGCAGCAGGAAAGCCTAAGAAGATTTTATGCAGGGGTGTCTCTGACAGTGACTTTACAGCTTCCCCCCCCCCTACTTCTTGTTTGCCAGAACTTCCCAGCTACTGAAATGATTAGCCATGCTAGCTGTGTTTGTGTACGCGCTGCTGCTGTGGGAGCTGTATTGCTGGGAGTGGTGGACGGAGATAACGTAGCCTTGTGGCTGGAACTGATGACCACAGAGTCTGCTGCTGTGGCCTGTTCCACCTCAGGGAGGAAAAGGGAGGGAGGCGAGGGCTGACTCTGCCGGCAGCTTGTTAGGTAGGAAGTGTTTGCATCCTCTCTCTCAAGCTGCATGACCAGCTGTAAGGTGACTTGCGAGGATGTGGGAGTGGCCCGCACAAATCAAATATCAGCAATGCTTCTTCTTTCTAATGTTCGACAGGAATGAGGTTACCTGTTCCACTTGTTATTTTTACGGTTTCCGAAAGAACTGGCATGCAAAATAAATCCCTTAAACATACATACGTTTGTTATAAGAACTGAAACCAAAAGAACCAAGAAACAATTCCACTCATAACAGATGACGTCTTTAGCATGTGGTAAAATACCCATGGCCTGCATTCTTTTCAGCTTCCATCTGATATCAGGAGCAGTGTTAGTTCCACCCTGAACAACTTAACAAGCACACACACACGCATACATACACACATACAAACCATAAGCCCTGTTTAGAGAAGCATGTGTCTGGTGTGGGCTGCTGTCACCGATCTGACTTCTTAGAGCAGACAGCTTAAATAGGTCTTAACAGATTTCACAGGATAATGACACAAGATTTACCCTAGTGATCACTGAATATTCCACTGCTGGATATATTTGTGTAGCTGGGGAAGATTAGACGTGTTTGTTTGTGCTTTGAGAGACAGAAGAGGGCTGGGTAGCTACAGCCTAAACCAGAAACCAGGGGCAGGAGAAGCCAGCCAACACCGGCCAGCAGTCCAAGGCTGATGCTAATGATACTATAAACAGGGAAGCAAAATATTTGTAGTCAAATAAGATTGTGAATAGATGGATTTCAACTTCTATAAAGCTGTTAATAATAGCTTGCATACTGTTTATGTCACATTTAGTGCTGTAATCGTGTGATTTTCACAGCATCATAATAACAAAGTTCAGATATTTTAGTTTCTTTTACACTCATAATGTCACTATCTGACAAGAACTGTACAGTCACTCACAGTAAGAGCGTTGTTGTTAATGGTATGACACATAACTGCAGTATAACCTTCAAAATCCTCAGAAAGCAAAAACAAGCGATGTGAGGCAGGGGTGCATTTGTGCAAAAAGCTGCAGATTTTTGTCCTATAGGGGCTTAGCATCACTTCTTCAGCAGAAGAAAGATTCCCCTACCAGCCCCCCAATTTTCTAAGGCACAAACAAGACTGTTTCTTTCAGACCTTCAGCTTGGCTGCGTCCTCAGCTCCAGAGTGCCTCTGTGACTTGCATTATAGTTAGGTCTCAAACCCACTCACCACCAGTGGCAATGACAAAATGCCATATCATCACCTTGAAGTCTCCGGAAAAGCCAAGTGGGTTGCTTCAAAACAACCCAGCCTCAATTAGTTTCCTGTCTTATGAATATTGATGAATGAATGAATATTACGAAGGAAAAAAAACAAACCCAACTGAGGTATGAAATGTGCACAAAGAAACGTTGCATCGTTTCATTTGCTGTGCTCTATTGTGTGAACGGAAATGCCACAGCCCATGGTTACATGTATTCCATACGATTCCAAAGGGAACTGAAATGACATGTTCACTGCGGTAAACGGAGGCGTTTTGGGGGCAAACCGTTTATTCTTGTGGCCATCGCTTAAAGAGCTGATATTGCCAGCACAAATGTAGTTCAGCAATCCCATAAGAAAATGGCTGTTTTTTTCCTGCACAGCAGGGGGTCCACTACAGAGGACCTTGCACTGACTGCTCATTTACATTTCAAACACTGTCTATAACTGCAAGGGATTTGATGTTTTCCCTCTCTGCTCAGCAGTCTTATTCCTCCCTAGCTAATTCTCCAGCAGCCATACTGTCTGTGTGTATGCAGTAGAGCCAGCATGGCTACCACAAAGCGCTGCTATCCTCTGTGCCTTTGACTGGGTTTGCTTCCATACTGTGCCAGTACCATACGGCACTCACAGAGCCGGAATATTCAACCTTAACTCAAAGGTTGGAATGCTGATGGAGGCGCCTTTATAATCTGTGTATAACAGCTCTATGTGAAAACACAGTCATTTGACAATGTTCAATTTACAATGTAATCTAACGCGCTTTGTTGATGCACATGCAGGAGCCGGTTGGCCTACTGTGGCGGTGTGTTCAGCAACACAGAGCCACATCTCCATGTGGAGAAAGCAAACATGCTTTGTTTGTTTCCATAATCTACTTGTCGATCACCTGAGGCCCAGAGAGCAGCCTGGCCTGCAGTGCAACAGAGGCAGGAAGCCGGGGCTGGGGGACAAAGCGGCGCACCAAGCCTAGCCTGCCACCAGGAAGAGCCAGTTTCCCTCACAAGGTCAGGCTGCAGTGGAAATGTATGACGTTTGGCTCTATAGACGCCGCCTGCCTCTGCATTTCCTCCAATCATGATTGCAATTACAGTGCCAGATATTAATGTGTGTGGGCCCATGTATGACTGTTCAGACTGGAATGAGAAACAGACACTGACACAAATATGTCACCCTCAGCAAGAGGCCTGATACGAGTAGACCTCGCTGACCAAGAGAGCTGAAGAGCTTTGTAGACCTGGTCTAAGTCCTGAAAATCAGGATGGGATTACAAAGAGAGGAACAGAGAGAAAAAAGAAAGAGAGAAAGAGGGAGGAAGTATTTCTATTATTCCTTAAGTCCAGCATCCAGCGCATAGAGGAGGTAGTTCCTGTGACTTTCTGAGGTAAAATTCACCATAAAAAATAATAAATTGAGTTACAGTAAAGACAAATTCTAGTAAATTAGTCCACACTTCAATCATTTGCTTAACATCGTCTTTCACATGATGTGTTCTTGTGAAAATCCAATGCTACGACATAATCAGGGGTTACAATATGCTTCATTTCTATCTCTCCTGACAACAGTAAATGACAACACTGTATATTATATGTCTAAATACGTGACCAAATAGTCAGTGGACTGTGGGATGAGATGAGATAGCAAACAATTGCCCCTTCACTGTGCATTATTTAACCACTCAGGAAAACAAACAAGCATTTATAATCGGTTTGTCCAGCATTACTGTAATAACACAGTATGTAATGCAATATTCATTAGATGTATGTAGTGCTTCTCCTCGGGTTTAAATGCAAAAAGGTGGTTACATGATTGCATATCTAATAGTCACAACCACTAGCTTGTGTTTGCCATATTCCCTTGGGATTCACCTGCAGTCCATTGTGTGCGTTTGTAAAGAAAGACAACTTCCTGGGCTATTATATGTGGATGAAAATAAAAATAAATTTTTTTGTTTGTTTTAATGGTCATCTCTTGACTGAAAATCACAAGCTACAATAAAACCAGGCACAGGGGAACCAAAGCAAAACATGACAATATGAAACCTGAGAACTCGAACATGTGGACGCTTTGTCAACATTAGACTCACATTTATATTCCACATGGTTAACATACTGGCACTAACATGGGTTAATATGTTGACATTAAGTAGGGGAGCAGGGGTCTGGCTCTGTGTAATACATGCAGGGCTGCGTCATTAGGGCTCTGGACAGATCTGGTATCACTTCAAACACTCATGTGTCTCCTCCACTGCGCACAGGGTAGCCTGTAATAATGAGCAGGTGCCAGGAGCATAGAAACAGACATGGCACTATAGTTTGCACACATGCAGCCTGCATCGTCTGTTGTTGCCTATCACGGCCTGTAATAAGCTTCTTTTTTATATATATATATATACACACACACACACACACACACACTGCGATAATAAACAGCAAGTGAGCCGGACGAACAGGCTAATAATAATCACAGACGGTGGCCACTTACCCAAAATCCTGGTCCATCGATTTGAAGAAGAATTTGTAGCTATTGACCGGTCGATTGTTGAGGACATTTTTAAAATCCGCTAAGGTGACTTTCTCTGGAGAAACGGACAGTTTGACCAGATAAGGAGTCTCCTCCTCGTCTATGTGATATATTATTTTAGTCTCCGCCATGAGAGTGAGGGGAGGACAATCATTGACACAGGAAAGGAACAAGGGTTGGCAGCGCAATAAACAGGCCTGCTATGTTACCAGCTACCCGTGGAATAACATAACAGCATTCCCTAATATATAAACCAGTATACCCCACGATGGAAAATACGGCTCCGTGTGTTTGACAAACACGGCGAAAATCCAGACATAATCGCGTTATGAGTGCCTGTATTCCTGCTCCAGTGTGAGTCGGTACGGTGGCTCTCTCGGCACTAAAACAGGAAGGGACAGTCCACATCCTTGCGATATGGTGTTGGGAATATTGGCATTTTTTTTTTTTTACAAGCTAATTGGTTAGACAGTGCTGTCATCTAGTGGCGTGTCTGGGCTGTGCGCAAGCCTATATGCCCCATTTTATACAACACACTCATACTGTACTCTGTACTGTACAGGCATGGCATGGAACAAAGAGGAAGTGGACTGGCTTTATGCAGCCTGGATACTGTTTTCTTTTTTTTAAATTATTACTACTAACTCTGGTATTACAGTAGGATATATTACTGTGTCAAGCAGTAGCAATTCAACTCAATTTAATTCAATTCAATTCAATCCAATTAAATATATTCAACGAAAATTATTTTGATGAAGAAATATATGTAGGCTAGTCTGAAATACATGACGACCTATTTCTGGATAACTGACAGATGTCTGATTAGTTGTGGTAAAATTTAAATCTTATAAAATAATCAAAACTCTATTAAAAAAATAGAAAAATTAAAAATGCAGTAGCAGCACTGAGATTTGGGGGGAAAAAGCTAATGAAGCTGCACTAATGATTGTATAGACTAATGGGCTTTCCTCCCCAGTTAACAGGCTTATTGAATAATAGATATGTCTATAACAATCATTACAAATGACAGTAACAATTAGACATTAATCATATGACTGTAACTGCTTTATTATAACTGAATGTGACTGATCACCCCCGGAGTGAAAGTAGCTGGTTACAATGTCAGATGAACTGCACCTTTATTAGACTAAGAACAGGATATTAATGTCTATCAAACAAGAGTCTACAGTGCCTCTGCCTCACTCATCTCTCTACAATTTAAAACAATGAATTACTTACCTTCAAATGTTCCTTCTCTCACACTCCTAATCCTCAAGACCTCAGAGGCTACTGATACATTATAAGTTCATACCATTGGCCCATATTCATACAAACATCAAATATGTGGGTTAATGTCTAAAAACTGGAACACATAGCGACTGATGAGTCTGTGGCCGTTGTTGTGAATCTTTAATAGAAGAAATCTTTTCTTAGAAGAGACCAACATTAGAGTGTGTGCAAGTGAGCAAGAGACAAAGAGGAAAAAGGGGTTAAGATTACACTTTGTGATCTAGCATTACTGACATAGTAGACACTCTTCCTGCATTAAACCTCTTAGAGCTATAGCCACACAGTTTATCACATACTATTGACCAGCAGATTTAGTAATGGAAATTCAGTGGTTTAACAAACCAGGATACCTTGTACATGCTTGATGCAAACAAGTACTGCACAGCCCATTAAAAACCAAATAAATGGTTAAAAAAATTTGTTTTTCCTGAGTTTCAGTAGACTGAGCCTTTAGTGCATGGTCCTACAAATTCATTATTTTTCACCTGATAAGTTATCAATGAACAGATCTATTCCAAGAGGCTACTGCACAGTATGTATCCATTTGGGGGAAATATTATTTGGAGATTCATTAAATCTGTATTTCTGAAATACATAAAATCCAGAAAAAGTGGAAATTTAGACATTTTGTCACCACAGTTGAGTTTTGTAAAAAAAAAAAAAAAAAAATGAAAAAAAGTACCATGATCTGTTTAAAATGTCATATTATCTATAGCTAGAAATGTGTGGCACTTGTTTCCAAATACTGTCTGAAACTGTCTACATACAGTAAATTTACCATTGAAACATGATGAAATGCCTTTACAAATTTCAGTACAGCAGAATTTGTGCAAAAAAAAGGAAAATGATCAAATTTCAAGAAAGGAAAGCATGCAAAGTACACGTAAAATATACTTTAAAAAACAGCATGCATTTTTGTAAAACAAACAAAAAAAAGTGATAAAAATATTCAACATAAACCAACCAATTAATGCAAAGAGTAAGGATCAAATATATATTTTAACATATTGTTATAACAGCTGGTGAAAATGCAAGTTATACAAAACAATAATAATAATAACATGTAAAAAATTATGGTGGCTTTTAGTGAAAAAGCTTAGTGTGCTAGAGTTACAGCAGAGGGAGCATTCCTCCTGTCCTCTCCTGGGCTTTCACTTTTCCCCCCTTCTCGCCACAGTCCTTTACTCTTCCGGTGTTCGCCCTGGACCTGCCAGCGGCATCTCAGAAATATCACACTCACTTCCACAGCTTCCCATCAAACTCTGAATAGGGAGGTGGGAGAGGGACATCACATCAATATAATTTGTAATGTTTCTTATCTGTGGCTGTAAAGATGCTACTGTTGGATGTTTATTTACCAAAATACAACTCTGCACAGTGTCTGCTCACCATTATTGCAGTCTTTGGCCATATCTCTCTCTTTCAGTAGATTGTTTTTGTAGGCTGTGGATTGTAGCAGACATACAGGTTATGAGAATGCAAAGTACTTTTTTTTTAAGGTAAGCAATGTGTGTTTACTGCATGTGTGTGGGTGAGGCTTACTGTACCTGAATTCAGAGGTTCTTGGTTACAAGCCTTCAGCTCTGTGCAGTCTAATGACATTTCACCTCCACTGATCACATTTCCCCTGCACAGAAATAAGTATTGTTCTGCTTATAATTGGATTCAATTTAAAGGAATAAAATACATAATTTATTGTACCGTAACGTCTTACCGATCAGACCTACGCAGCTCATACTCCAGCCCTGAAAGAAAGATTTAACACACAATCTCAAACACACTGTATATCCATAAAATGTGACCCTTAATAGTGTGCTCTCTATGATTATGCATTTCATAATTATAAGTTACAAGCTTGATGTCAGATACAAGTCAAGAACAAGGGGAGAGTTTATGGCGTAAACGCACACACACACACACAATACCTCTCTTTTTGCGCCGTCGAGTCAGCACAATGACAGCGACAATGATGACCGCCAGCAGTATGAAAGTTGCCAGGAAGTAGCCCAAATGCTGCACAAAATAACCCCGATGTTCAGGGAGGATGACGTTCACCACACGTGGACCCTCCGCCTCCTCGGTCCCTAAAGGCAGAACATGGATCAAATCAGACAGAGCCTATAGGAGAAATATTAAATATTCCACAAGGTAAATTTCAAGATAACTCAATGTGCTTTCAAATAAAACAACAATGGGATGTATTGTAGAGGATTTATTGTCCTATTCTAACTGTGATATAATGGATTGTTACACTGGATTAACGTAATGGCAATAAACAAGGATCAAATTGAAATGCATTTCTACATAACTAAACATTTTTATTCCCCCCGAGGCTTCTTTTTTTTCATTTGTTACCAAAAGCCAGATGCAGAAGGAGGGAGAGCAGGAGTTAAATGTCAAAATGCTGCTTGGTGGTAATGACTTCCAGACCTGATGTCATGCAGCTGTTTTTTTTCTCCCCAGAAAAACACACACTGACCAGAAAAAGAGGAGGAGGAGGAGGAGGAGTAAGTGTGAGGAAAGAGAGACAAATTCTGTTATGTGGTCTGTCGGCATGTCTGTATTAGTTTTCCATTCAGGCCTTTTCACGTCTTCTCACAAACACAGAAGTCTAGTTTCTGCATGCATGGAAACTACATCTGTGACACCTACGGTCTGACAGGCCAGTCTAAATACCCATCTGACAACACTGCAGGCAGCTCCCAGGCTCGCAGCGACCCGGACTGGTTGTGTACACTTTGTAGATAGTTGACAATAATTATTATAAACGACAAGCACAGAAATACATGCTGGGCTTGGAGATTCTAACAACTACAAACTGTTCTATGTCCATTATAAACAGTATGATACAGTACAGTGTACTCTACCACAGATACTTCTGCAGAATAACCCTTCAATGCACATTTACAGAGCTGCTGAAGGGTATAAAAAATATTTGTTATTTTTATAGTCTTTCAATTTCTCCCTAAATTTAAATGCAGCCAGATCACAGAAAAGAAATGGATCATGAAAGACATCAAATCTTTTCCTCTTGAATATTTCTCCTAAATACAGCATTACTCTCTGGTCTCTCATTAAAGCAGCTAAGCTGGACGCTAGTAAAACTAGACACCACTGAGGGACTAATGAGGAAAATATGCAATGTACCATCTCTGATCATGCTTTCAAAACCAGCCAATCATGAAAACATGTATTTATTAAATTTATTCTAGACTTCCTACGTACCTCCAAAGTGGTAGCTTGGTTGGCAATTATCGCCTGTCATTGTTTAATGTACCTAATATGCATGAAACTGCGAAGACATGTCAAAGGTCATTGTCTCTAGAGCTCAACTGTCACAACCAGAGCTGCAGCCATGTCCCAGCAGTAGCCCATTTCCATTTTCCTGTCAGATCTGACAAGTGTGTACGTGTTAATGGCTATTTCACATATGCTGCACAGAGGTTACCCTGGGTTTTTGTTCCTGCTGCATATGCATCATTTGCAAGTCAATGAACTGAAGGAAAGCATCTTCATTTTCAAAGATAGAGATTTCTGTTGAACTGTTGACAGCTCACAGAACGCCTCCTTCACGATTACAAAGAAATAATGTTCTGTTCCTTCCTGCCATAAATAATTACAGATTTAAAGTGAAAAGCTCTCATGACATTTGTAATTTCACGTGATCTCAGGCGAATCCGTGAGCACAAACAACTTGGGTTTAATCTAACAGGCAAGACCAGCAGTGCGTAAAGAAGAAGTGAATTTCTAGATGAGGTTTACTCAAAGGACGCAGGCAGGATGCCATCCATCCACGTGTGCACTTCTTCACAGCCTACTTATGGAGCTAATGAATTTCTTTCAAGGGGTGGAGGATCTATAGTCTAACACATACCTTCATCCCCTCCCCTTACTTTGCTCTTTCATGTCACAGCTGGCCCAGATGTTGAACAGATGTATCAGACTTCCTTTAACTGCTGGTAAACACGCCTCTACCAGAGGCTGATACACATCAGCAGAGAAACAGAGCAGACTGGGAGAAAAGAAGAATAACCAAAACTCGAGATACTGTGTACCCAGTCTAGACACGTGGTTGGGACTTTTGGAAAATGAGGTCAAATGGAGGGAAAAAAACACAAGATATGACCCTCCACTCCCAAAATTACTGGCTGTTGGAGACTACTCCTCTGCTCAGCGCGGTTAAAATGTCTCCAGTTGTAAACGAAAAAGCTGTAAATGAAAAGAAAAAAAAAGTCGGCGAGGAAAATGAGACCACTTCCGCTGCAGCCAATTTAAAGCTGTTTACTGTAGACAGCTTCACAAGCCAGAGCTGCATTTAGTTGACTCCAAAAAACCCCACTTCAATTGCCAATGCTGAATTCACAGTCAATAACTAACAGGGAGATTTCTTTCTTTCTTTCTTACTCAACTACATTCCTTCTACCTCCTCCCTCCCTCTTCAGCTCAAACAAAAACAGGTCTGAGGACAGAATTGGCAGGAAGAAGAACTGATTTAACTGACCAACTATGCCTATAAATACAATAAAAAACCCAGGAGCTGTGTTGTCACTCTATGCACAATTCAGCCAAGAAACCATATGGGGAAAAACATTTCCCATTACTAGTGTCTGGAAAAAAAAAAGTTCTGGTGATATTTTTCTTGTTGTTTTTAATTCTGAGTGGCTTACTTGGCTCTGGCACATCATTCTGGAAAATTCTGGGTGCTGTAGTGGGGGCGGACGGAAGTGGAGGTCCCACAGTGAGCCTGAAGATGCGTCTCTCATGCAGACCACAGTAGTGGTGATGCAGATGGCAGGAGTACAGGCCTCTGTCAACAGGCTTCAAGTTAGAAATGGACAGTGAGAAGTCCCCTAAAGTAAAAGCATCCTCCGCCACACTCATCTTGCTCTGGGCAAAGAGTGGTCCATAATCCCGGCGCTCTCCAGAGGCATAGAGGTCCACCAGGCGGTCAGCCCTATCAGGACGCACTCCAGGGGGCTGGAAGTCCCAGTGAGCCACCTGCTGCTGGTCCTCCTGGAGGCCCTCTCTCCACAGGGGGCGTCGGTTCACACAGGGCAATGCCACTGAGCTGCCCAACAAGACCACGAACACAGTCTTCTCTCCATCCCAGTAACGTTTCTCTTTCCGAGCTGGAAACATACGAGTGTGACATATATTACTTTTTAATCTCTTTCATGCATCATGACTTCGGCTGTATGATTAGGAGGCCTCACCTGACTTTGTGACATTGAGCTGGATTTGAATGGACTGGTGAATCTGGCAGTAGTGATGGTGCAGATTACAAGTATAAACTCCTTTGTCAGTTGTGACCACGTCTGAAAATATAAGCATCCAAACAAACGTAAGATGAAATTATAAATGGAAGTGTGCAGTGCTCATGGTGCTACTGGAAAATACAGGGAAGTCTTACTGTTGATGAGAAGGGAGAAGTTGCCATCATTGAAAGCAGAGTCTGGGATGGAAATGCGTCCCTTGTTGAAGCCATTGTAGACCCTCTGGCGGGCTCCAGGGGACATGTCCAGGACTCGCTCCACAGAATACTCTGGGCTGCTGCGGACCAAGTCCCAGTGCACCACCCTCTGACGGTCCTTCAGTCTGTCCCGGGTCCACACCATGCGGGGGCTGTGGCAGGGCAGAACAGCCTTAGACCCTGCAGGGAGGGTGATGTTCTTGGCCTCCACCACGACACCGAGCCCGTTGCTGCTTTGACTCCATGCTGGCACAAAGAAATAAACACATGGGCTCAGACGATCAATGCGGCAATGACAGATAGAGAAGCATCAAACATGAGCTAATAAACATTCAGCTTTCATTAAGGCGGTGCATAGAGAAACAAAGATGTCTTACCTCCTGGCAGGAAGAGCACAGCAAGAACTGAAACAGACAAAAGATTAGACACAAAAGTGATTAGAGTTGTATCCTACTGAAGCAGTTCATTCATGCTTGCTGCTGTATTACAGATATCAGCCTGATCACCAATTAAGTCTTGAGATATTTGTACTCAGCAAAATGTTGTAGCTCAGAAACAAGGACATGGCAAAAGGCAAGATTTTAAAACAGAAAAATTCCACACACAAATACAACAGCGGACAAAATACACCAGATGTCAACAATATTCTCTGGAAATATATTTAGCTCTTTGTGCTTTCTCACTCAAGAGATAGGGAATTTTCCTACAGCACATTTGCTATTTCTAATGCATTTTTCCCACAGTGCTATTTCGTCGTGTGTTTACTGAAGGGCCAGCGGAGATGCGTGCAGCCAAAGCACACAGAGGCTCTATTCATCCTGGCTGCTGCTGGCTTGTTGCAAGGCCATGATCCTGAGGGGACGAAGAACCAGGCTGCTATTCAGCTCACGTCAGTCACACTGCCTGGTGTCAAAGCCAAACACCTGTGTATTTTTAATGGGTACTGTGAACTATAGGGGCTAGCGGTGCAGAGCCGTCAGTGTGGAGTTTCTTTCAAAACAGACATTACAAAAAGCTTCACACATGGCAGTAAATTAAAATCAACAGATTATTGGATTTTATGATAAAAGAGATAAAAAACAATTCCAGTAATGTTAGATAAAATAAATAAAAAGACAATTCAAGTAAAATACAAACACTCATGTAAAATCAGGGTAAGCTCTCAGATAAAAGTAGAGATTTACAACATGTTACAGACTCAGGAAACCTGATTTCCTCAGGCAGGTTGTTCAAGAGCACTGAGGCCCTGACTGTAAACACTAGTTTTATGCCGGGCCTCTGGAACAGTTAAAAGACATCTGCCCGAGGAGCTCAAACAACACAGACTCGTACTGTAATAAGTGGTCAAAATACAGCAAGAAGTGAGGCCATGAACAGCCTTAAAGGTAATCAATGAGATCTTGGAGCCTGGGCAAGCAGGCTAAAACAGGCATGAAGTGGTTCCCACTGATGGTTCTGGTTAAAAGCCTGACAGCTGAGTTCTTTACAGTCTGTAGTGAATCAATAGATTTTTAGTCAAGGCAAGTAAAGTCTTGAGAAGTTTTAAAAACCTCCTGCAATGAATCTTCATACCAAAGTTATATTAGCAAAAACACTATATATATATTCTAAAAGCAGTGGTGGAACGAAATGGATGGAAGTACATTTACTCAAGTACTGCACTTAAGTACAAATTCGAGGTACTTTACTTGAGCATTTCCATTTTATGACACTTTTAACTTCCATTTCACTACAATTCAGATATTTTACTTTTTACTTCACTACATTTATTTGACAGCTATAGTTGTTTCACAGATTATGTATGATGAGTTTAATGATGCATTGCTATTGATTAATCTACACAACAGTATATAAAGTAGTTAAATTAGCTCCACCTCAACCAACTACAACAGTAAAATGCTTACACATGATATATAATAGTACAGGTAGCATTTTTCTGAATTATGAGTACTTTTGACACTTTCTGTACATTTTGCTAATAACACTTTTTCATTGCAGGAATTGTAATGGAGTATTTTTATATTGCAGTCCTGCTACTTTTACTTAGGTTAAATATTTGAATACTTCCTCCACCACAGTCTAAAAACTAACTAACAAATGCCTCAATCAAACGCTTTGTTATCACTGACAGTGATGGGCTAACACCCAAAAGGAAGCTACGCAAAATCTACAGGT
The DNA here is from genome assembly GCA_005408345.1 of Macquaria australasica. Taxonomy (NCBI): domain Eukaryota; kingdom Metazoa; phylum Chordata; class Actinopteri; order Centrarchiformes; family Percichthyidae; genus Macquaria; species Macquaria australasica. The sequence goes on from SEMN01000027.1 coordinate 810,928, forward strand.
TACAAGATCAAAAAGGGCCTTCTCCATCTAGATCTTTTGCTCATCATGGCTGCACATGGTTGATTCACTTCATATGTGAGCAAAGGCAACAGACACGTGAAGAGTGTTCATTTCACCACATCCAAACAATACTTCACTGGAACGCTGCTACTGTGCTTTAATGCAGTGATTTGAACCCAGCAGGGCACGCAGTAATTTCATAAGTATGCACCAGTATATAATAATACTTCAAGCTGAGCAAAATGATTTCAGCACACACACTGGCATCGGAGAGGAGACCTCATGCTGGAAAACTTTGGTGGGTTTTTCTATTGAAGGGTATAAACTTTCCTGCAGAAGGTAAAACAAAGTGTCCCAGCCCGTGTAATTTTCTCTCATCTCTCCTCCAGACGCACACAGGCTGATGACTCACAAGGCTGGTTTAACACTAAAGACTTAACAATGTGCTATTGGGTCAGCAGCTATAATAACAGGTATTTTCCAAATGAGCTGCAAAATCACTGTTTGTAACCCCAGGAATCACGTGGAGAATCACTTAACAGAATGTCGTGACAGAGGTAAAACAGAAAAGGTTTCATATGTTCAACTCAAACATAAAGCATGTGTTTACTCAGCATAATTTCTGTGATTCATGGATGTTGTGGGTGTGTAAAGTTTACTCACAGCCCCGTCACAGGTTGAGAATAAATCAAACAAATCTGTCCAGCTGCAGACTTAGGTAAGATACATTAGAGACCAGGAGAGCCTATTAACTCTCCTGTGGATACACTCCTGTGTACATTAAATGGCAGCGAAGATTTTCGAGTATATTAATATTATATTAATCTGCTTATTATATACAAATTAGTACGGTTGCAAGTACTTTCCATTGTGTTAATCATCTTAATTACAAATTATACCGTTATATACAATTTCCTTGTGAGTTAGAAACTTGAAGAAGTTTTTTTTATGTGTATTTGATGTTTATGGATAACTTTACTAAGTATTTTACTGTACATGTATATGTTTATCTTCATGTAACTGATGGTAGAGCTCAATTTATTATCCACACCTGTGCAGAATCAGGTGATGTCTATATGTACTATACCTTCTTGGTCACGTTTGATGTATATCTAGTAATGCCCAAATGTCATAGCTTTAAAGGCAACTTAATAAAAATATATTGGGAGCATCACCTCAGTGTGTGGGCACCTTTTTCTATAAAAACCCCAAATTTCTGCTGAACAAAGTGAATTGTGTACTGGGGCTCTACCGAACCCAAACATGTCACCTTATTGTGACCTTGTCATTTTCTGCCTTGAATGAGTAGCTATATGTTTATAAGCTTATTTTGTCCAAAACAGCAATTCTAATCTTTTCCATGCCGTTGTTGGAGTGGTAACCCCCTCCTCCACGACTCACAGCAGCCCACTCGTGGTGAAACACTCATTACTGACACATATAATGACTGGCTGCGGGATTGTGCTGACTCCTCTACTCAGACCGCAGTTAACTAGAAACACATTGGGCTAAAGCCATAAAAAATCCCACATACACACTGTATCAACAGGCCGAGGCTAGTCAAAGCCATGCACAATGTTACTGTATATGCAATGCTTTGTTTCACTTTCAAGCCCATGAAGCTCCATGCTCGATCCATTTTCTTTTCAGATAAAGAAGACTATTTCAAAATAAAGGGTCCTGTAATCTATCACTTACACAGGAAATAGTTTCAAATGAGGAGATAGATAGATAGATAGATAGATAGATAGATAGATAGATAGATAGATAGATAGATAGATAGATAGATAGATCACATAAAGTCGGTTTTTTAATAAAAATAAGAAATATGTGCCAATACAAATAATACAAAATACATCATGTGGACTGTTAGGTCAACAATAAATAGCTTATATAAATAAATAAATAGGCTACACCACAGAAAAATGAACAAGATTCTGGGTTTTAAAAATTGTACATTCCGCCATTAAAACTAGTTTTAAAGGAACATCATGCTGATTGCTGTTGTGATAACAATACAAAATAGGCCTACATAAATAATAATCTATACAAACCGAGTCGTTTTAAAAATTGTACCAGTATTGCAGCTAACACGAGTTACAAAATATTAATAATGCAGGCTGTTGTTGAGTTTATATTACATCTTACATTGCAAAGACATTTTGAGAATAACCTATTTAAAAGAAGATATTTACAGAGCAGCAGAGCAGACCTGAGCAGCTTTCGGCTTTTGTTCCCGACGGGTTACTCTGACCTGGATCCAATTATGCCACAAAGAAAGTTTCCTCAAGTCATTTTTCTCTTTTAAAAGCAAAACGATTGAAGAACTTACTTTGGAGGAGAGTCATATCGAGGCGCATCTTTTTTTTCCCCACAGTGCTGGAGGTAAAAGCCTGACAGATGTGGAGTGCGCATCAATTGATAAAACAAAAGAACGCTTCAAGTTCACCGAGCAGCAGCTGTATTTTGTTGTATTCCTGCAGGCTGGAGCCTACACACGCTCCGCCTCCGCCAGCCGATGAAATCCAACACTGCTGCAGTCTTCAAGAAAACATGTGTAGCAATAACATAACACACGCCGAAAGGTTCTGCAGAAAACTATAATATACCAACATACTAGACAAATATGACGAGGGCAAAATATGTTGATTTTCAGTCCTCATCAATATAGAAACAAATGCTTTTTATACATCAAACTCTTCAGTTATATAATGTGAGGATGTCAGGAATTTATATAGTTGAAAAAACTGTAAACCAGTCCACATAAGAAAGGGATTATAGAAGGTCCTTCCTTATTTCCCCCTTTTTGATCTTAAAAAGTCTTCAAAGTAAGTTATTTTACTGAGGACTATTATTAATTGAGGTTTTTATTGTACAAGCTCATTTTATTTTAAAATAGTCACACAGTCGACTCAGATTTCGGTGCTCTTATTCCTGTTTTAGTCACGCTATAAAGATTACTAAATAACCACTCACATTGGTAATTTCAGGGTGAATTAAACTTTTTTCAGACTTTGCACAATACTGCCACCCACAGTAAGAACAGGAAAAATGTAAGCTGTCCTATAATTCTAACATAACAGCACACCATGCATTGGGATTGACAGAGAACGATCTTTATTAGATTATGTACACTTTGTTAAAAATAACTGTACACACAGGGAATATGTCCTCATCACTGAAACATGCTGCAAAGCTGAGAAAAGTCGGCTGACTGATTCAACTGCAGTGTGTGAAGTGTGTGAAGTGTGGTGTGCAGAGCCGTCCAGTGTGAGGGATGTGACACAAACTCGTATCACTGTCAGTGTTTCTCAGACCCTTTTGTTTCCATGCTGTTTAATGAAGATCTTAGGTGTATTCCAGCCCTCTGGAGCCTTCTTCAGTCCAGCTCGTTTCCAAATCCTAGTCAGATCGCTCTCAAATCGTTTCTGCACAGGACAAACGCACACAGTTGGCAGTGTCAGTGTGGAAAGTAAATTCACATTCAGGTAGTTTTGGAATATTGTGTTGTAATTAGAGCACATCAGGCACACAAGACTTACAACAATTCTACACAAAATAAACAGCTTCTTTCAAGTTTAGTTAAGACTTTGTTGCCTCATGATAAACTACGTTGACTAACGCAGTTAAATACCACCATTAGTGTTCATTTTTTTTAACAAATTATCACACATCATACCGATATTTACAGGACAAATGCATCAAAACAGTAAGAAATCATCTGTCTCGTCAGTGTGAAGGGATCCTTATTTTAATACCTTTTTATCTTCAAAAAGAGGAGACTCTCACCTGTTTCTTTTTCCCCCTGCCCTCCAGCACTCTCCTCCTCAAAAATTTTGTCCGTTTTAGCAGCTTCTTGTATTTATGCCGGTTCATCTTCCGCCGTCGGATCTCCAGAACATTCTTGCATTTAAGAGGTGTTGCTGAACCCTCCCCATCCTCCAAAACAGGGACAGAGATGGGTGGCAGCACCTTCTCTTCAAGCAGCCCTGTGTCCTCCTGCGGCTGAGCGGACTCCAGCAGGGGAGGAAGGGAGTAGCGCAGGGAGAGCCAGCTCTCCAGAGGACTTACTGACAGTTTACGCGGCACAAGAGCCTCGTCCAGTTCTGGCTCAAGTTGTACCCATCGAGGAGGAGATGTGCTGTCTGCTGCTGTTGAATAGTTCCTCTGTTTCTGTTTTAGTATAGAGTAGTAAGCAGGAAGAACCGGTTGTACAAATCCATTCAAAATTTCTGAATGGGTTTGAAGTGCACCTAAAAGAAATTATGTCGTCTTGAGTAACATTACTTACACAGGACATATAGCTTAAAATGAGATTACATAGCTAGATAGATATTTGTTCATACTTACAAGATGCTCTACGTAATAGCCTGAGACGAGGGACAACCTTTGAAGCAAACATTGCTGATGCTTATCCAGACAAAGTCATCAGGAATGGGTTGACTGGTCCCTTGTCCTGTTGGCATGAGCAAAGCACTGCGTGTTAATCACAACTCTCAGAGCTTTTAAACCGGCGATGGAACAATTTGTTGATTAACAGAATAGTCAGCCGACAGAAAATGTAACTGGTTAATCGTTTTTTAAGTTCATCATATATATAAAAAAAAATAAAATAAAAAAAAAGCAAAGCAATCCCTGGTTCCAGCGTCTCAAATGTGAGGATTTTTCAGCTTTCTTATGTTTTACATAAGTGGTCGGACGAAGCAAGCAACTTGAAGCGTTACCAGAAACTGTCATTCAAATTGTGTGCTACAAAAAATAAATAAAAATAAATAAAAGGCAATGAAAATAACTGTCAGTTGCAGCCATAGCGTTAGATTAACGTTGGGTTAGCCGATAGGCAAACGACCAGGTGTCCTTAACGATATTTGACATTATAAAAATGCCCCGACGTTAGGAAGGGAATGTCAAATAATCAATATTAACACAATCTGACCAAAAGTCAAGTTATTTTTCAGTTACCGTGGCTGAGTTGGTGTAAATGCTGGTTAGCGCTGCAGCTCCACCTGGGACGCACAAAAACAATACAGCTATTAGCGTTTCTGCCATCAACTATCCGACAACACGACTGCAATTAATTTACTTATTTCACGAACAGTACTACATTACCTAATGTTCCTGTGACCCGGGATTTCCGTCTCCAATGTGACTTCAGAAGACCAGTTCCGGCCCGTGCGGCACAAATTGAATGCGCTTCCCGTTTCTCAGAGCGGACAAAGGTTCCGCCGGAGCAGCTACATAAAACCCCTGAGAAGGAGTTTGAGAACCACTTTAGCTTTAAATAATAATAATGATAAGAATGAATATAAATAAATAAGTCGTGTGTTTTTGCCCTGGTGCGGATAGCATTGTTGGAAATAGTTTTACGTGTACTGACTATTACTATGCTCATTAAATAAAATACATCAAACCTCCATGAAATAGACCAGCAGTTTATTTCAGGGGAGGTTTTGACTCATCAGCTTGCCAAAATATAGCTCAGTGATGAATTACAAATGTAGGGTGAATAATTGAGAGAGAACCCTGAGAGAACAAAATAGAAAATGCAACTCCATGTTTGAGCCAAATAAAGAATGCAAATACGTTTAAACATGTCTGGGATCATTTGCATCTGAGTTACTCTCTTTTTGTGACTTACTGTAGGCCTACAATTTATTAGCTTTGTCAGTTTTCATAATTCTCTCTTTCTATCTATCTGTGGTGACTGAGCAAAAAGCAACTTTGTAATTACTGAGCTGGATGGAGCTGTGTTTATCTTATCTTTATCTTTAATCATAATGCACAAAATGGTCACCATGTTTACAACAGACCACATACCTGTTATTTCTGAAATATCTGTAGAACAACAGGTCACCAGCAAACATATACAATAAAACTTGAAGCCTGCAGCCCTGTGGAAATATGTGAGACAGAAAATTATAGGCTACTTGTGCAAGTGGTGTTCCTCCTAATGGGGTCACTTGTATAAACACTAAACGACTAAAGGAGGGTGTGAAGTGTGAACTGTTTTATGCAAAACAGAAAATAATATTCAATTTAGAAATGACAGCTATGACATACCGAAGAGTTTACACTAATGCTGTGCAGCATTAATAACACCAGCTGTAAATAGCAAAAGAAATATGGAGAATGGTACATCATATTTTAAACTACTAAAATTCACAAATTATAGTTGTCATCTGTGGTACCAGTATTAACCGTATATATGTTAACACGCATGGTATGTGCTGTGTTTTTAATTGTTTTTTTAAACATCTGCTGGTAGGCTAACAAAAACCCAGCATGGCCCAGGGATCGTAAGGCACACCTTCTCACAGAGCAGGAAGCTACTGTTGTTGTTTATGCACAAAATCTGACCTTCACTTACTAGACAGACCTTTTTGTACTCTACAGTATGCATGTTTTTGCACATATTCAGGCACATATTAGCATAATAACAGAAAAGTCCAGAGTATTCAGGACAGAGTAGAAAAGAGACTATTTACTTTGATTTTATATGTCGTTTGGGTTGTTTTCCCTTCATATTTTATGAAGTGCTACAAACATGTTACAATCGGCCCATTGTTGTTTTGTGAGCAGATACAGAATTGAAAAGCGCATTTCAGTCATGATTCAGTTTTATTTCCTTTTGACTCATTAAAACTGAATATGTTTCCTTCTTTCTTGTGGCACAGTTGTATAACCGGGGAAGCCTCCACTTTTAGATTGCTCTAGTTTTACATACTTGTGGGCAGCCACATCAAATCATTTATTCATGGGGCTTTCTCTCTTAGCTTTCATTAAGACGATGGGAAGTGGAACATGTACAGTTTGTAGGCATTTCACAGCAGGGATCTCACTATGTGGCATTCAGAATATTGTATTTGTAGGCAAAAAAAACATAGAAAACTGACAAAAATAATTTAAAGTCAGTGAATGAGTTTCCAGTGAATGATGTGATGCAGGGCAAGAGAGTATGTCAATAGACTGTAAAGTTCTCAGGGCATTTATTTACAATAAAAACAACAACAACATAACATTAATTTCATTGTAAATCCTGCTGGCTACCAACTATTTGCTTCACAATCGATACTTACACCGTCAATTTGTAATGATAAGGCAACTGAAATGATCAGCAGGATGTACCGAGATTTCCCTTTTACATAACAGTCTGAATGGAAAATAATTTTCTTCTACAAAACCCTCTCAAAATAACAGAAAAAAAGAAATAAAACAACAATAAATTGTTAACTTGGCAGTAATTTTAAGGTGTTGGTCAGTCCCATTTTATATCAATGTCCTATACATTATACACTATGTACTCCCAACTAAATATCTATTTACAAAATCAGTAGTTGTATTTGGAGTAATTTTCTCACATTAAAAGCAAATAAATATTCACCGTTTTATTATAATTGCATTACTGCACAGAAAGAGATCTGACCCTTGAAATAGACAGAGCTTCACAGATGACAACATTATAATTTACTCCAAAGCAACACATACAGTATAAGCATATGACAGGAGGCTGAATGCAGTCACCATACGCCATAAATGCCACTTGAATAGGAACCAAATCAATAAATAAAAACATATATTAGAGAGAGAAAAGCAACTCAGAACATAGTGTACAGACTGGTCTCTTCACCAACAAACAAGATGGACAAAGCAGTTAAATCAGTCATTGATGGATATATCCATACATTAGCAGACTATACAGATAGTGCTGAACTGCATTGCACCACCATTTTTTAAGAAACTAGTGTGCTTAAAAATTATTCTGAAAATATCAGTTACATTACAGTTAATCTAATACTGCAATCCCATTATTGGCAGTAGATCACGTGAATCAAAGTAAAATGAGGTAAAATAAATCAGAGGGACAAAAAATGCATGTTTAAGTTTTAAGGCCATTTCATGTTATCTACGATACATTGCTCTCTTCGCTGTGACCTGTGGTGTTAAGTTTGAAATCTAATCTTGTGGAGACTTGGGTGGCAAAAGTAAGAATACAATTTCTTTGCTGCAGCTATACAGTCTTTGTATTTGGATTTTTACCCAGAAAATAATCACATTTAACAGCATCCAACAGAACAATTATATACCCCATTAGATGTTTTGTCAGAAAATATCCATCTTTGATGTTGAATATTTAGTATTATGTATACATTATAGATCTTTATTGAGCCAAAACCTTTGTTGATTAGGTTAAACCATCCATGCAGTTATCCTCTCCATGTTGCAGCAAAAGTCCTTCTCACACTCTCTACAAAGAGCACAATGGCACTGTCTTTACCCTGAATAGCCAGCAGACTGGGCTTCACCAAGACAAACTAAACCAAAGTTATATCTTTTACAAATAAAACTATTATATTTATAGATAAAAATGTGCACTTTTGAAACAAAAGGTGTGGTAAAAAACATACAAGTAGGCAACAGATGTGTGAACAGGCAAAGAAAAGAGTGGAAGGAAACAACACTGTGCAAAAGCTGGCCCCTCTTTGTGCGTCATCCTCTCCAGGGTCCTCCAGGTTTCTGGTTATGCTGCACTCCAGCCCTTCACTGAGCAGCAGGCCGGCCCGGCTCCACCTGCTTTTTCTCTTCTTTCTCATCTTCCTCCTTCTCATCATTGGTCATGGCGAACGCCTGCACTTGTCTCATCTCCCAGAGGGATTGTGACTTATGGGAATGCTTTGAGAATGAGAGAGATGTCTGGTCAAAACATCTATGTCTTGGTTTTGTTTATTCCACAGTAATCTTGACAAGCATTATGATTAAAGTATTATTATTTAAGAGTACGGTCTAGACCTGCTCTATATGAAAAGTGCCCTGTGATAACTTCTCTTATGATTTGGCTCTATATAAATAAAACTGGATTAAATTGAATTAAAACAGTACAGTACAGATACAGTACACAAGCACAAGCACAATTTGGTTTGCTATCGATGTATATACAGTATATCTGGTCCATAGTTTAAATGAGAGACCATGAGAGGGTACTGAGGAAGGTCTAACCTGAAGATGGAGATCCAGGATACAACCAGGTGGGTGGAGCTAACAGTTCTGCACACAGAGATGCACAAACAGCGATAAAAACAAACAAACAGAGCAGAACCAAACATCAGCAACGGCACACAAACAGCAATAAAATAAAATAAAATATAATAAACCATACAGAGCAACAAAGGGGATTTAAAGGTAGCTGATAATTGAGAAGTCAGATTTGCGTTTAGTCCAGGATGAGTTTGACTCACTGATGAGGACTGATGATCGTGCGGCCGTTCCAGTTTGATGCGGATGTCTGTCCCCTTCCCTCGTTCAGGTTTACCAGGCCCTGAAGGATAGGTCAACAGTGTATTAAACCAGTCACATATGTCCATCGCAGAGTGACTTTGAAATGAGTTAGGGTTATCCATAAATATTAAGAGGGAAGACATTTGAGTATACAGGGTTTTACAAGTCTGGAAAAACGAGGTAGAAAGACATCATTTGTTGCTGCGTATTAAAAAATGGATATTCAACCTTTTTATCCATCGATGGGTTAAGATGAAAGATTGTATTTGCTAAAGAATATTCAGAAAAGATGGTTGTAATATTACATAACTTGCATTTATGGTCATTCTATTTCTCTTGAAAACATTATTGTATCCATTAAGAGTAAATTTGATATTTTGTAAAAAGCATGTTTTTAAAAGATGATGAAAATGTGTGCATTCTCAAAGAAAGAGCCATATTTTCCATAGCCTGTTCATTTAATCGTTACAATAATGAATCTAGAACGAGCTTAAGATATTGAATCATGTTGTTAGACCTACAGGAATACTACTAAAATTAAACTTCTGTTAAATTCTATCACTGTGTTTTTCTATAGTGCACCAGAAAAATGTCAATCTCTATCATCCTTTTTAGTGCTACTGCCTTCTCTGAAAGCCATGATGAACATATGACATAACATTCATTTACTGATGATCCATTTAACTAATCACATAAACTCATAGTGACTTAATTATTTCTTAATGGCGAGCAAGAGGAATTCATAATGCATCCTGCATTTATTCATGCATTAACCTAAATCATCATGAGTCATTGCATGCATTAGTTGTGCTTCAGTAAATCATGTGTTTTCTACCCTTATTATGAAGTGTGTGCTAAATAAATCAACAGACGAGCAAACAAGCACACTCTGAAATAAACAGTTACTTAAAAGTAGCCTTTATTTTTTTATTTTTTTTTTTTACAAACCTCACGATACTGGTTAACTCTTATATGATAAGTGTTGAATAATTTCTCAATATGCTGGACCTGCTTCTCCAAACAATCCCTCCTCTCTCACCTGGGGAGCTACCGCGACTGGTGGTACTGGTGCTGCTGATGCTGTCCTCCAGCCAGGTGCTGTAGGTGAAGGAGTCTCGCTTGTGTGGCGTCCCGGCAGATGACAGACTCTCCTGGAGAGTGTACACAGGAGAGACACAGCAAAACATATGTATGTATACTAGACTTAAAGACAAACCGGTAACTTATAAGCACTTGTCTTGTTTTTTTTTTAGCACTCACCATGCCTGTGTCATAGTCCTCTGTGGCCTCTGTTTCATTCTCCTCCACCACACTGGCGAAGCTGCTAGCGTTGGAGGAGGAGCGGGAGAGGTCATGACCCTCAGGGATGGATGGGGCCCTGCCTCCAAGACAAGAACTACACCCTGGGTTAACCAGCCTCCAGCACAGCCAAGCCTGATTTTATCTTATGTATGGGACACAGTCATTCAACATGCTGCCACAGCTGAGGATTGCCCAGTGGTTACACAAACACAGGTATGATCAATATATCCGTGTGATATGGCTGTCACCTGTCCATTATACACACCTGTTCTTGGCGGTTGTGAGCACCTCAGGAGAGCTCTGATTGGATGAGTTGTCAGATTTGGGGTCTTGAGAGACGTGGTCACTGTCAGGGGTCTTCTGGGTATTTGGGGAGTTCTCTCTACTGCTGCATGAGACATGTGGTACAAAATATCAGGAAAGGCAAACAGGCTGCAACATGGACAAAATCAATAAATGTGCAGGCACTGATAACAAGTGACATGTAATCAATTATGAGCCATTACAAGGCTTTAGATACATAAGATAGTTGATGTAGAAGAGTTTCTCACCTCTTCTCCTGGACTTCTTGAATATTTTCAATGCCGATGGCACTGCTTCGCCTGGAGCTGAAAGGACCAGACTTTTTCCTGGTCGGGCTTTTCCCTGGTATTATCAAAGACTGCCATGGAGAGAGGAAAGGCAGTCAACGTCAGAGTCAAAATACTTAAAATATCTTTGAGTAATATTAAGTTAATCTCAAGAGCGTATCAATCTATTTATTTTTTACTGAGGGGAGTTGGTGGTTATAACCATTCAAATTTCATTTTACTGTATTCATTTGGAAAAAATGCCTTTCAAAAACACATCACCCTGAATTATCAGGCTGAAGGGTAACATTGCTCCCTTCGAGGTTGTTACTACGATGAAGTTAAAATATGCACTTAGCGGCTTAATGTCAAGCCCTGGTGCCAGTCTTTCAGCCAGAGCAGAGCACACTAAGGCGGGAGATGAAAGATGGATTTAAAGGCTCCGGGGCGTACCACTAAATATGCTTTCTCAGCGACTGCTTTGTTCATTCAATCTCCCTTTTAAAGCTCTCAAAATAAGAACTTGAAAAAGCCTTTCATTTAACGTGGCTTCAAAGAGCAGGAGGAGGATTCTTTTTTTATAATTTCTCTGTAAAGGGGTCATTAAATCACTAATATTCATCATTTTTAAACAAATTAAGCATACTGGAATTAAAATACAGAATAGTCATAAAAGACTACAGAAGGCGAACGCTTACTGCAGTAAAGCAGATAGGGCAGTGAGAATAGAAGAAAATCTACAATATTAGTCACTCGGGAGCCAAAGGCAGCCCTTAAATATGACTTCTACTGTCTATGCTTATCTCTTGATATGTGAATGATTTCTAGATGGTAGTCTATGTAAAATCCCAAATATTGGAATTGATAAATCAATAAATCAATGAGAATATTTGCAGGAGAATATCTATATCTACTTTTGTTTTATCACAGATCTTTATACAATGCATCCTGTCCGTTAACACACAATGCATACTATGTTGAACACAATGTACTGTAATGTACAGAGAAAAGTGTTTGGCCATGATGCAGTGAAGCCATGCAGATGAAAAAAGGAGCTAAGAGGAGAAACGAGTAGTTAGAATTAGACATGAACCTCTTCTACTGTTCCTATCCCTATGGCACTGCCTCGACGTCCATATTTACTGGGACTTTTGCCTGGGACAAGCAATGACTGAGCCACATAGGAAGAGGAGATACAGAGAAAAAAAGAGAGAGAGAGAGAGAGATGTGATGAGGACAGATGACAAAAGGAAGAGGGGGGGGGGGGAGAAAACATGAGATATATACAAATATATATGAGATTCCATGCAGTAAGTCATGTTGTTCAAACTAAATCCAAAGCACGTGTTAACTGGAGAATACAAAGAGTAACATTTTCGGCTCCATGGGTGCAACACAGGCAGCTGAATGAGAAAGAGAGGAGATGAGCCAGTTATGTGAGCCATATGCCTGTGAGAAAGAGGATGAAGAAGAGATAAAAAAAACAGTAGAGGAGAACAAACAGCAAGTTATACATTAGGTTTCACATCAAGACAGGGTTATGGGCAAAAAGCAAGCTTGAGTTATATTCATTAATATAGCATGTTGGTTAATAATAATGGTTAGTTATTTTTAAAGACGGCCTTAAGAGTAATCTAGAAATACAGTCATAATGTGGGAGTCTGTTTCCAATATGTGACTAAAAATTCAGAATCAATGAAATGGCATGATGATTTTTACGTCCATATAAATTTCCATAAAAAATGCCTCCTAAAAAATACAGTATATATATCAGACAAACTACCATATGCACAGTCGCTTTAAAGTGAAGACCTTGTAACTACAAATTATGTGAGATATATGTTTTACTTTCAGCTGAAGTATATAAAGCTCCTCTGTGAGTTGAAAAATTAAAATTATTATGTAACACTATTTTCAGAAACCAATTATATAAACTAAAAAATACCAAAAAAAAGTTGTCATTTGGAGATACAAGGTTTTCACTTGATGACAGAAATAGTCATTTGTTCATAATCACAGTCATAAATATTTTGTGATCACCAAAAAACCACAAGCTTTGGCTGGCATGCGCGCACACACACACACACACACACACACACACACACACAAACACAAACACAAATACAAACACACACACAAACAGGACTCAACCCACATTCATTAGAATTCAAGCGAGCACTTATGAACACTGCAGATGCATGGGGATTTTAATAATGAGAACACGGGTAAAAAAACAAAAAAAAAACAGTAAGTATTAGAAGCTGCTTTAACCCAGGGGAGAAATTCACCTTGTGTCCTGGAAGCATTCAAGTCTATGAGTGTCCAGTCACTTCATCTTGTGGTGGCAGACAATGTGTAATCGTTGCAATGTGAGAGCCAAATTTAAGACCCAGGCATAAATGCTCCACTAGACCGAGTGTGGAGTGGAGGGCGCATGAACTCTAGTAGAACTGCTGGGGGAGGCGGAGGGAGCGAGACTCGCCTCACTCAAGACCAGGAGGAGTGGGTCTGTACTTACTATCCCTGGGAATTTGGGGCTCTCTGCGGGGTCGTGGTTAAAGCTGCCGCTGAGGCTAGTGGAGACTGTATGTGGCTTCTTGAAAGCAAAACCCATGGCATCCATAGACTGGCTCCTGCTGCGGATCACCCGCTACAGAGAGAGACGAGGAGGAGGAGATACATTCAGATGGCGCGGACCCCTGTGACCCCTCAGCATCGCTGTACGGTGTAACAGGCCGAGAGGAGCCTCGGGGCTGTCCCTGAACACTGACCACTACAGGCAGAAAGCACTGGCCTGATGCTAATCCTGACAGACAAGGAAGCGACAGAGAACACTGCTAAGCTTTAGTGCCCAGAGGGGGGTTCATATGAGTCATTATGTGCAGATAGGTGGTAAGAGAAGAGAGGGGAAGTAGAAGGGCCAAGTGGCTCACAGATGTCGGACCACACTGAGTTTAAACACAGCCAGGAGAAGTTTAAAGCCCAGTGCACCTCTTTGCAGGAATGAAACAGAGTGAAGAGACAAAGGCATCTGATGGTGAAAGAAATCTATCCATTCTCTTTGATACTATCACACACAAAGATGACAGAATCATATTAATAAGTGACTAGTGACTGAACACTGGAGCATGCGGAGAGCACAGCAGCACAAAACAGCTAGGAAGCATGAGGAAGAAAAGTTTGGAAGCCAAGCGTGGTGTGTTCCAGCAGCATTGAGCAGCAGAGCTTCTCTTCATGCAGATTAATAGAGATTGAGGGAGATTGATAAAGCCCTTACAGCCCACAGCTTGCTTATAGACAAGAACAATCCTGAAAGACTGGCAAAGAGAAGACATTCTTTTTTACATCCACAGAAGAAACATCTGACAGCTGGTATAAAAACTGGTTACTGTAACTAATGTAGATGCCAGTTTTAGCAGTAACAATGATCTTTATAGCCTTATAACGACACCTAAAGGTATAGTTCGAAATTTTGGGAAATGCACTTGTTCGCTTTCTTGCCAAGAGTTAAATGAGAAGGTCAAAAGTAACAAAATCCAGCTGATGGCACCTGTAAAGCTAGCTAACTAACACGTTATATCTCATTTGTTCAATCCATACAAAAGTGTTGTGGTTTTATGGGGACTAACGTGGGTTCTTCTGTCCGAAGCTCTGAGCCAGGCTAGCTGTTTCCCCCTGTTTCCAGTCTTTATGCTAAGCTAAGCTTACCGGCTGCAGTTTCATATTTAGCAGACGCTCTAAACCGCAGCAAGAAAGCAAATTACTGTATTTCCCAAAATGTCAAACTACTTCTTTAATGGAGATGAGTCTATGCTTGAATTAAAATTGCCGTCTATGTAAATAACAGTGTTCCTATCTTAGAGCTAGCATAAGTAAAACATATTACATTAGCATACACATGTTTTTTCTTTTCTTTTTCTTTTTTTTTTGAAGCAGAGAGTTGCAGAAAGTGAAGCTGTCAGTTTGAAGCCCCAGCCTCTGCTGCTGCCTCTCCAGTTACCTTGAAGGACTCAAAGAAGCCCCCTCCTCCTCCTCCACTCCCATTTTCCAGTTTGTCGTCCTCTCCTCCAACACCCATCATGGCCTGGCTGTTCACATGGAGCTCTTCATAAAGGGTCTCTAACAAGGCCGACCGCGTTCGTTCCTTACACACACACACACACACACACACACATACATACATAAAGAGGGAAATAAAACAAAGGGAAGCGAAGGATATTTTGTACAGCTCTGCCTAAAGATGCAAAATGACAGAAATGTTTTAAATGCTTTTCAACACCTCACCTCTAATTTGGCAAATTTCTCAGCTTTGTAGCAGGCATACTCTGCATTAATGAGCTTAGTAAAAAGGAATTCATGGAATTCAGGACCCTGGAAAGAGAGGAGCAAAGAGACACGGCTTCATGTTGGAAACTAAAATGATGGGGACTGGCTAGAGGATGCAGTAGTTCAGGTCTACAGCTGCTCTTTCTCTTACTTTTTTAAAGACGGCAGGGTTTGGGAGCGCCGGGCCAAAGAAAGATACGTCATCCCGTGCTGTAACTGACACCTAAGAATTAAGAGTAAGATGAAGTTTAATCAAACGTCTATAACGGGAAGAAAAGTCAGCCCATAGTGACGGAAATAAGTTACCCTGTAGAGAACGTCGTCAGAGCAGGGGTGGACCACTTGGACCACAATGTAGGCGTGGAGAAAGTTGGAGGCGATCATGTCCGGTACAAAGGGAGTGTTTTCCTCTTGGAATACGATGGCCACAATGTCGTTCCCTATGTGCCTTTTTCTCTGCAACTGCAACACACCAGCCACATAGCAACTTAGGACAAATTCATTTAGAGGTAAATCAATGCAAGTACGCTTCTCTCAAGACAGTTATTGTAGGATGAAAGAATGCTGATGCCAAGCATTGCATGATGAATGTTATTTTGTTATCTGTAGGTTTCAGAAAGCCAAATGTATGATGTTTCAGGATGTGTTTAATGCTGCCTGGAATTGAATTTGAAAGTAAGAGACCCTTTTGTTGCAGTTCCTACTTATTGTTGATAAAGGCAAGTCTAATTCAAAGAATACTTGATACTTTTTAAACACAAATGGCAACACAAACCTAGCAAATCAGGCATATTGCCAACAGAACACAGCTAATAAATTGTGTGAAACTACTGATGGGCAGTGTAGGAAAAGATAGTAAGTATACAGTATTTGTGATTAATAAAGAATGTATTCATATTGTACAATTTCACCCTGATTTGTGCAATTACAAAGAAGTGCTCACTCTTCATTCTTCCGTCTCCCAATTGAAAGCATGTAAACTTGTGAAACACCACCAGGGAGTGCTGTTTCCCATGATGGCACCCTGAACAAGCCACTGATTGGCTCAAAGGAGCCATTTCCATAAACACCCACTACTGCTGGGGAGACTGAACATATAGACATTGCCTCATCTGTGTTTGTACAAACCACGATAACAAATGGTGTGTGAGCTTGTGCTAATTAATCAGTGTTTGTGCGAATAAGTGAGACGGGGAAGGAGGAGGAGGAGGAGGAGGAGGATGAGGAGGAGGAGGTCGTGTGAGCAATGCGGCGCTGCATCTCAGCTTTAAATCACTGTGAGGGAGGACTGCTGCTCACATATGCAGACACTAAAGCATACATTTAAAGTGATTCATGTTTACTACCAGTGTTTTCTCTTTTATTTTTCTTTGCAAATATGTGCTGCGGTTGTTTGGCACAACAGGGAGGTACATGCAAAATATGGTACTACAATACCCAGAGGGAACCTGTCTGACTGCTTGTAGTGAATCACGAAAGGTGTGTTAGTCTGGTATTGCATTACAGTACCTGCTGGGTGTCCCCCTCCGTGTAAGGCAGCTTGGTGGACACATGGAACATGACCTCTTTGTTGCGGTAGTTGCAGTAGACAGATTCAGTGCCAGTCTGCCCGTGAGTCACGTCTAACCCTCCACGGAAACTGCAAGCACACAGAACCATGTCTAACAAGATACTCTCCGCCATCACTGCAGTAGCATGACCATCATTCCTGCAGCTAGCCTGATGTGTAAATTGCGGTTGGCATCATGTTATGAAATGTAGAGTATGGTAGAGTAGATTTAGTGCCTTCAAACCGCACTTAGATCCTCACCCTTTAAAGTTGTGCAGCTCAATTTTCTCTCCTAGAAACTCCAGGAATTCTACAAAGGCAGGACTTTCTTCACTGTTGCCAAACAGCTCTTCCTCTGAAGTCTGTAACCAGTAAAAAAAAAAAACAGCTCATAAACATCAAGGCTTGGAGGACAAAATGATTTCAGCAGCTATCAAGTTAAAAGCGCTGAGGAGGATTTGTACGGTAGACTGTGTACTGTACGCTACAGTGCAAGTGTCCGCTAATAAAGGCACTTATGTCTGCATTACAAATAAACAAGCAGTAAGGACAATGTCTGAGTAGCAAAATGAAAACGGATCACAAGGGGCGAGATTTGCATAATAGAGTGTCAGCAATGGCACATTGGGGATTTTATGTAAGGTGTGTTTTTACTGCAACAGATCATTAGGATCAATAACTGCATGCAGGAAGTGGATTCGGTGTGTGTTTGGCACTCTTGTTCAAACACACTGCATTTGCATTTGAGATGACAGAGGTGGCTTCAATCAATTACAACAGTAGGTATAATAGAGGGTTTAGAGATGGGCTTGTACAATAATGATCAGCTGTGATGGACTGTTGATTATCTATTGTCAGCAAGTGGAGTGTTGGTGTGAAAACAAAAGCCTGCCTCAAAACAAACACATATAGCCTTATTGGTTATTTATGTTTTGTTTTCCGTATGCAATGTGACTACTTAATCATCATGCTTTGTTCCACTTAGCACCCCTCCTGAATAGAAAATGTCCTGGAGGATGAGCAGAGGGCCATCACTGCCATTTCTGAGATGGCCCTTGGCTCATTTGCAATGTATTTAACAATTAATTTGAACTTCTGCAGGCTTTAAGGGGCCAACACTGCAGATCTCTACACACTGAGGTCTCCATTCGAAGGTACAAGTGCCCTCAACAAAACATTCAATACCTCTTTTGCCCTCTCCCACACACACACACATAGTAAACAAGAGGGCTGTGATTGCCTCAGAAAATGAGGGGGAGTGTTGAAGACAGCCACAGTGAATATGAATATAAAGGATGCATGCACTTCTACAGAACCATCTCTGCCCCCCTAAAAAAATGCACATTTTCTTTTAGTTTACATTCAGGCTTTATAGCTCACCTGTCCAAACTTTTGATAAATGACCCCAAACTTGAAATTGTTGCTTATCACATGTTCAT
Organism: Macquaria australasica; assembly: GCA_005408345.1. Lineage (NCBI taxonomy): Eukaryota > Metazoa > Chordata > Actinopteri > Centrarchiformes > Percichthyidae > Macquaria > Macquaria australasica. Next base: position 829,386 of record SEMN01000027.1, read on the forward strand.
CGAACGTGACAATAAGTCTTGAAGCCTGGAAAAAAAAATAGAAACATTAAAGGATAGGTTGACAGGTTTTCGAGGTTTTTGTCTTAAAACAATAGTCAGGTATCTGAATGAACAATGAAACAGATCACTGTAATCATCCCTCCTGTTCATACTGGCCATTCAAGGATCTCTTGTTAACATGCTTCCAATATAAGTGATGGGAGGGCAAAATTAAACATCCTCATTTGGTGCAAAAATGTATTCAAAGGTTTACCTGAAGCCAATATGAGGCTTCAGCAAGTGGATATCTTCCAAAGTTATAGTGTTTTTAGTATGAAATGACCTCTTTTTCTGTTTCTTATGGGTACCTGACTTTTGTTTTAAGACAGACTTTGACAGACAGAAATTGCAACCCTATCCTTTAATTTGTCAGAAATGTGGGACTGGAAAGGGCATATACAGCCGCTGCAGCTGTGCAAACCAAACCAGATCTTACTTTTGGATAAAGGGCAGGAAAAAAGCGGTCCACGTTGACCTCTTCACAGACAAGCTTGGATTTTTAAAAAAAAAGAGAGAAAAAATGTCAGAACGTGCTTGGACACTGTCACAGCAGACCAGTCTCTGCATAATAAAAACAACTCTTCTTACCTTGGCCATTTGGACCACGTTGGGAAACTCTGTCAGACAGGAGATGGGGATTACATCATGGTAGGTTTTCATCTTGTTCCTGGTGAAGTCATAAAACAATCAGAGTGCGTTTCAAAGCCATATAATGTGATGCAATATTTCTCAGAACCTGTCAGATGGGAAAGAGATGATCCGGTATGGACCATCATCAAACATCCCCACCCTCGCCTCTCTTTCCCTTCTCTCCCTCCCTCCCTCCATCCCCACCCACTCGCTGGCCTAAATAGTCCATCTGTTACTCTGCTGTGGAAATGACAGTGCTGTTGACACTCTCTCCTGCTTTATGACTCTTATGATAACACCCGTGCTGGGAGGATGTGTTTATCCAGTCAATACTGTGCATATTAGAAACCAAAAAAACAGTGAATTATTCTGCATTCATTTCCTGTTGATCATGAAAGTGGTGACATTTTGTTGAAGCCCACACATTCAGTCACTTCAGATGCTGATGTGCAGAACACAGATTTAAAGATTCAATTTTCTCTGTAAACGAAGTGACATTTTACTGCACCATGTATGCATAATGAGCATTACCTGAGCATTAGACGGAGATGTTCCTGGTCACCAATCACATCGTACTTTAGAGAGAACACCAGATGTCCAAGGGCACTGTCCACTGAATAGTAATTAAAGTGTTCCTGAGGGCACAGTGCAAGGATATGGCCATTAGTATCTGTCATAAACAGAGTGCATGAAACACGTGCATGCGCTCCAGTCATTACCCACATCTTTCCAATCTGAGTACCTATTTCTTCTGTTGCTCTTTTACTACAGAGGGATCAAATTTGTTCATATTATGGGTGTGTAAGAACAGGTGGCAAAGTCTAATGCATCTTCATAAGCGACAATGTATGAGGTGCCAAACAGTGAGGCTGGTCGCTGTTAGTGGTGTACTCCACTGGGATTCGCTTGTTGCTTATTCATTTCATTACTATAACAAGCAAGAAGTGAAACTGATTGTGAAATATTCGTTGAGAGTAATGAGGCTCATTTGAGGAGGAAGGAAGCTGTTATAATGAGGGCCTTAACAAGCTTGACTTCAGAAATATCACTTTGAAAGCAGTTTCAGAACACACTTTTTTGTGTGTACAACCGGCTTTATCGCTGAATAAACATGATTATTTGATGTTCATATCATTATAGTTAATTGCATGATTGCAACCATAGAAATTGAACATGGGAAAAACAATTAACTAACTAATCTTAAAAATCAAATTAAAAGCAGGGACAAGATGAAGATGTGCAAGCTGAGCCTGAGACAGGAAGGCGATGGGGTGAGATTCATAGAACAACACATATATCTACTGTCCAGTTTCTGGAGAGAAAACGTGGAAAATACAGATGCGCTATATTTCATTACACCTATCTAACAAGATAAGTATAATTAAGCAGTGAAATTAAAATGTTGGAGAAGATGCAGTGAATTTCTTTGGTTTTGACCAATGTTAAAGACTTTCTGGGAAACAATAATTACAGAAATTAAAAAACAAAAAACTATCAGGGAGCCTCTTGTTTTGGATGTAGAATTTGTATTATTTGATAGAATACCAACAGAAATTCAGTGTAAGAGTGACATGTATTTACATAATGTTAATTAATTTATATGATTTGTATTTCTGCTTTGAAACTTAAATTATGGTTTCAGAAATCATGCCCATGTATCCACGACTGGAAAGAAATAATTGGGAAAATTCAAACACTGGAGCAAATTACATTTAAGTTAAGAGGGAAATTACTAGTACATGAAAGATCTGTGCTTGAACTTGTTTTATAGATTATTACGTGTTAAGAAATGAATGTGTATTTGAAATTCAGCATCACCCCTTGTTTGTCTGTTCGTTTTATATTTTATGTCTTGCCTGTGTTGCCTATATTTTTTTAAGTTTTAATCTTAATATTTGTGTAAATAAAAATGTCATCTTTGAGTTTGCTTACATTGCAACAAATATTGTTTTTTTCAGTTTATTGTTTGCTTTTTTAAACTGACAATAAAAAAGATCAAGTATGACAAAGTGGCTAACCTTGCCAAGGAAGTGTTTCCGGTAGATTGTAGCTGTTGTGTTACACTCCAGCTTGGTGCGGGTGTTCGGGGACAGAGGCTGCAGCTGTTCCGTGTCCACTGTGTCGCTCAGCTCATGGTTAGTCCCTTCAATCCAGTAACCCCCAAACTGCGGCAGGAGGATGAGGGGAAAGGGGCTTTTTCTGCCCAACACCTGCCCCAAAAGGCAAAATAGCAAGGGTTGAGAAATAGAATTCTTGTAATTCTGAAAGTAATTTCAGGACAAGAATGAAATTGAACTGATTTGTCAGTGATACACAAGCACTAATGGTGAAAAGTGCTACTGCAGCGCATCATCATCCTACTTCATGGACACTTGGGTATGGAATGTAGTCCTCCTCAGTCTGGAAAAACAGAGAAAAACAGCTTTGTATCCTCCTCAAAGAATAAAAATAACCACACTGTCTAACTCTATAATCCCAAAGGACACTGTTTCAGAGTCACTGCAGTAACGCAATGAAAAACAGTTTGGCAACTACAAAGAAATCGATGCACTACTTAATCAAAGTATTGCCATTATTTGGCACATTGATGGTTTAAAACACTGTACTACATTATCATCATATCCTGTTAAATTCTTTTTCGCTAAGATTTCCCCATTTCCTTCTGCAGAGCATAGCATCAGAGGATATATGATTTTGAATCCTAACTAACTCTGTCGGTAGAAGAATGATGGCAAGACTTGAGAGCATTGCATTATGAATAATACTGTGCTACTGTGAGCTGAAGTAATCAGCCTGTCTGGCAGAGCAAGATATGGTGGAGCAGTCGCGAGACAATGACGGCGTCACATGAATAATACTGTGTCTCCACATGGAGAGCCGTACCTTCAGCGGGGGAGGAAAGGTGCATCTCTGCTCATCCATCCTGTTGCCCTACAAGAGGAGAGGGTGAGATAAGAAAACCAGAGCGAGAGAGAAGGGTCACCCTCAGTCATCAACACAACAGCTGTTTTTTCAAGTCAACACAAATACCTAAATTCAAACAATTGTCGCTGATTAGACGTGAAAAAAAATCTCCATAAAGCAGTGTTATAATCATGTTCCAAATGACTCCAACAAAACAAACTGGGAGAAAATTATCAACCTCATTACATAACAACACAGTTTTCCCGAGAGATATGCAGCAGCCAACAGAGAAAGGTCAGAGGGGGACAGATGGAAAGATTACATACATAGAGAGACGATACTGAAAGACAGTTAAAGGATACTAAAGAGCAGGCATTTGGGAGTGACTGAAAAGTCTGTTAGCGCACAAAAGAAGTGTGGTAATAAGACTCAAGAGATTTAAAAAAAAAAAAAAAAAAAAAAAAAAATAGATGCTGAGCTAAGTGACACTAAAACACCCAGTGGACCTGAGGTGTGTATATGTGAAAGAGAGTGAACGGGAACGATGCAGAGAAGGAGATGCAGTGATACTAAATCAGGGTTAGGTGATGGCGTCTGGCGTCAAGGAAGACGATACATCATATCGATATACTGAGGAAAAAACACAGCCCTGCATCACAGCCCCTGCTAAAGAGGAATATTTCTTTTTTTAAATATTCAGTTATGCCAACATACACTGCCAGATGTGAAAGATGTTGTGGCAATGGAAAACTATTATGACTTTAATTCATTTTTAAAAACAATGACCAATGTGTACTTCATCACTGATGCTAACACACATGCACAAAAACATTATCAGTTTGTTGATAAGCTCTATGATAAAACTCTGCACCCGTTATGTGTGGGATCACGTGATTAAAATAACCATCCTTCCACAGCCTTCACAAACCAGGAGACAGTTTTTGAAGTGAGATAATAAGCTTACAGCGCTGTCAGCCAGTGTTACAACCAGAATGTTAACAGAGACGCTGACACACACACATATAATGCTCTGGCAACTCTTCTCTGTAACCACCAGACTCAATATCCTTCTCATGTACAGAACGTACAGAAGTATTGTAGCCGAGGAGAGGGCCAAAGTGCTGCAGAATTAGGAAGAGACACACTGACTGGTTAGTTGCTTGGTGAGTCTTAGAAAGCCGAGACAAAACGCAAAGATCAATGCATCATCTTACCTGCATCTTTTCAATCATTTCAAATAAGTCTGTGGTCTGGAGAGAGGAGAGTGAGATGAAATGTTTTGAGTTCATTTGTTGGGTGCTGAGGTTATTTTATTTCTACAGCAGCGAGTCTGATTGTTACAGTTCAACCTTACTATGTGGAGCCCTGTCACACTCCATCCAGTGACAGAAAAACAGTAATTTAACTGTTTTGTTGACCTTACTTCCTTATTGTTTGGGGTCCCACAGACCCCACAGCTGTGTGTGTAAAAATATTAATAATTGCAAAATTTTCCCTTTCCTTCTGACCATATTAAAACCTGAGAAAAGTATTGCAGTTTTGACTCTTCCCTTTGCCACAAACACGGCTTTCACAGTTGAAAATGACAAAATAACAAAATGACCATAAAGCACCAAATAAAGAAATATTTCATGTATTATATGTTATATAGATTATGCATGAATACATTTTGTTTGCCAAAAAGTCATTACACATAAAGAAATGTACAGTACGTTATTCTATATAGTGACGTAACTTATGTTTGGGGTCAATCAGACCCCCACTTCTTATGAACAAGTTATAAAACTCTAAAAACAGGAATCCAAATGGACTTATTTGGGATTTTGGAGGGGTAGTGCTGCATTAAAAGTGCTGTCAACACTAATCACAGATAGAGAGCATATGGAAATCCTCTGTATTTACAGCTGGGGTCTCTGGGATCTCAAACAGAAGTAATGTGACATTTTCTGTAGTGGATTTCTGAAACATCTATTCAAATTCATGTTTATGAGCAATTTACATAAAATCAGAAAAATTCGTGACATATCAAGATGATAAAACAGTGCTAAATGTGTTTTTTGAGCTGTTAAGAGAGTCTCCAGGACCCCAAACAGAACATCATGGTTATCAGCTTAAAACATTTCTGTCAAATATTGAACATTGTCATTCAGGAAAACTGTTGTCCCATTACTCATTACCCATTACCATTGCTGTACAGGTGTTACAAAGTTGGTAAAGCACTCATTTTCTGTCAGCTGTTATATGACTTACAACACTGCCAAAGTTAAGACTTGTATTTATTTAATCAACATTTTACCTTATTGCAGCATGTGACCACATCCCCAACCACAGCTGTTGGAGTATTGTCCTTCAAACAAAACCTGCATGCATCAGTTGAGCATGACGACTCTAACTACTGCAGAAAAGGCTGAATTACAACAGTTCATGGAAACGTCGGTCTGGTGTTGTCAAGTGAAGGTTGAAAGGTTCAGCCAGTAAAGCCTGACATAGTCAAACAGTTTGTGTACAGAGCAATCTTGTCGTTCGGTGTGAGTATGAGTAAAGTCCTCCACCATGTGCAAACAATAGTCTCACTCTGCCACAAACCCTGAAAGTAAATAACCCTAGTTTAAACAACATTAACCAGAGATTTGAACAAGAGGAGCCGGACTTAAACAACAGCTGCATTAGCTATAAAACTGTATGTCATGACATACAGGCCCAAAAACCATGAATATGTCTGACCAAATTTGTAATGTTTACACCAAAAGAAGCACCTAATAATAGAACTAGACATGTTCCCCTACAAACAGACATTTTTCTTCAGCTCATCACTTTAATAAACCAGAAACATGAACTGTCAGATTTTGAATTTGCAACTTTAATCTCAATTTGGAGAGGGAGACGTCCAAGCATCTGCTGAAAATGCTGCCAAATTGATGTTTTCCATCCAGCATGTTTCTAAAGTAAAGCTACTTACATTAGTGGGTTTCTTCCAGTGTGCTTTTGTCACCATTGGAGCATTGAAGTGGTTGTCATGACTTTTAGCCATTTTTTTAAAAACTTTCTTCAAACTGGCATCCTGCAGCTTCAAAAGATGTTTTTCAACTTGACTGACTTCCACAGGTTTGGATTAAGCTCGCTCTCTGACTGCTGTGCCTTTGTCAAATGGCAGACAGTTGACTGTGTCCCACTGTGACACCCAAGGTAAAGCTGCATCCCCGATAACTGCAACCATGACTGACACTGAAGTGTTGGATCAGTCAAAGTTGAAGACAAGATCCACAGACTCTCCCAGTGTGTGCTCTAAACATACAAGATTATCAGCAAGCGTACGTCTCAGGTTGCATGCAAAGGCAGCTGATATTGCTTGAAGTTTAGCGTAGTAATCCTCTGACTGCAGCTAGAGGTGTCTTGTCCTCTGCCGATCCTTCTTTGTCACTCTCTCTCTGTAGCAATGCAGGAAGAAATCCAAACCACATATCATCCACCTCTGTTTTTATCACTAACTCTATCTTGACTTTAGGCTGACAGGTAGCCGGAGGTGGAGTCCAACATGGACAAGTCCTGTTCACAGAGAAACTATATGGGCAGTCCTATGTCACAAGACTCCCAAAACTATAAAATGAGCACAAATGACATTCAAAAATTAGGAGATCATCAGCTGTGAACAGAATTATGTAGAAAATATTGAGATGGATAGAGTGAAGTAGGCAAACAAGAACACAAAATGGAGACAAACAGCAACAAGACGTGTCATTGCAGCAGAAAAACATTTTGCACAAATGACCAGAGTGGAGGAGGTGTGGGGATCCGCGGGGAGTCAGGCTAGCATACAGTGCAGGTGTTAGAGCTGAGACCTTTCATTATGAGGGCTAATAGGATCGCCATTATGACAAGAGGCAAATTAAATGTGCAAGACCTCCTCTCTCCTCCAGTCTTCTCAGGTGCATCTCACACCTGTGCGTCCTCACAGAGCTCATTATAACTCTGACAAGCTCCACAAGACTGAAGAACATGAGAAGGATGCAAGGGGCTTATACATTTTTTTCTTTTTCTTTGATGCACACTATGTCTGGTTCTTAGTTCTGCCTTTTGGTTCCAGCTAATTTAGGGGTTGTTTTGGATCTCACTGTTAATACAAATTTATGGAGCGCTATAGGAATTCAGCCTGATTGGTTTAACTTCTGAGAAAAAACAACAACAACAAAAAAAAAAAGAACAACATGTCTGCATCCACCCCAAAATAGGGAGGCAACACCGTCCACGAGCACTGGACCATACATCGGGTCATACATCTTGTGATGAGGAACTGTACAGCAAACTCTGAAAATAATTACTGTTTGAGAGTTTGTGTTTCCTCTCTCAGAAATATGCAACATTGTTAATATGACAGTACAGCAGTGTGGTTTGAATTAGGCTGTGACCATAAGACCTAGTGGGGTTAATTGCAGATTGACCTGGTTTTCGCAGGGCTCTGATTAAAGTGATACGCTCCTCTGAGTCTTGCCCCACTAAGCCCTTATCATACTACAGTACATCACATTACCATGCTGTCCATCAATATCCTTATTGGATATGTTCCTGGATTCCAAATCAAATGGGGTTGAATAAAACGAGGTTACAGAGATCAAATATCAAATATAACTGCATTTCAACAGCTGACACTCTTTAGAGTGTAGGAAAGTAAGTGTTTTCTTCTGTCCAATTACAAACCCATATGTAATGCACTTTTCTGTGGTATATCCTGCAGGATGTGAAGGGAAATGGGGAAAATACTATAAACCAAGTTTGGAATTGGCTTTAGATTCGAGTTGCATGACATGCATTTGTCATGCAAATCCGTAGACACACAGAAGTTTCGCAAATCCTCTCCTGATGTCTGACTAATTGTAACTAATAAGTCTGAGGCACCTGCAGATGGTGTGTGCTGCAGGAATCAGGAGTGACAGTTAAACTACGCAATCTCCAAATTCATTTTTAATCCCTTTCTCTTCCCGCTCCTTCCGTTCTATTCAGAACAAGTCAGATTGCAAGAAGTGTAAGCCCCATCCAAAGTGTGATACACCTTATGAAACCAATCTGACATGAGTGAGATTGTATCCACTTTTAATCACCACCAAGCTCAGCTTTGTTCAGCTCCCAAGTTCCCGAAATATCCCGAAATAGGTTTTTCACTCCAGTCGCTCATTCATAATATGACGTGCCTAAAGGTAGGCGTGAAGATTCTGACAGGAAGATGGATTTGATGGCTACTGTGTCTAAATAGATTCATTTAAAATTATTTCCTACTTAATCATTTTCACTTCCTGCCCATTATATTCCTCATCTACAATCACAGCAATTTAGTTTTTATTCACATGATTTCATCTGAAAGGAGGAATAATGGATTAAGCTAAGCAGATTCATAAATGCTTAAAATCTTGTAAAATCATTGAAAACTGTTTTAGTGAACTGGAGACAAACTGAATGAGACCCTCTTGCAGTGTTTCTTACAGAGTATATGGCAGAAAATGTATCACAAGCTAAAAAACACTCTTTGGAAGAGCAGAAATCGGCACATTTTAGCTTGCCCTTACAGAAAAGCCTGCAAAACTTGTTGATTAATTTTAACTGACACTGAAGTAAAACTGGCTCATTGCTTAGGACGGCATGAAAACAACTGGGTAACAATTGAACCCCACACAAAGACTGATTAAACATTACCGACATTGGTGGGGGCGAAGAAGAAGAAGTCTTTTGATTTAAAACTGACTATTGATCAGACAGGCTATATTTTGTTTGCTTTGATGGAATCAGACTTGTTAGGCTTGGATTGAGAAATTCTTGGCACCAAGCTGACAATTTCCTGCTAAAAATAGATGTGTATTAATTGAACCAGGCGAACATAATCATCCCAGACACGGAGCTCTGTGCACTCTAATTACATAAGTTAAACAAAAGAGGACAAGAATGAAAAATCAAAGTAACACTGCAAGCAGAAAGTCTGGGTCTAACACAGTCGTGAGAGATTAAATACAGACAGAACACAGAGCAAGTGGCGTCCAGACAGAAGCAGGTGTAGAGACAAGATGAGCAGAGACACCTAACAAAGATCGCAGAAAGAAAGGTCACACAGAGACATCAGATAAGGTCAGGGGTCAAAGTGCAAACTCAACCCCCATCGTTCTCCTCCTACCTTGTGGAATGGTGAGGTCGAGTATGGGAGTGTAGGCTGGAACAGCTGGGGCTCTAGTGTTGCAGAAATTCGGGGGTCACTCCCATCTTGTTTCCTACATTCAGACAGATGCAAGAGAACATTCAGTCAGAAAAGGTCACTCAGTTTGAGATCAAGCAAGAGGACAGTAAAAGGCAGTGCCTCAGGAAATGTTGCTGGTCTCATTTAGCGACAGAATGGATTTGTATGGACTGGTGGTCTGAGTCTGTTTTTTTTTTGTTTTTTTAAATAACTCTATTATCTTCTGTGTTACTGATCCGTTGTATTGTATTTCTCTAGAGTGGTCAAATCTGACATGGTTTACAGAATAATAATTTTAAGACACATAAAAGAATACAAGCTTTAATTCAGATTAAGACCCCTATAAATCAATTCAAGAACTGAACTTTCTCAATGGGATTCATTTATTTTGTCTAATCTGCAGTGCCCTGGTGATAGAGGGTTAAATCTGGTGCCCAGATGCTTTCCTCAACCCTAAATTCCTTCATTTTATGTCCATACTTTTACTCTGATAACTGTCTAGGAACATACAAGTTATGTCTGCAGTTGTTATAAGTCAATATATGATTTCTTCGCTGTGAACATCATTCCAAAAGATACCAAATCATATTCATGTGTGCACGTTCTTCATTTCTTTTAGTGTATAAGCTGCTATTCACAAACACATCAGGGATCTAGGGACACAATACCCAAAGTTTCACATTTATTCAAACAGAGCATCTGTCTTCTCAAACCCAGGAGAGCAGCACATTGCTAATGCAAAACTGAGCAATACTACTGTCACGCATCCTTTGCTCTAAACTCAATATCTCTACCAGGACGGCTTTATCCCCACAGGATGGCTGATCAATACCCCTGCTGAATATGGTGCCCTATTGACATTGACGACTGGCCAGTTTGCACAGCAGGCTTTCATTTTGTTTGATTAATTCAATCTATTTCAGACACATAAAGTGATTGGTCAGCAGTGGATCTGAAATGATCATCAGTGATAATGCAAAGTGAAAAATGTATATTGCTGGCTGTGATGATCACAGAAGGCTACAGCAGCCACAATGAAATACGTATAATATCTCTTTATCTACAAGGCACCAAAAGCCACCAAGCTCCACATGCAGAGAAACATTATTCAGTGCATTCAATAACTCAATGAGACAAAATGGACAACTCTTGAACCTGAAAACTAATCATTTTTCAAGTAGATAGTGTGGCTGTCTGTGTTGACACAGTAATTATATGGGTGAACACAGCTCCATGCGTTCAGAGCTGTGTTGGTCTGGTGTTGAGGCTGTAGATAAGACGAACAGCTGCTTAGGAGGGACAGTGACCAAGATGGAAATCTGGTTATCACATTCACTGAGTGCACTCAGAATCAAATATAGGTGAAGAAAAGAGAGCATGAATCATTAACATACAGCGCTGCCTGCTATTACACAACGAGTGAATCTTCAATCAAGGAAGGTCCTGCATCATCCAAAATGAAATGGGAACCATTGTGATTATGATCCTTTTCTCAGCAGGCTCAGTAAAGCTCAGGCGAGGAGAGGAGCCCCGGCAGCAGCTCTCCCATGGGAGGACAGGGTACGATAGGGCAGCAGCTGCCCTGAACTGTTAATTAGAACTGATGCACAATAGATGGATGCAGGACAGACACACACAGACATTTATGTGAAAGAAAATGCTTTCATTTCTAACAGTTGGTTTAAAGGTAGATATTGTATTTCATCAAAAAAATACTTGTTAGAGATCCGTATGCATCTGTCTGTCTGAAGTGTCCACACAGTACATAATAATGACATAAATTAGCGACAAGATATACCATCTATATCCCACTCTGGCAGCGTCAAAACACACATCAGAGTAGAAGTGACAGAAGAAATGTCCTGCCCAGTCCATTACAAACTCGTCCTTCATCACAAGCATGTTGTGCAGCACACATTACACACCTGCCTGCTCCGTGTAGCGTTACTATGTAAGCCCTCCTGCGGATCAGTTTGCAGCACTAAGCCACAGCTTCATCCCAACACCACAACAAATTACATAACACAACCCCAGCTGGTTAGCGATGCACCACAGAAATCAGCCGTGTGAAGAAGTCACAGCATGTCATCGGGGCGAGCTGATGTCCTGCATGGAGCGGAGCAGCAAACTTACTCACACTGTGGCAGCTGTACGCTGGGTGCTCCCTGGGAAGTCCGGACAGTGACCAGCACTCGGGCAGATGACTCACTGTCTATGCTTCTCCTCTAGTTAAGCGTCTCACTCCCTCTCCCCCCCTTTCTCTTTCACAGTTATCTCCTCTCTCTCTCTCTCTTTGTTGACCCTTCTCTCTCTCCAGGTTCAGTCAGCTCACTTGCTGCTTTCCATCAGTTGTTCACCTGCTGGCCTCACTCTCAGCTCTTTAGACTGTCACACACTCCCAGTGAGCGTCCTCTCTGCCGCTGATTCTCCTCCCTCACTCTCTCCCCTCCCACTCACACTCTCTCTCTCTCACACACACACACACACACGATGTGGTACTAGTTCAAAACCCCGAACTCTAAACCACACACCCACCACCACCACCACCCTTATCCCTTTCAAAGCAGGAGACCCTCCCCCCATCATCCATCTAGGAGACGACTGAAGTCTGCCGCTCAGAAAGTGAAAGGAAAGCAGGGCTGATTAGGGAAACGGAGGTTGCCTTCAATCCCCACACTGCCTCACGAGCCAGCTAGGGCTGTTGCTGTGGCAACCACATCAGCCACACGTGAAAAAAAACACACACAAAAAAAACACAACACACACATGTACATTCATTTTCATTATGATATGACTCGAACAAGGTGATTATGTCCAACATTAAGCTCCCAAAGGTGAACAGGCATTGCAGCCTCCTCAACGCTAATAGTGCAGGAAGCATGTGTGGAAAGGATTTTAATTACTGTAATGACTCTCATTCAATCCCCAGTGAACATGTGTGTTTCCTCCACTAAGCTACCATCCGCACTTTCCAGCAGACCTGTGACTAATAGTGCCTTTTCCCACTAAATCCCTGCTAAATAACATTCTTTGCAGAAAGAGCGTCGACTCATCTGTCCTTCCCTTAGACAGCTTCTCAATGAACAAGTATATACCTGAGATTAAAGTTTGTGTGTGTGTGTGTGTGTGTGTGTGTGTGTGTGTGCTGTATGTGTCAGACATGAAGAGATAACAAGGGATTACAGCACAGTCCTCATACTGTGCACCATTAAGAGCTGTGTATTGTGATAAACAAAATAAATAATCCTCTCTCTGTCCAAAGCTTATATCATTGAACAAAACTTTATCATTGTCCAGATTAGCAGTAATTTGTTGAGGCGTCCTGCTGTAGTGGGACAATAATCTCTCTCCATCTCTCTTTTAAACCCTTGAGCAAAGGCTGCAGATGTCACATACACGGTTCAACTTGTTTTGGAAGAGCTCAGTGTGCGGTTAAAAAATATCTTGTCTGTGAGGGTTTTTGTCAATAGTGCTTATAGATAAAAACACATTATCGGATAAGAGGCAGATTTCGCGTGTTGAGTGGGGTTTTTTTAACACGGATCATTGCAGTTGGTTCCTATCATATCAAAGCCACATGCATTTAGAAAGGCAGTCTGGGACCTCACTGAGGACTCAACACTGCGTTGTATGCTGATGCAAATGATAAATAATAGCAGAACAAGAAGAAAATCCTGAGCCATGTGGAGCTTTATTTTTCTCTCCTCTAGGAAGATAGTTGGTTTTAAACTGATAGTGTCCTCTCTGCTCCAATGTCCTCTGCAGAATCCCACAGTAAATCCCTTCTGACTGGCCCCCACTGCCAGGGATTCCCATCCCATTAGCCTGGTGAAATGGCCTGTGGTCACTCCCCTCTCCTGCCTCCAACCCTTATCCTCTGAGAATTTCTGCTGTCCTGAAATTTCCCTATCTCCCACCCTCTCTCTGCCTCTCTCAACTTCAGCTTTTTAGCAGCCATTTCTCCACCAAGACGAGTTAGATAATGATACAAGCTCAAATATTGGCTTAAACTAACCGGATCTTATGATTTCCAAAGGATTAGGGCGAGCCAAATCAAGAATCAGCTTCATTAATATATTTGAATGTATACCAATAAAAAAAAAAAGGTTCCTTCTGATTCAAACTCATGTTGATATGCTGAACAAAATAAGCCCAGTGAGCAGCAAAGAATGTAATCTGTATGATGTGTGTATGGGAGGCCGTGTGTGACCAGCCAGTGACCCCCAAGGGCAGTTAAAGGTTTAGGTCTCTAATCACAGACACATTATACACCAGCAACATGTCAGGCGTCTCCGGCAGGCAAGAGGGCTGCTGTTCTGAAATATGAATGAATGGTTATTTATGCATAACCATTGAGTGTCTCCCACAGGTTGAGATTTAATTTGTCGACCTCAGGGGGAGAAGGGGGTGGGGGGGATGAAAACAGCACTGAGCTGCAAGAGTCAACTGAAAAACAAAACTGAATTAATTAGCTAATGACTGTTCATGAATGCATCATTCCAGCAGAGGTTAATGTCCTTGCATCCAACTGCATTTCCACACACAAATATAAATATAAAAATAAAAAAATATTTTAGTGCCAGGTTTTCATTTTCACTTTTTCAAAAATCTCTGCGTGCCATTCACAAGAAGTTCCATGGTAAATCATTCTTATTTATCACTTGCACTACCTGATAAAGTAATAGAAACATTTTGAGTGAAATGTTATAATCTGTGACTGAAGACCTAAGTCAATCAAAGATCCTCATTGTTCCTGCAGCAAAATGTTGGATGTAGGAGGTCTGAAGGTTCTCCTGCTGTTTTTAGATTTGTTAAAACCCGCCTCCAGTCACTCTTAAACAAATTGGCTGTGTTAATCAAGCCCATAGTTTGTTTGCAAGGCAAAGTAGGAGAGCCAACTGCTTCCCTAACTTTTGAAGAAACTTTACATCCCCACCATGATTTCTCTGCAGTGCTCCTGGACCCCACTGTGACTGTGATTGGGACTGGTTTGATAATCACGCAGCATTTTTTAAAATACCTTGTTTTGAACTCGGTAATTGGGCTACATTAGGGGGGCCTTAAAGCAGATATGAAAGGTAAGCACATTCATGATGACATTAACTATGACCTCTTTTTCTCACAGTAGATTCTCTCCTGTTTAACCAGCCCAGATGGGTCAGGTAGTGACCACAGAGGGCAGAAGGTAAATAATGTCCATGCTAGTTATACCACCCCTGAATCTTTAAATCTTGTTTTTCTTAACATATTTCAAATATGTTGATACAGTGGAACCACTGCAGTTTTAGCTATTCCACAAATACACTGAGAGTTGATTATTTATGAAAAATAAGAGTCTACAGCCATAGCAGCTTTGTGAGGCTGTGCATAGGCACAGCAGTGCTATGGCTAAATGCTAATGTCAGCATGCTAACATGCTCACAATGCTAACTTGTGTAATGTTTACCATGTTCTCCATCTTAATTTTGCTTGTTAGCATGCTAACATTCACAAAGTACAGCTGAGGCTGATGGGAATGTCATTAGTTTTGCAGGGAATCACAGTACTGAACAATTTTTGTTTGACCTGATGGTGGCGCTAGATGAAAAGTTAAGGGATGATTAAGGGTATTTATTCATCCTGACTGGGTTATAAATGTCCAAATTTCAAGGCAATCCACACAAAATTTGTGGACATTTCACTAAAAGCTAAAAATACCAACATGCTGGTAACATAAGAGTAAAAGTCATGGGATCACCAAAGTGATTAGGGTTCATCCTCTGGGCACCATGAATGAATGTGTCAAATTTCACAGCAATCCATCCAACAGTTGTCAAGATATTTCACTAAAATTAAACAAATGTCAACCTCAAGGTGGCACTAGAGTAAAAGTCAAAGGATCACCAAAGTCAGTAGGATTCATCCTTTGAACAAATTTTCATGGCAATCCATCCAGTAGTTGAGATACTTCAGACTGGACCGCCTGATCAACATTGCCATCCCTAGAGCCACGCTGCTAGTGTGGCTTAAAAAGGTTATATTCTGTAGTGGAATAAATCAAAATGGATATTCCCAATGGTCTCTGAGTAATATGACCCTATTACAGTACCTCACCTCCTTGTCAGCATCCACCTACTGAAGCAGAGGTTAGATGTCAATTTACTTATAAGCACTGTCGACAATTCCCAAACACAAGTTATTTAACAAGTAAGATGTTTATAATGTGTGTGAAAATTTACCTCAGAGGTCCGACATCAACACATTCAGCTGTGCTGCTCAGTGATCTTGTTACCACTGTGTCATCATATATTACGGCGATGACACTGAAGAGCTCACATATTAGGATAACCAAAGTAGCAACACCTGCTCCCTTGCCTACCATCAGTCCTCCAACTGCCAGAGATATGAGGAGCACATGTGCTATGAATTACCACACAAATAGACCCTGGAATTGCCCTGTGTTCAGGGCCATCCTTCCCAACCCCCTCAGACTGACCTGAAGCACTCAAACAAATGTGAGGATGATTGTCTCTGGTGTGAAACCATTTCTCTGAGAGGTGCTTGTATCAGTTACTTGTCTTGTGTGTATGTTGCTGCACTTTGAGCCTCAAAGGCAATCATTTCAGATGAAAAGATCCGATTTCCACTCACAAAATGTTATTTTTTATATGTTAGATTTTACGTCATTAAAAAATGTATTTTGGTGGAAGTTCAGAGTTCAGCTACATAAATATATTGTATGTAATATGTAACATAACATCTTATATGATCTTCTGAGTCACCTTTAATAAGGTATCTTATTCTGTGTGTGAGAAGGAAGTAACAAAAACCTACTCCATGACTTTCCCCAGTTTGTTTTGGAAAATGTAAAACCTTCCGGACCCTTTTGTCCTAGAGCTATAAAAGTTACTGCCGCCACAATCAGACAAAAGCAAATATTGGACAAAATTCAAAAAGCAGATAAGTGTGAGAAACTGTTTGTTCCCCAGGGAACAGAACCTCTAAAAGTCCTTGTAAACAAACAGTCAGATATGGAAATCCTATTCAGTAGTTCTTATCAATACACTAGATCACACCAACTGTTTTTATGTGAAGGTATGAGCACTTTTTTTTAAGCTGTACTACTGTATTCATGGCAAGAATAGATAAATACTAAATGGCTGTACAATCAAATGCTACAAGCTAGGAATTTTAAATAATAAAATATCTGTAGGATATGATGCGTGAGGAGACTCCTTGATGGGTTCTCTTGAGCCCACACCTCCCCTGACAGCTTGCCATATTCAGTATGCATTAAAAGGCCAGGTACAGCAGGTGTTTTTGAATAAAGCATGTTCACTCTACCATCTTGCCTGTCTCTCACAATATCACTGTCCAGATTTACTTGGAAACATGTCCCTTGGGGAAATCACACTTTGTGCAGATGTGCCTTTTCAACAACAGAGGGTCACTCGGGATCATTTTGTGCTCTTTTGTGTTTGATATTATAGCCACTAGTGTATTCAGTGACGTTAAACTTCACACTGTTTGATCTATAAAGTGTACATCCCTCCTATCAATCAAGATGAGAACAACCACAGCAATAAGAGCTCAGCAGAATTGTGCAAAACATTTTGATCATGCAAGAATTTCCTCTCCCATGGGAGAGAAAAACCAGGAGGAAAGCAGGGAATAGAAATCCTCTTCATCCCACTGGCTTACAACACCATCCTCAGCATGACAGGTGTTAATAAACAGGTTCCAAAAGGGATATGCACATCCCCAAATGTGTACTCAGGGATATACCCATCGACGAACACAAGGAATAAAGACCTTGGCTGCCTCTTCAATACCTGAAGCCCTGTCTTCCAAAGATACTGCAGCTCCAAGAGACCGTCTGAAGGCAAAGAAGTGAACTTTAAAAAAGCTGGCAGAACAACTTTGCCACTGAGAAGCTTCAAGAATCAGATAAAGTAAAAGGGAAATGTCCTGTCAAAGTTGCCCGGCACTTGTCTCAACCTTCAACAGCCTGCTGTCATCTGAGCTTTATGTTTTTTTAAGACATCTTGTGCTGGTGCTGGATGGTGGATGACATGTTAGGATTTGGATTATTGAGACGGGTAGAACCAGGGGCGAGCTTGTCACTTTGGTGCTATATTTGGTCCGACAGCAGGAGACTCACAGAGAGACAGTGTAGTCTGATCGGGCTTGACAGTTTGCTCTCCCGCTATGTCCACTCTTCCAGACAACTCGCCTTGACGTGCACAGATGAGCGTGCACAAGCAAACTGACACCCGGCTCAGCTTCACAGTGCAGTGGTGAGGCGCATGTGCAGAGCGGACACCCACAGTGGATGATGCAGAATGACATCTCATGGGAAATCAGTGAACACAAACAGAGGAGTGTTTACAGTGACACCTCTTAAGTGTTTATGTGCAGGAACAGGACACAAAGGATGAAATAGGCCCAGAATTTAGAAAGCATCATAAAAATAGAATGACGAATCACATCACACAATTTGGAATAAATAGCAAGGTCAGCAGCATTAAAATAACCTGGTTTTGGAAGAAGAAAAAAAATTATATATTTGATCCCTCTGAAAAAACCACACACACACTTTGAGGAAAACTCTCTTGAGATTCTGAAGTTGCCAGTTTGTCCAACTTGAACACCAATTTATTATTATTATTATTATTATTATTGATGATAGGACTATTGCAGATTGTTCACGATGCATGTTATCAACTTTTTACCACTAGAGGGCAGAGGTCAGGGCAGCCAAAACCAACACAACTATCAAACACTGCCGTACTGTTCTGCTCAAATTTAAAGATCTCCTCCAGACATGTTTTAAAACATATGAAAATACCCTGCTTTGAATAACAATTTATTTCTGATCATAAAATTATATCTACTTCTTCTCCCTCAGTTAAATATCCAGAACCTATGATTATGCTAATATTTTTCATTTCAGAAGATGTTTCTTACTTCCCTAAAAAATCCATTCTCAGTGTGCTGGAGGTTTCAAGCTTCCACATCACACTTCTGCAAGTTGCATATTCGACCATGATGGGCTTCCAAAACAGAGAAACTTTCCTGCTCCAGCAGATGAATGTGATAAGGGGCAAAAGTAGCCCCAGGGTGGTTCAAAAGTGCAGACCTGTCTTGCATGAAGGTCAGGTGATCATAGATTAGACAGTGGGATTAAAGAATGTGCAGGAAGCAACACAATGGACAACCTGCCACAATACTCCATCATGCTCCATGGGCAGAGAGGATGTATGTATGTATGTGTGTAGGAGAGACAGAAAGAGAGAGGCTCTTATACAACATCTCAGTATAGCCATTATCCACACTAACCCTCCTCTCCCATTTCCGACCATCAGGGGAGCTTTGCAAGACAGGATTACAACCAATTACAGGCCTCCCCTGGAGAGCGCGAAGACAGGGCTTGAGGATCAGCTGTTTATTGCGTATGACCCACAAAGACCACATGGGAGATGGCCATTTAACATTTAATCAATTACAAGAGTCGAAGGATCAAAACTGAACAATTCCTGACATTAAATACATTTAACAGATTAGGCGTTATCGCTCTATGAGTACACCATACAGTGTGAGGATAATCAAATTTTAGTAGTAGGTTAAGAGAGTCTCACACCAGCCGACTTGTCTGACATGCTTCCAATCTGTGAACCAGGATGGCACCTCATGTCTTTTAGTCTTGAGTCTTTTAGTTGTCTCAAAGTGCAGGACAAAAACTTTCGGTGAGGCAGCTTTTAGTTTTTATGCTCCGAGATGTTGGAATGTTATACGGCCAATTTTGATTTTACTTAATCATTTATTTTACTGTATTCATGTTTTAAAATGTTCTATTCCCTCTTATCGATTGTATTTGTCATTGTCTTTTATCTATTTCATCTACTTTTTATTATATATTTCTTTATTTTAAACTATTTTATTGATTTATGATTACATTTTCACCATTTTTATTTCTCGTATGCGTTAGTCTCAGTTTGTTTTCTTGTTTACATTTGTACTTGTCTTATTATCTTGTCAGTAAAGCACTTTGAATTGCACTAACCTGTACGAAAGGTGCTATACAAATAAAGTTTGATTGATTTATTGATATAGATAATCCCTAGTATATTGCTGCCTTTTGTAAGAAATACACAGGTTGGTTTCATTAATCATTTCTCGATGTTGGAGGAATGCATGCATCAGGCAGGTGAATTGAACTCTTATGTACCATTTGACTGTGGACTCATGCGGTTATCATCAAAACTATCTTCAGGCAGGTTAAAAAGAAACTCACCAGAATTTTCTTGGCCTTCCAATTCGGAAAGGTGAGCACGGCATTTTGCTGGGTTGTGCTGTTACAGTTTTGCCATCGGAAGATTTAGCTCACCGTTCTGATTTCCAGTCACATCCTGTCCAACATACAGTACCTGAAGGAAGATTTTCGCTTTGGCTCTCCTAGTTTGTAGAGGTTTTCTTTGACGTTATTACTTTTCTTTTTAAATGTAACTTTTGTCCTTAGGCTTAACAAAGTGAAGAATCCTTTCTAAAAGCAGCTGTTTGTGAAATATCTGATGCTACTTTCACTGATGCTTCATTGTAGTGCCACAGGTTTCGTGTTTGAGATTGATCTGTCCTGCTGGGTATGAACACTGATGATTATGGAATATAACTCAAGTTCTATTAACACAGTGGGAAGGATCCTCCAAATTCATTAAGCAGTGTTTGTTGAATTCCTCCCTGCTTTGAAGAAGAGCGTGACTCTGACAAAGGAACATGGCTGAGAGGACCAAGTGTGACTCTGCTGAACTCGAAATGTATTTTGTTTTGCAGCCATCACACTTCTCTTCTTTCTCTTCCTGTCATGCCACCTCATCCACTCATTTCCTTTCTCCTTCTTCCTCCTCTTCACACCCACAATTCTTTTATCTCCTGTGCTGTTTTGTATCCTCTTTTAGATTCTCCTCTTCGCCTCTATTTTGCTCCAGTGTCTCTCCTCTCCGTCTTTCGTCACCGTGAGCTGCAGCTGTTCTGTTACAGTCTGATGCAGTGGTAGCCCGATGGCCAGACTGCAGTCTCTGCGAACAAGCCCAGCCACTGCTGAGTAATGCAGGCCTAGCCGGTAAGAGAGATCCTCCAGTATCTGTATTCCAGAGGGAAGGAGTGATGATACTGCAGCAAAGCACTGTTTAACCTGCTGTAGCCAGACAGAGGGGACTGAGGGCTAGACACTCGTGTCACCACACTTAAAGCATTCAGAAATGGAGTGGTCTATCTGCAGTGGCAAGAGGTGTGCATGCTCAGCTCCCTGCTTGCCTCCACATGCCACTCACAGCAGCACTCCAACCTTGCCAGCACTGCAGAGATAGCAGCACGGACAGGGTATCTGTTTCCCCACCGCTGCCCATCTGTTCTCCCTTTCGCTGGCTCATTCATCTTACTTACACTCCTCTCGGTCGACTGATTCACACATATAAAACTTACATGGCCAATCTGAGTCAGTGACATTGAACACCACTCCAGAGAGCTACAAGCTTTAAGAATTGAAGTCCACTGTGTTTGTTTATCAAAATGAAAAGCTGATTAAAAAGTTGAATGACTAACATATGAGGTAACAAATGTCCACAGTCATAATTTACCAGATTTATTGACAAAAAATAAAAACAGAAGAAAAACTCACCATATGCTCCTGGCCTTGGAGAATGTCTTGTCCACTCTAAAAACAAACAAACATAAAAGTACAGCTATGTTAAACGGCACTAATAAGATAATAAGTAATTTACCTACAACTAATTTCATGACATGCTGGTTGTCTTTGTTTGGTGCTAATCTGTGTCACAGAAAAAACTTAAAACTGACGGATAATTGTCAAAAACCTGCTTAACAAGTTGCCATTTCAAAGTCTATGAAACAAGGTGAGGAATTCAACATTAAAAAAACATACTTTAAATTGCCATATTAGCAAGAAAGACACGACAAGTTAGAAAACATCAGCTCCAGGTGGCATATGACTATGAATTCTACACTCACTAATAGTTTCCACGCTCTTGTCTGCATGTATTCATAGTTTCCCTGGACTAATTTAAGTGGGTAAAGTGCAGAGGGATAATGGACCATCCTTTCCACTTACACAAAGTCCACTGAACTGAGAGAAGTTGGTTATGCAGTAGGCTGGGTAACCCTGAAATAACTCCTGCCATCTGTTGAAGTAGCATTTCCAAGGATGAAAGGATGATTACTAGCCTGGTGTTCCCTGAGACAACATGAATCTTGTCCTGCTTTGAATCCACACTATGCAGCTCATTAGTCACTGTCAGTCAAGAATAAACTATCATCCGTCCTTAAGTCACTCTGGATGAACAGATTTGAGCAGTAATCACCGGAAACAATAACCAGATGATGCATCCTCAGCTGAGACTGCAGAATACCGTTTCTGCCAATAGATGGCACTGTGTGCGCAGGCGAAATATTAACCTCATGTCTGACAGGTGAAATTCATGACAAACTAGGCTGTCCCTCTGCTCATCAACCAGAAAGCCTGATATTTAAGTCCAAAAAGCAGAGTTGTAACCTGACACAATAATGACCATACACTTTCTCTGCTTCTAATCGAAACAATATCACAATCATAAACACACACGACAACTTCTCTTGGGATGCGGCACTTAACTTCTCTGGCAATGACAAAGTGGATATTTGATACTGACAACCGTTGCACTGTGGCCCAGTGAATGACTCATGGCTGCAGGCCTGTCTCTTCTGATAGCTGGTGGTCATGACACGGGCAAAAGGGAATGTTAAGTATGTCCTCAGGGCTCCCACAGGTGCCTCCGGTGCCGTATATTGACCTCAGAAACTCTCAGGATGATACATCACCAAACAACACAAAGGCAACACATAGTATAAATAATCCAGAAGTTGTAAAGTTGTTTTTCCCCCTTTGCTGTTGACCCCGTCTCTTAAGACTGTATGTTCGGCTTCATCAAGCCAAAGCTGCTGACTGCTGTCCACCCTGTGTCTCCCGGTGGAGCCACCAGAGTTCAGACCTCTTACTCATCTTTCCCTGAACATGATTAGTTTGCATGACACAGCAACACCCGAAGGACCAAACATCCAATTCTGCAAAGAGAAGTGACTCTTGCTGTATCAGAAATATGGGTAAAAACGAGACTTAGAGTCTATAGACACACTAATAGCTCTGTGAGGCTGTACTTAGGCACATTGGTGCCCTGAGATAAACACTAACGTCAGTGTGCTAACATTGTTACAATGACAATGCTACCATGCTGATGTTTATCAGGTATAATGTTTATCATGTTCACCATCTTAGTTTAGTGTGTTATCATGCTAACATTTAGCACTAACCACAAAGCTGAGGGAATGGGAATGTCATTAGTTTAGCAGATATTCAGTCATAAACCAAAGTATTGGACAAATTGACATTTTGGCCTGATGATGGCTTAAGATGAAAAGTCAGAGGATCACCAATGTTATCACAATTCATCCTGGGGGGGTGGGGGGGGGGGGATTATTGTCAGTATTTCATGACAATCCATCCAGTTGTCAAGATATTTCATTCAAAAACCACAAATGTCAACTTCATGGTGCCGCTGGAGGAAAGTCATTAGGATACATCAGCTGGGAACCATGAATGTCTGTACAACGTTTGGTGCCAATCCATCTGGCAGATGTTGAGATGTTGATATTTCACAGGATTAGTAAAAAACTTTGACCTGGTGGAAAGGTCAGTGGATCACCAATGTCTTTAGGATCCATCCTCTGGGCAACTGTCATGACAATATACTGTATATATATATATGACAGACACTGCCATCCCTAGAGTCATGATGTTAGCATGGCATAAATACAAGCCCAAGAGTCAGGCTACAGAAGGAGCTTCTGTTTTCATTCATAAAAGTTTCATTTACCACTAGAAATTCCCAAAGAGGTAACGTTAGGACCAAAAGTAAAAGAGTTTAAACTTCTTCTTTTGTTGTGAGACATTCTCAAAAGATAAATGAAAGCTTAAAACTTCCTCCTTCTCAGAAAACAGTGTTAGAGGAAACAGACCCTGGGGGGGAGGGGGGGTTTGTTTGTTCACTGTACTGCGGAGTAGGTTATCGCCTGATTCCCCTCAGTGCAGAAGATCACTCACCTTTTTCCACCCCAGGCCTCCATGTGACATATAATGTCACTGAGAGGGATTTCGTGGTGCCATTCTATCTCAAATCTACCACCAGTGTTGATTTCACTGAGCCTGACAGACATGTGTGTGCAGATAAATCAGAGCTCCGCCTTAAGTGGAATGCATACTGGTCCTTGGGAGAGAGACAAAATACTTATGGGCTGTCGTCTCTGCTCTCGCGAAGCTGAGTGTGAGGAGGATAAAGCTGTTTTCATATGTACTGCATCACTAAGAATAACATTTTCTAAACCTCATCCTGTGCTGCTCACCCATTCTCAGGTTTCATGGAATTCCCATAAAATGAAATCAACCAGGGTGTGTCGAGATTATTGGATATAGGCTCCAAACTGAAATACCAAAACAGTACAGGCAACATGCAATAAAACATATCCTTTAGCTACAAAACAGAACATGATAGCCAAAGAGCTGAGACCTCCTATCAACATACTGGGACAGATAAGGGATAAATCTGTCAAAGATTTGTTAAGATTATGAAATGAACATGCTCTTCTCTTTTCTTGTGCTAAGCTGCTAAAACATCTGCCTTCATACACATACAAATATTGCATTAGTCTGACATCTTGCTACAAGCTAAAGAAGGGCTATGTGAGCTGTCTGATGACATAATATAAGGTTGTTTTCAGATAGGGGACAAAACTGAATATACTGTAGAAGCTGCAGGAAAAGCTGCATGCCTTAAGTAGTAGAAGTATAGAAATTGTTAATTACAATATTATTATTCTTTATTGTATGTGTCAAAAGAATCACTAAATAAATCTGTCATACACCCAAACTTAATTCATCCCTGAGAGACATAACAAAGACATTCCATTACTAAAACAAAGCATACCTGGACTGAGCAGGACAGCGCACAGATAAAGAAGAAGCAGCAGAGCTGAAAACAGCGAGACGCGAAAAACTCTCAGCCTTATCAGCAAAACAAAGAATATTCTGTCCCTCTCTGAGAGAACAACGGTTGGAGTGGACAAAAGTAGGCTATAACAAATTTGCCTGCGCTAATGCACTTGTGGGCTATGAGTCATATTTGCACATTCAAATCTCACAGTGAAAACAGTGTGTGTAGCCTAGTTTTTATTTTTTTAAAAGAGTAAATGAACCAGCGCATTTAGGAAGGTAACATGGCACAGATAGGAATTACAGCTCAGGAGGTGGTAGCCAAATACTGGCAAATTGTTTTTTCATGCTTTTTCTACGCTCTCAGCTTGGTATCAACCACGAGCTGGTTTCCACGGAAACAAACAGCAGGGAGGGATAAGAAGGCTCAAGGCGGGTTCTAGAAGCCCTAGGCCATCACCGTGTCAGCAGCCGTGACAATTAGTTCATTCAACTTAATCTGACTTTAAGCGCAGTTCATAATTTCCAAATTTCCTCCCTGCTAAACCTTTAAACATTTTCTTCACTTCATAAATTAACTGATGCCTGTGGTATACATCAAGTCAGCAACACTGCTCATGGCAAGTAGGTCACCAGACAGGGCTGAGGAGTCAGCCCGGAGGAAATCCAGCTTAAAGCAAACAAGTTTTTGTTGTTTAGCTACCAATCTGCTGCAGCAACATGTTCCTGCAGTGCTAACTCTGTATATGAAATGAAGCACACTAAATTTAGCATAATCCAGATGGAGACAAACACATCTCTAACTAAATTATCTTAAAGGGTCTGGAACTGTACCTGAGCGATCACACCAGCTGTTCAGTAGAGCCTTCAGTATTTAACTTCTCGGATGCTCGCTGTTTGTTAAACTTTCATCCTGGATTATTTCTTACTGGTAGAAAAAAACACTGAAAGAATGTAAAGATGCTGAAAAACAACCCTCTGACATTTATGTTCAAGTATAAGGTCATTGCTGTTATACCCGCATATTATAACACAAGGGCCATTTGTATTAAATGATGCTGTGAAACTAATGCTAAGAACATGATTCCAGTGTACCCAGCTTGCACAGAATTTATTCCTCTTCCCTACGGCTACAATAAATTCTGGTGGAGTCACGGTCAGTGTTTCACCCAGTTCACCCAGCACAAGTACAGAGCATGCTGACTCTTTTATCGTTTATCGCTTAATACTCCAGAAGCAACCAAAACAGGGGTGAAAAGGCGCCTAGCCTACCTGTGCTCCAACCGATGAAAAAAATCCACCTTTGATTTAAATTTCGCACACACTCTGCCATAGTTGTATCAGCATTAAAGCCCCACTTTGGTTCAAATAGACCAAGATTTGCTAGCAGCTCTGTGAGATTGTATTGAGGCACACTGGTGTTTTGAGCTAAAAGCTACCGTCAGCATGCTAACATGTTCACAATGATAATGTTACATGCTGATGTTTTGTAGGTATGTTTACCATGTTCACCCTCTTAGTTTAGCATGTTACCATGCTAACATTTGCTACTTCACACTAAACAGAAACTACAATTGAGGCTGCATGGGAATAACATTAGTTTTGCAGGTACCTGGTCATGAACCAAAGTTCTGGACCTGATCATGGCACTAGATAGTCAGAGGATCACCAAAGTAATTACAATTCATACTGAGGGGACATAAATGTGGGCACAAAATTTCATGGCAATCTAATAGTTGTCAGGATAAAAGCACAATAATGTCACCCTGCCTGTGGAGCTAGAGGAAAAGTCAGGGGATCACCACAGTGAGTGGGATTCATCCTCTGGGGACACTGAATGTCATATGTCATTCTGGACCAAAGTGGTGGATCGACCAACAGACCAACATTTGATCAGCAAAAAGAAGAAAGGTGGATGCCTGGATGAACACAGTATGTGAGACTATTCAGTTTATTCTGAATGAGGTCTTCCTCACATTAACATCTATGTACAGTAAACACATATTCTACTATCTGCATAGGAACTGAATACTGTCAAAAATAGAAACACAGAGACACACAAGTCCTTGAGCAATGCTGAACAATATCTTTATATATAACGTTCAGGGCAGTAAGAAGAACACATTGTCAAACAATACTGAACGTGATCAGATCTAGAGTGAACACTGTATCTCGACCCAGCGCGGACTGAATGAGCCCATTGACAGAAAATGAGCGTAAAGTGGTTGAATGTCCTCATTTAGCTACAGTACAGTAGGATACAGTGTATATGAAACACACACACACACACACATACTGGTACCACAGTTATGCTGACTGCTAGTAGGCACTGCGATATCTATCACATCCACCCAACAAAAAAACACATCACATGTCTTTTGTTGTCAGTCTCATGATTTGTGTACATTCTGTGATGGCGTGTAACTCGGACTCACGTAGTTTAATGTAATCAGT
Organism: Macquaria australasica; assembly: GCA_005408345.1. Taxonomy (NCBI): domain Eukaryota; kingdom Metazoa; phylum Chordata; class Actinopteri; order Centrarchiformes; family Percichthyidae; genus Macquaria; species Macquaria australasica. The sequence goes on from SEMN01000027.1 coordinate 856,646, forward strand.
TTAGAATCATTTTAATGTACTTGGATCCCAAGAACACTAGTGTTATTGTGACACTGTAATGGCGATATTAAAATGACTATATTAAAATATTAATGATGGTCCCCGCCCTCAAAATACATGTTAGTTCAGGTTTCAGTAGTTTTGTGGCTCCTAATGTGTGAGTTTGTTTGGAGTTTTTGGAGTTTCACTCCTTGTTTCCTGTTGTTAGTTTTATCCAAGAACATTTCTGTTTTATAATCCGCCCTCCTTTGCTGCGCCACCATAGCTGTAATGAAGTCCATTACTTTGTTAATATACAGTTAAAGCAAACTGTTCAGCTTCTTCACAAGAAAAGCTTTTCACCAGCGAGTCATGGGAGAGCTTTACTGCAGCTACAGGAAGTGTTGACATAGTTAGGTTAGTGACTCACTGTGACCTGCATGTAGGATAAATTCTGGTGTACATCAAGATATTGACATTTTTGACAAACTGTTTCTAAAGAGAGAATGAAGCAAAACAAGACAGCAGGTGATAGATATCATTTGATAAAAATAAAATGTATGCACAATGTAAGAACTGTTCTTGGCTCATATTAGCAACGTCCTTATAAATTACCTTATTGTGCCATAGTCACCCAGTTTTTGCAATCAGAACTACATCATTTGTATGGGTGTATGGTGGGCACAGAGGGACTTAAAAAGTACAAGACTATAATAAAGGTCCCTTCTGTTTTTATTCTTATCAGAGCAAAAAAAAAAAAGTTAAGGATTGGTAGCCCCATGAGCATTAGATAATTAACTGCAGCTCACCCGGTGCACACATCCCCCCATTCCTCTCCGTGGATGGCTTTCCATTGTGAATATGAATGTGAATGTGAATGTCAGAGTAAATATGCAAGGTGGACTGACTGAGTAGGCAATGAAGAGCCCTCTGGTTGCCCTACATCTCCTGTTTGTTTTGCCACTGCCCTTGGAAAGGTACTTGAATGGCCTCCTGTTCTCAAGTAGCCCTACCTTGCCGTCTAATCATCTTTTGTCATGCAAACATTTGCTTTTGTCAAACAAAAAGACCCTCTGTGTTGTCTTCCTGTTGTCCAAGGTACAATATTCAATGCAGTAAGCCTTAGACAGACACTAGATAATCAAAAATCAAACAGAGATAGAAGACTTAAACAGCACTAGGTGTAATAAGAAACCAAGGTAAAACCTAAAAAAAGTAAAACCTTAAATTCTTGAAAATGATACAGCAGCTCTCGGGCCCTTTTGTTGGAGCCACAAACACAAAAACTTTGAAATATGGTTAACTGGTGAGATACATTTAATTGCTAATCTTGAATATATTCACACAATGTTATTATGAATCAAGTACTCTGTTTGACACTGGGAAACACCTTTTCCCCAAACAGTCAGCAGTCTTGTTTACTTGAAGAAATCACATTTCTAGATCAGCTGACCAGAGAATGTCAGCTACAATTCAGGACTGCTCACATTTCAAAACAATTTGCGTTTTTCCATTAGGTTGTTTTTGAAAAGGACTGACATGCATTCTTCCAATCTTTATGGGACAACATACAGCATCATTGTTCGTGTTGCCTTAAGGTCTTGTCAGTTAGGTTACTAAGAGAGCATTCAGTTTATTAAGACGCAGGTCATAGCTGTGTTTATTTTATGATTTAATAGTTTATGAGGAGACAGCCACTGTGAGCTACAGAGCAGACAGAAATACATACAGTAGCTACAGTTTCATGTGACATACAACAGGCATGTAAGACCAGTAAACATGATAAGCCTTAAAAGTAAAAGGAATACTTAGAGACATGTGAATAAAAGGATTTGAAAGCTCAGTGTTGCAACATCATGGTCACACTTAACTTAGGAACGTTTCTGCTGCCGAGTAAAAGTATCCAGTAAAAAGTAGTCTGCCTGTATTAACAAAAAGAAAGGGCCATAACCTACCCAAAGTGAAACAAAAACCTAATACATGAGAACTCAAATTAAGTGGCCGCTCCATTAATATTTGATGCCAAAATTACAGAGCATGCTGCGTCAAAGAAAGACCGATCTGCAGAGAACAGAGGGGCTGCGTTCCCTTCAGTGAATGCCAATGGGATGCAGGGGGGCAGAGTGTATTACAGATCACCTGCTGATGTGAGCAATCAGACTGACCTATCAAAATGTCAAGTGCAATGGCATTCAGGGCTGCTGCTAAACAGAAAACTTGAAAAGCAGGTATTTTAGAAACTGATCTGCTTCCCTGAAAGTCTTCAACCGTTCAGCTGTTCAACTGCTCCACTACATGGATGAAATAAACAATGGATGATCAATCCAAACTTGGTGGCCCATTTGTTACAATTAGAGATCAAACAGTGTAAATGCCACAAAGTTTAAAAAACTTCCCAACTTTCCTAAAGAAAATGATGATGTTTCCTGGAAATAACTTTTTTATATTTAAACTCATATTCATTAATTATTTGTTTGTTCATTGGAAGTTTTACTCTTCACATATGTTAAATTGTATGCCTGCTTGTTGACAAATTTCATTTTTGCATATTATGCTGACCTGCTGTGGAATTAATTAATTAGAAGTGTACCAATTGGGAGACCGCTAAGGGGCATCTAATAGAGTAGACACGCCTATCATGAGGTCCTAACACTCAATGATAAATACAGTACAATCCTGCAATTTAATATTTCAACTTGTGTTATACTTGGCCTATTTTAGGATGTAAGTTCTGTGACCTTTGGGTGGAAGTGGCTGTGTGCTGCTCTTTAACAGAGGCGAGGAGGTTAACCGGACGTATATTTTCCAAAATAACCAGTCTTTTCTCTTGTAAAACCGAAAAATACTGTGTGAAAACCCTTCCAGCTTGTCCACGTATTCTTCTAGAGTCATGTCTGGATGGTAACCCTAGATTTGCAAAACTGAGTCTCGTGTTAGAAAGCCTTTCTGCCAGATAGCCTAACCAAGTAGTTTTGATGCCCAAACCTAACCAAATTGCGACCGTTTCACAAATCTCACGAGAGTTTTGCAAATCTAGGCTTACCATCTAGACACGACTGTTTTCTAGTGCGCTATCTTCTTCGCCTCATTGTGGTGCACCAAGCCATAATGGGCTAATTACTGCCCCTAGTGGCCGAAGGGTGGAAACACCCACTGGTACTTCACAGTTTGTGTGAACAACAGTTGTAGTGGGTCACAACTTGTTGCTGACAAAGACAGTTGGAACTCATTGGCGGTTCAAGTTGACTCTCTGGAAGCCCGCTGCACTCAGCTAGTTAAAGTTTAGAATGCTAAATTGCAAATCAAGTGTATCAATTAAACACTGTCTCTATTTTCCATATCATTAGTATCAAATTATATAGTTCTTTCCAGGAATCTCCCCAGGAAATTATTAGGAAAATAGGAACACCTGTAACAAAGTGTTACCGGAGTTCTCTCATTTCTGCAAGCACTTCCCACCAAGACTGCCTATAATACATGTGTATTGGCTCCACCTGCCCAACAGCCCACACACATTGACAGCAATTACGACTGTGGCCACTATGCCAAAATCGCCCAGCCTAGCTATAACTACTGTTTCCCGCTAGTTGTTAACTAATGGTATATTTCCAGACTTTCTTGAGGCTACCTTCAAAACATGCGCACACAAAAATATAGATATACACAAAACTTAGCCTTGAGTAAAGGCAGTCAGGCATGCTGTCTGTTGCACTGGGAGCACCTGTTCACCTTTTTACCATTAAAAAGCTCTTTGCTGACTGTGCGTCTACTGCTCAGTATCCTGTAAAGTCTGATGTGGGACACATAAAAACACTCGGGACATGAGTGCCTACTGACAGCATGGGACATACAGCACTGATCTGTGTAGCACATATTTTTTTCTATTCCAAATAAACAAACACATATAGTATATAGCGTCTAATACAATTTACATCCATTGTACCTTCAGCTCTGTCAGGGCCTCAGTAATACTTTCCTGTAACCTAAACCTTACCCACTTATCTCTTTGCTGATTTCTTCACATTATCTTGTTTATGCCTCACATCTGATACCTCGCCATTACTGTACAGAATGTAACCTTTAATGATTCAAACGTCAAAGAAGCAACAGCAGTATTAAAAAGCCAGACATTTAAGACATTTAAGACAATAGCTTTTCTCATAAATATGATGGCATTCCAGTGCAAATGGCACAAACATGCAGGCACAAACACAGATACAGAATCTGCACAGTCATCAAACAGGGAGACACAAACAGATACACTAACACATATTCTCACAATCACACAAATGAGAACTGTGTGGTTTAGTTGTTCTGCAAATTATTAGGATATTCATTCTTACCCTCCGTAGGCACCAAAAGTGAAACTCCTCTTTCGCTGCGGCATGCCGGCTAATAGATAGCAGTGAGTCAGTCAATTCAGTGCTGAATGGAGCCAGCACTTGTGTCACTTACGCTGACTGAGCATGTGTGTGTGTGTGTGTGTGTGTATGCGTGTGTTTGTATGCTTTGCCTGTCCGTCTGAGATCCACTCCCACAGCCTCGGCTAACGTGCCCTGCCTCTTCCTTTGCTCGCACGCCTCCTTCACAAACAGGGGAGAAACTGCAAGAGGATGAGGGAGGAAGGGGGAGGGGGCTGGAGGTAGGGCTGCTGACCATGCCAGTCTCCCAGGGAACCAGGAGTGGAGTGGCAGTACAGGCTACATCCTCTCTGACATACATGAAGACCACAGAGAACACAATGGAAGGTTTTTTTAAAATATATATTTAAAATATACTGTAATCCCTAAAACCACATAGCACTGACATTTCACAGAAGTTCATTATGGGTTACTTGACAATTTTAAAAAATGGCAACAGGCAAAACACAGGAGTTCTTGGCATTGTGAGAGTTTGCTTAAAACAAGTCTTGCAACACTAGCTCTCACTCTCTCTGTCACTGGAAGACAGCTGGTCAAACAAGCTGTAGACATCAAACAGCTCATCATTCTTCACTAATCACAGGGCCTTGCCCCAGGTTAGCAGCTCCACTCCTGCATACTGTAGGTGATGACCTCTAAACAAGTTTTCAATCTGCTCATTCATCTCCCTCCTAATTCTTTCTTTTGTGAGGACATCACCTCTGGTATGCACACAAAGGGAGGGTTAATGTAGCACAGAGTTATCCTGCATTGATTAAATTGAGTAAATGTCTGAACATAGAGACTCTCCTTCAGCAGCTGTTGAGTCTGATCAACTGGCAGCAGTGACAACAATGCATTAATACTGCCATGGATTATTGAATAAAGATGGATTGCAGTCTAGAGCATCAGTTAGCTATCTGATCAGACTTCCAAAGCATTTGCACTGTGTTGGATGAAACCTGTTTTCCTGGTCAGTGTTAGCAGGACAGAGTCAGCTGTGTAAAAGCAAAGTTTTTAGTTGACAACAGTTAATTTTACCCTAAATCATGAATAAATAAAATCACCAGTCTAGGACCTTAATCTCCCCAAGGGCCAATGATGTCTTCATCACATTAACTGAAAAGCACTCATAGTAACTGAGCAGACGAGCACTTAATTAATCAATGCGCCTACCAAACAAGTACAATCATGCTGATAGACAATTACATCATCTCTCCACAATTACATCACCCCTTTCCTCTGAGACTGCAATTTTCTTAAAACATTTCACCACAGCATCACAGTCCTTGGCTGACTTTGTTGGTAATGGACCTCACTTTGTCTCTTGGCCATGTGCTAATTTATCTGACCAGACAGATATTTGGCTTCATTGATTTAGTTTTTAGCAATGCTAGGTGCTTGGCTCTCTAGGGATGCCAATGTCTGTCTGTCAGTCAGTCCACGTACCATTTCATTCCAGACTGAAAAATCTCCAAAACTATTGGGTGGATTGCCATGAAGTTTTGTGCATTCATGGTTCCCAGAGGATGAATTCACTGACTTTGGTGATCCCCAACTGTTCCTCTAGTGACACCATGAGGTTGACATTTGTGGTTTTACGTGAAATGTCTCAACAACTATTGTCATAATATTTGGTACAGATGTTCCTCTCCCCCTCAGGATGAATTGTAATAACTTTGGTGATACCTAAACCATCGTTAGCTGCTTTGTGTGAGTGAGAATTAGTGTTGCAAGACTTATTCTAAGCAAACTCTCACAATGCCAAGAAGTCCACACAAGAACTCTCCAAACTAGCAAATTTTAGCACGTTAACATACTAAACTCAGATGGTGACCATAGTATTACCTGTTGAACATCAGCATGTTAGCATTTTCACATTTTCACTGTTAACATGCTGACGTTAGCAATTAGCTTTTAACACTGCTGTGCCTCAGTACAGCCTCACAGAGCTGCTAGTGTGGCTCTACACTCTTGTTCACTGATTGTCCTCTAGTGTTTTATTTATGTTATGCATTTATTTGACAGTGACAATGATTATTGATCAACAGGAAAAGGAACAGCAAATAAGATGGAGTTCACTACCATCTGTTGATCCTGACAAGATGTTAAACAGGCACCCTAAAAATGGAATAAAACAACATATCTTGTAAAAGTTCACATTCACAAATGCAAGGAAAGGAGTAGCAGGGGACTGATAAAATAAAATTGAATATACAACTAATATGAAATTACCGGCTTAAAGTTGTTAATGATTGTGAACATGTTCTAAATACCGAAACTGTTTGTCTTATCCAACATGAAAATCAATCTTTAACCAAGCCCTCAGCTCAGTTACTTTTAATCAGCCGAAACAATCAGAAAACCCTGACCTGATCCCAACAAACAGCCAGCTATTCAGCCTTGGCACAGCCACTGCCCAGCTTTATTTAAGTGCCACTCTATTGATTCAGAGTGTCAGTCTTGGTTCTACCTTCAGTCCTGTCTGCTTTCCTGACAATTCAATTAACTAAAGCAGCTGTGGTGTGTGTGAGGCATTTGAATGGGTGCAGCCCAGATAGGGGCCTTTAATCACATCACCTCAGGAACAAGGCCCAGTCCTCCAAGCAGCTCTGGCTCCTCTTTTGTCTTGAAGGAAGTGGACGGGCAGGAAGACTCTCAGGAGGACAAAGGAAATGGAGATCCCTCCCCGATATCCATGTCATCAAACTCACAGAAACTACTGATAACGCAACACTAACAAAACACCAAACCAGACAAAAAACAAAACACACTACAGAGTTCACAAAATATAAGAGCTTTTATGGAGAAGAGCCTGAGTCTTCCCATTTAAAACGAATATTGTTCATGTCACCTGTTTTATGTACGGCTGAACAATAATACAATAATCAGAATTAACAGCATCTTAATTCAAATCATAATCCTAAAATTCTAATCATCATTATTCCATAAACCAACACCAATAAATGTTATTATTGCTACAGGTGTAAACAGATCTGGGGTGTCTCCTCCCACTTGAATCTGTGAATGGGTAGCTACCGTCTCATGAACTCAGTAATTTATTTCCAGTGTGGAAAGGGTAGCCGCAGTAGCAAGCAATAAGGCAGATGTGGAGGCAGAGTTGGTGTGGTGTACGATGGGTGAGGAGTGGACGGAGCAGAAGCAAAGATCATTCATTCATCCCTCAGCTCGGCTTTCACGGGGCAGGAATTTTGCTCCTGTGGAATAAGTGAGCGTTGTGCCTGTCTAAAGAGAAGCAGATGCTGATTAAACAGACAACTTGTGCAAAGGCCTTAGTTAAGGAGGTGCATCGTAATTTATCATTTCAGTTCTTTTAAAAAGAAATCAAATGTTCTATGTATAGGGGTTTAATGTGTTTGAGGCTGGACAAATATCATAAATCAACTCTGCTACAAAGCAACGTGTGGTTCAGGGCAATATAGCCCTGCTGGCTCAACAAAAGCATTATTCGAATAGAAAACAATAAAACAATTCAGCTTTTTGCTCTATCTTTATTCTCATTAATATATATTCTCATAGTTTATTCTGCTAGCTCTTATCTGGTTTCAAAGCAGGACAAATAATATTAATACAATTTTATTTATTTAGCACTTTTCAAGGGAGGTGCACAAAGTGTAGGAAGGAAAATAAAACTGAGCCAAGGAGCCAGTACAGCAAAAGAGCGATAATCCTTAGTTTTTAACCAGGAATCTGGAGAACATAAGTGCCAAAGAGGCCGAGTTGAGAGGCATCTGGGAACAGGGTGTTATCACTTATCACTTTAAAGGTCCTAAAAATCATTTTCTGCAAATTTTGGCAGAAATTTTGGAAAGATTTCTGTAAATCTGTAATTTCGGTACTCTCTTCTCACAGGTTTGAAGTGGGCAGGACTCATTAAGGAAAGGGTGATGTCATGGACTTCCATGAACCAATCAGGACTTAGCAACATTTTTATTAGACTCTGATGACAGTTGGTGGTTTGTTTGGTCACTGCCAATCAAAACTGACCAGTTTCTGTGTGTTAATCTCTTCATAAACAATACATTAGCTTATTTAGTCATGACTGTTTAAATGTTATAGAGAAATAGTTAAAATTTGAAATCCAATTGTCAGGGGCTTTATTTTGTATCCTAGAGTCAGAGTCAGCCAGGGTAACAAAGCCAATATCAGGGTAAGATGAGAAAAATGCTTTTGTTTTGGTGAGCATCCTGGCAACAGAACCAATACTATCTTGATACAGTTGGAGGGCAATCAATATTATTGAGCTACTTCTCATATGAGATAGGCTAGGCTAGCATTCAAGGAGATACGCAACATGCTTCTCAGGCTAGGTACATTTAGTTTAGAATATTTCCCCTGGATCAGGATACTGTTAGTATGTTCATCTGAGGTATTTTGTCTGAGCTACATCTCAGATGAGAACGCTTTGCTAGCATTCAAGGGGAATTGCAGCATGTTGTTGCTTCACATAGTCTAGAGCTGTGTCCCAAATCACGTACTTGCATACTCTTAGTATTTTGAGTGCATAAGTGCGTTCACACTGGTAAGTATGGCAAAATGCAGTGTACTGTAAGTACCCGGATGGTGTACACAAAACGGCCAGAAAGTTGAGTGTGGAACGCTGCACACTTGCACACTACACACTGCTCACCCTCAACGGTCGCCATCTTGGCCACGCAGCAGAAGGGCAGGACCACCAACGTATGAAAATGGCGGCCACGGTTGCGATTGTTATGGCTAAAAGTAAAAGCACGTTCATTTTTCATTCATTTTTAATATAATTGAATTAAAGTCAAGTGAGCAAACGTGCTGGCAGATATTTTAGCGTAAATGTTGGCAATAATGCTCCGCCCAGTTGCAATCCGTCATTAAAAAGAAGAAGAAGACGCAGTCAAAGGTTGCGATCGTCATTTCCAGTAAGCGCACAACAGCAGTATTCGACTTGGGACAACACTACCCTGTCAAAATGAACGCACTACACAAGTCAGTACATAGTGTACACAGTATACTGCATGTGAGTGTACTAACGGAAGTACGCGATTTGAGACACAGCATAGGTAAATTTAGTTTAGAATATTTCCCTTCTATCAAGATACTAGTATCTTGCCTGATGCTTATGTGAAATTACCCAGGATGTTGTCTGAGCTTCATCTCAGATGAGAAGGGCTTTTGACAAATCTCTAATTGTATAACCATTTGCTATAAATGGTCAATTCCTTGGTCAGTATCTCTCAATGTCTATGTTTCTTCAGGCTCAAACCGCTTTCAAAAGTAACACACACATTTTCAAAGGCATACTTTTAAATGATCAGTTAGAGGTTATTATAATTATCATTATTCGGGGTGAGAAGGCCGGGCAGTCTACGGACAGCCTTCTCACCCCTACTTGGAGAGGACCTACTCTAAAAAGGTAGAAGCTGAGCTAGTGAACAGCCCCTTAAAGAACGAGGTTAATCATTGAACAATATTTATACTGTATCGTCATAAACACGCTGCCTATGGCCAGTGTATATATTCTAAATATTTTCCAGATACTTGACTGAACAAGGAGTACATATACACTTGGATATTTGGAGACGGTGAGTTTGCAGAGTAAGGGGTATACAAATATTTGAAGGGAGTGAATATTCAAAGGGCAATTGTGCTTTGAAGCATGAGGAAATAAGCCGAGCCTTATCTCTGTGAGCATTTCATTTTCATTACACTTTTCAAATTTCAGTAGCTGACCGAGCGTAAGAGTGCATGACTGAAGCCAAGGCAGATGTAATTATTTAAAGCTGTAGCTAGTTAGTTTGTTAGTTTTGGATGGTTCAAATTCCCTGTCAAGTCACATTGAAGAGAGGAAGGTCTACTATTCACCTGACTTTAATTTATTGTCACTTCAAAGGAATTGAAGGGATATTTTAAATTATATTTGCTTTGTACTTCAGCCCTCCTTCTCACTTCTTCTTTAGTTTATGTAGAATATACATCAGTTTCACATCCTCTGCTGGATTTGTAGACACACTCTGAGAGTAGACTCCTCTAGCAGACAGCTGAAAATAACACAGTTGAAAAGAAGTTACAGTACGGCTTGTTGTCTGTCTGACTGGGAGGAGTGGAGCGAGCCCATTGAACCATCCTCCTCCCAATGAGGTCACGTGGCCCTCCGGCCCCTGGGAGCCACCACAAACATCCTCAAGCACACACTGCGGCCTTTCATAGCCTCTCATTAGAGGCCCAGGAAATTATGGTGGACACGGCAGAAGAAAAGAGGTGTTGTTGCAATGTGCTCGAATCGAACGAGCCCCTATCCATGTTACGTTCCACTCTGTTGAGGTTTGAATGCAATTATAAGTTCCCTATATTGTTCCCATTCTTTTCATTTCATTGGTGAGAGACTGGCTATAATCAGTAGGTGATTATGCATGTTTTTGTTTTCATCAATCTACCTCATTTTTTAATTACAAATGGAATTACAATGGTCAAATGATCTAAGGGTTTACTAGTAATTTAATAATAATAATAATAGGGACTTAATAGGGACATCTTTAAAGTATTAGCCTCAAAATCAATGAATCATAGCAGTCCATCTTCTTCAGACAATTAAGGATGAGGGAAACAGCTTAGACATGTTGCTTATTGATCTTTTCTGCAGGGAAAGATCCATTTCAGTTATAAAGGATCCTCAGTGCCATGCTATCTCTCCGCTGTGTCCCAGGCAGCTCCATGATGGATGTTTCTCTGCGACTGAGAAGGAACTTTGTCCTCATGCCAGGTGATCAATAGATGACTCGCCACAGCAGAGACAGACTCAACTTTAAATCCCTCTGCTGGTGGAGAAATGCCAAAAAGCTAAAGGGCAAGTTTTAATCCCTTTGCTTTCAACTCACAGTGGGAATAGTACATTTGATAGCTTTCATTTCCACTAACCACTATTGCAGTATTGAATAATTCAATATTAGCTGTTTGTGGATTCTGGAAATGTTTGCACTGGAAAGGTCAATAAGAAAGTTGGTTAAGAATATGGGTATTTTTATGTTGTGAGTGCCTTTAAGTGCTGTAAAGAGTAAGTCTTCGTGTGTGCATTTCTTACTGAATTGTAAGTGACGGTCATGAGAATGCAGAGTAACAGTGCCCTCTCCTGGATACTGTGATGTAAATCATATTATACTGTTATCAGGTACAAAATTTACTCCAGGATAAATCCTACTGTCTTATAATTTCCTTAAGGACTTAAGCAGGTGGTGATGAAGGTGGTCAGAGCCTCTGCATGGGAACAGCAGGTGTCTCCGAAAATAGAGGCAAAGTTCTGCATGTGTCTGGAAAAACAGTTGACGGTGGTGACAGAGAGGGCAGGAGTGTTGATGAGTCAGGAAATTAGTGCTTAGTGTCCTAATCCGTATCTGCAATACCATATATTACCTTGCAAGTTTGTCAGTATGGCGGTTTCAAATCCATGTTTCTGCAGAAAACACATCCTAGCTGAGACCCCACACACCAGATTGTGTGCACCCCAGTATCTATTCTCCATCTATCTGTTATACAGCTCAGTGGTGCAGAGAAGAAACAATATGAAATCATTAGAGAAAGGAACAGCACATAGTGTTGGTCATTTATGTTGACTTCATGCTTAATTGAGAATAACCTTTTCGTGTAGATTCATGAATATTCATACTACCTCAAGAAGGTGGGCCATTTGTTTCGGATGATTACTCAATGCTTAATTGGAGTAAGTTGTAGAATTCACTTCCATAACATGCCTTAAGTGCTACATGTGATTATGGAGATCCGCTATAAATCATTTTCTATGTTGAAAAGAGAGTTGGTGGCATTTAGCAGTTTGGTGCCTGATGAAAGGCTGAAATCCAATACTTTTCATTCCAGCAAAACATTTTAAAAAGAGCAATAAGTAATCGAATCTCAGGATCTATGAATAGTAGCCCACTATCAGTCATGTTTCCATTTGTAATGATTTCCAAGTGAAAGAGTGCATTTTTGCTTTGCAACAAGTGAGCAGAGACAAAGACTAAACATAGCCAGCAAGGAGGATAAATCACTAGTCAGATATCATGTCAGCCCTGTACTGCAGCAATACTGCAGCGTAGTATGCCTACTTTTACAGGACACTACACAATACGTGTGTCCTGTGTTTTAAAATTGGGCCGTTAAATATTATAATATACTAATTAATTTAATCTAAATGCTTCCCTTGCTTGCAGCTTACACACATCATAAAATAGAGTCACAATGATAGCATACTGCATCTAATTAAAACCTAATTAAGGGATGACTGTATGGTTGGTCTATCTAGTGAAGAGCTGCGGCACATTAAAAAGAACTTTTCAGTAATGGTTCTTTTTCAGGATCAGTGTTTCTCCAGTCAACCCAAACAGCAATCAAGCAAGATGAAGGTGATGAGGATAGACTGTACATACAAGATTTTTTTCCTGCAGAGAAGTAAATAAAAGCCGAAACCAAAGAGTACACAAGCTCAAGATACTACAGCTATGACAAGACACTTTTCTGAATGTTAATAAGGCTGACATCAAAGAGTGTGGATGTGAGGTATAGCGCTGAGTAAACCAATTCAAATAAACGTCAGTGATTATGCCTATACACTAAGGTAGGTATTGAAGCTACTGAAAGGGCAACAGTACAAAGGCAACTTGTGATGAAAATCAAGAACAAATATAGAAGCCTCGCAGATACAGACGCAGAGAGTGGGTGACTCATTCAAAGCCCATCAAAGAGACAGTACACTTTTGCTCTAATAAGCTGTTTGCAGGGGTCCAGCTGACATCCTCCTCTGAGCAGAGAATGCACAAAAATGCAGTCTGCAGATGAATGATTCAACAGGGAGAAAAATGATGCATTTCATTTCTAAAAAAAGACCTTTAAGTATCAACATGAGGCTTTAAATATTGTTTGTTTTGTTGTGCCTGCAAAATTGCTGGGCTACCTCTATAATTAAGATATCACATAAGAAAACACAACACAGTGACTTTTAATATAGGAGAAGAAGGGGGGAAATTTATGACTTAAAAAAAACACACACAAAAATAATGAGCAGAATTTAGTTGCTAATAAAACATCACTGCTGTCCAATCACATAAACCATTCTCTCTCCATGTTCCCATCAGTCAAGCTTCCCCAGCTTCACAATGACACAATATGCCTTTATTTAACGCAGCTTCTCATCCCTGACCCACTGACTATGTTAATTACAGCACAGGCTTGTATTTCAGACATCGCAGACAGGGCTGTAATTTACAAAAGGGTTCAATAACATATTAGACATCAAACTATATAGCACGAGAGGGCAAGAGCGCAGGAGAGAGTAAATTGCGCCGCTAAAGTGTGCATCTTTACAGGCTTGCATGCTTGACACAGTGCCAAAGGGGCATCCTACATGTATGATGATGAAAGAGCAGTGTGTCTCAGGAGCAGCCAATGGCCTCACATAAACCAGCATATAAATAATCCATGTGAAATCTGGCAACGCTTGTGTGGAAACTGACTGGGTGAAGTTCTGAGGCTTCGTCTGGTTTAATATACAATAGATGCTCATGAGTGGAGAAACTGCAAGGTTCTTCATACCTTTAATAGGCTACAGACAAAAATCAGTTAAAGGTCCAAGTCATAGGAATAAAACAACTGTAAGAAACAGAGAGGGCAACGGGACTAATAGAGTACAGTATATAAGACTAATAAAAGCAAGTGATTTAAAAGATGACTTTGTCCCTATATCTAGGATCACTGTATGTCTGATTCAGTCAAAAGAACCGTGCTCATTCAGTTCAGATAGAGTGTTACGGACTAGCTCATGAAAAGAATGAAATGAAGCCTTAGAAGAAAATCAATTAAACCTTAAGGTCACTTCTAAAAAAAGAGGCATCTAGTGAAGCGACATTAAAAAGAGATATGGTCTCATGACTCGTCTGTTAGTATTGGTTACCAGGCTTGTTGCAGCATTGCAGCACAGTGTAGCCATCATAATGCTTCATAAGAAAAGCAGGTAAACAGCAGTAGTGAAGGTTAGGAAAGATTATACAGAATTTATTAGTATGCTGTAGAACTGAAGCTCAGGCCAACTAGGATTGTTTTTTGAAAACAGGCTTTAAGGGGAGTTCCACCGATTTTACACATCAATGTCTGTTTACAGCTCCTGGGGAGTTCTACTGCATATGTGAAAAAAAGTTGTATAAAGCATTTTGCGGCTCCAGAGGGAGCTGTGCAAAGTCTTAAATTGCCTCAAGTGATGTCACTTGAGTCAACGTTAGTTGGGGCTGAAGACTACAAGTTTGAAAATGAAAAGAAAGCTGGGGGTGTGGCGTTTCAAAGAAGAGAGCTATAACAAGACGTCTGTAGCCTGCTCCTCATCTCTGCTTGAGGCTCAAAACTACATTAGCCACCACTAGCAAAACACACCCGAATCTCCCACCAAACTGCCAGAGGTCAAGTTGCATTTTGGGTAATGTAGGCACCAGGTTTTGACAAGGAAGAAAAATGCATGGAATAAAAAAGACGATATTTCTGGTTCTGCAGCATCAATTTTGGCACTTTTTTAAAAAACTTTCCATCGAGAGATAACATTATAGGAGAGCAATGCTTAATCTGTGGAGTACTCTTTTAATATGTTGAATTAGCAGTTTGGACAGATTGTGGCATTTGGTTAAACGTTTACTGAGGCATCACTGATATATTTATTTATATAAAAATGTCACAAATTATTACTTTTGTTTTATCATTTAGTGTATTTTTTGCACATCTGCTTTTATGTCCTTACATGTACAATAGATGCAAAGTTTGGGATCTGGTGCAAATATGTACTAAAATGTAAAGATTCGATTTTTCTTGCAGTTGTCATTATTGCAATGTGATATCACAAAGATGCAAATTATGGCCCATAATGAAAGATTTATGTCAATTCCCTCCAATGTAAAATTCATACTGTAAATCTCTTTAATGTACATCAGTTATGAGAACTGTATAATATAAATAATATATATAAATCAGTTATACCTATGAGTGTGACATGTTATTAATTTCATATCACCCTAAAGACAAAATAGCTACAAAAACAATTTTGGCTAATGGTGACATGACCTTATTCATTACAGATTACATGTGAGATTTGATTAATGATTACACAACAGTGAATTCGAACTGCCCCGCTCCAGGACATTAGCAGGGGCCAATTAGTTGCTGCCTCGAGGCCTCTCTGCACTGCTCATCCTCCCAGACTCTGTGTGTTATAGCCGAAACTAAGATCTCCAATCTAATCTCCAATCTAAGATTTTTTCTTTGTTGCTCAGCCAAAATGAATCCAAAGCTCATGAATTAATAAAGATGTTGTAGTTTCATAATGCTTTTGCAGAAGAATAAGACTGATAATACAGTAAAACAAACAATGTAAGTCTGTGTTTTCTCTGTGGGGCTTCTGTTGTTTTAGTTTCAAGGGGAATGAAGGAATATCATCTTCAACAGAGAAATCTTCCTACACTGAGCAGAGATCCTAATGTTGCTCAGCTGTAAAAGTAAAGGTCCCATTACATTTAATAATAGAAGAGGCTGCTGTGTGGAGGGACTGGCTGCCAGAGCACACAAACCTCTGAGTGCACAGCCTCCCACAGTCAGCACAGTGACAGACACAGAGGCACTCAACTGGAAGCATAAAGATATGAAGGAAGGGAGGGTTTGTTCGTGGAAAGGAAGGAAGAGATTTAGAGGCGAGAAAAATGAAGGAGTGAGGATAGAAAAGGGAAACCTGCAAATGTAGCTAGAGAAATCCAGGACGGAGGCACTGAAGGATGAAAGGATGGGGTGGGTAAAGCTCACTGGCAATGGAGGGACAGATTTTAGAAAGCTAAAATCTGTGTAATGATTTCATTTTAGGGACTGTCTTACACAAGTGTATAAACAGAATTTGTTAGGTGTATTCATTCCTACTCACTTATTTTTCAGTAAATTGAGGCTTTAGGCTTTTTTGCTTTCATGCCAAATACCTTAACACATTTAAAGAGGTCAGTAGATATGAAGAAAGGTTAGTCCTGGCAGCTTCAGCTGCTCAGGTGCAGGCTTACTCACTGAAGGCAGGCGGCCATGAAATGGACTGAAACACCAGTCAGCCCTGCAGATACACAGATGCACCACTAAAGATAGCATGAAAGCATTCAATAAACAAACATTGCAGGAAAAACGCCTCTCCTAGCACTTGTCTTTATGGTGTGTTTAAACTCAAAACTATGTTATATGATCACCAGCCACCAGAAATCAATATGGCCTGATACCAGTATTGGCATTGGGTATCACAGAGTTTTAAACAGCATGCTGGTGTCAGGGAAATTCATCTAATACTAAAATCGAACCCCAAGTGATATAGTGTAACACCAAAAAAAAAGAGACAAAAATAAACTGATACCCTCTCTCTTTCTGACATCCTTAATAAACACGACGATCCCTCTCAATTACCTCAGGCAAATAGTCAGTATTGTCAGTAAATGAGATGGATGCACTTTCTGCTGTCAGAAAACTGGTCTCAGATCATTTCATAAAGTTCTAATCTCCACTTTTCCTCAAGTAGTTTCATTTTACACAACCTAAAATACTAAGTTTCTTGATGCTAATCTTATACTGTTATTGCGTTTCGATGCTTTTTCAGTTGTGTCTCATTTTTCCAGTCCACGGTGGAACAAAACATCATCATCTGAATTCTAGCATTTTGGTAGGATTCTCAAATCTACCGAGGGGGAACATTAAATATGCAAACGCAGTGAAGATTGTGTTTCATCCCAAACAACATACCCAAAGAGAATTTAACACTGGGTGCAACATGCAGCCAACAAGCAGTATGCCAAAAGAGGTGTTGATGTGCAAAAAGATGCAGTCTAGGAGGGTCAAACTAACACACACGCAGAGCTTCGCTGGGGAAACAGGAACTCCCAACAGAAAATTAAGAGAAAATGTCATTCTGTCATCAAATGTCACATAAATCTATGAACTTTGATTAAGAATGTTGAGGCGCAGTTAATCACTGAATGTCAAATGATGTCATAAGGTGTTAAAAAAATGCAATCCATCCTAAATAGAAGGCATAGCTGCAGGAACTGTCATGACAAGTGACATTATGAAATGTCATTGGAGAAAATGCCATAATGCAATCAAAGCAGACTCTTGAAAAAGGGTGTTTTGACATAAAATGAACTCCAATTAAACTTTAAAAAAATGAAAATACATGTTTTAATAATGTATTACATTATTGCATAGGCTACGTTATATATTGTATTGGCTCTTTTATATATTAATATGAGTATTGTTTCATAATGTATTATGTATTAAATATTGAACACTTCAGGGCTTTAAATATCTTATAATTTCCAGAAAATGTAGACATATTTGAGATTTTTCATTTAGACATTTAGAGAACTGTTAACAATCGATCGATATCTCGATGAGAGCTTTGTCAAGATATGACTAATATGGAGAGACATAAAAAGTGAATTATTACCCAGCCCTACTTTGAGGTGACCCTAAGGGTGCAGTTCAATATATTTTGTGCTGACAACGTGTAATCGACATGTAATGGTCGATGTCAGCGGCCGATGTGCGAGAAGTCCAATTTTATTTTAAAACAAAAATGGTTGTTTCTCTTGGAACCTAACTTTTGGATCTTCTTATACTGGGGCAATAAGAGGCATGAAAGGGGGTGGCAACAATGGAGAAAAGATTTCAGTGAATTCATGCATGTTTATTATTAAATGCCCGCATAAGAATTACTGTTATATAGGCTATAACATAGTATACTTAAATCAACACAAACGTCCGTGTAGCGATATTGCCCGTACAACAATGCTAAGTAGTAGCCACACCAATAATTCCTGCACGGGACAGCGCTAAAAAACTTCACCGAGACCGCTTTACTCGCTCTTTCAGCTATTTGAATTCAGCTGCAGCAGGCCTGTTGTACACACACACACCACGCCAACACTTTATAGCAACCACTCAAACTGAACATTTTGCCATACTGAATGATAGCAGGAAACAGAAAGCACAGTACCTTAGCTGTTGTCTCCAGGAAGGCGGCTCGAAGTGAATGACTTTGTGATGCTGAGTACAGTGGGGGATGAATGGATGCTGCGCTGCCTAGCAACCAAACGACCAATCAAATAAATGGAATACGATTTAACAGAGAATGCTTTTCATGCACGAGTGACTGGATGTGTTTAATTAATTAAAGGTTAGTCTCAATGCTAGGCTGTAGTAATTCTGGTCACCATTCAGTAATCTTAAGGTACCTTTCTTCACTTTAACCTGCCTATTATTAAATGAAACGTGTACAGTATAAGAGGCTTAATAAGAGATCAACACATAATTATGTCAGATTTATTTATTTATTTGTTGTAATTGTGCGATGGCAGCTCAATATTGTTCAGTTCCATTCACTATTCATTTCAATATCACTTTGATCCAGGCAGCAACTGGAGTGTCAATCTTGTACATCAATGTGTTTAACTGAATCACATGCTCTCTGGACAGCAGCTAAATCTACAGCACCCTCTAGTGAATTAATTGGGGGAGTGGGTCCCTGTATAGAACAGGAATGCTCTGTCCTGTAGAGGGAGCTGTGCAGCACCTTCTTGGCTAAAAAGAAACCCTGCTATATGGAAGAAACCCTCCGGCAATCTCAAGTGTTCGCCAGGCCTAAAATATGAAATCCTAACAGTCACTGAGGAGAGCACAGCTCTCATCGTATGTGAGACATCTCCTCCAGAAAAGGTGTCTTCATGCAGCCTGTGCAAAGCTGGTCCATCCACAGAGGGGCCTCGTGCTGCAGAGGGGTGCGCCGGGGGTAGAACGTGTACGAGAGGTCATAATTCAGAAGACAGCTGAGGGAGGCCATGTAGATGTCTGAGAAACGACACAGACGTCTGGAGAAGTAGGTGGGGTTGTGACACGTTCTGAAGATGCTGCCGAACTGAGGGTTGAACAGGTTCTTTGTCATCACCCTGCAACATAAAAGGATTGGGTGAAATGTCCTTAAAGCATCAAAAGTAAAAGTATTCATTATACAGGCAGAATGGCCACTGTCAGTGTTATAGTATTATATTTTTATGATATTAAATAATTATTACTGATGCATTAACATGTAAAAAGCATTTTAATGATGTAGCTGCTCAAGGTGGAGCTAATTTTAACTCATTTATATACAATTGGGTAGTTTAATTTACTGCACAATAGCATATTTTACATGCTCATTATAGGTTCTTAAAATCTTAATCTACAATGTAACTAGTAACTATAGATGTTAAGTAAATGTATTACCATAAAAGGTACCATAAAACTGAAATACTCAAAGTACAAGCACCTCAGAACTGTACTTAAGTTCAGTGCTTTAATAAATGTACCTGGGTATATACATTATAAAAGCAGGTTCACTGGGTTCATTGGGAGGTGCATAAGATTAAGTGAAGAATTAACATAATAGCACTCACCTGAGTTCTTCTCTCTCCTTCTGCCATTCCTGAAAGACCTGTTTAGACTCTGGGTCCCGATGTGTCTAGGATAATGAAGAAAACACCATGAACAAATCAAGGTCTGTTATAAAAATAAAAAAAACACCTAATATTTACCACACATGCAAAGTTTGTATTCTTTGGTCTGAACCAGAGTGAAAAAGATGTCTTTACTGCATTTTTTAGCTTCATTCATTCAGTTTCACACTACCTGATTACAAGACAACCAGGGTTTGTACACAGAAGTTACATAGACTCAAGTAACTTGATAACTGGACTTTTTTTTGGCATCCTGTGTCAACATGTCATCATACCAGTTAAGCACCCAATGAATAGCTCAAATAGCTGGAAATTAGTGTCAGTGCAGATTGTGATTTGCCATTAGTTCATTTAGCAATCTCCTTTAACCCCTTACACATTTGGATTGGAGTTGGAGCATTTTTAGGTGTGCCAGTGCTGTTATTTGGTGAGCCTCTATGTAAAAACAGAGTGAAAGCTCCATACAATCCAGAGATTAACTTCTCACCTGTAGGCGCTCCATCAGGCCGGTTAAAGCCTGCAGCCAGGTGAGGTTCAGAGCATACCGGTCTGTGCTCACCATTTTGGTTTCGTGCACCAGCTCAGGTACTATGGCTGCTGTACGCCAGCCATGTCGCAACATCAGGTCCTGCCACAACAAGTGAAATTGTGTTGATGAAACTCTAGCCTAGTATCCTTACTGTAGGGCCCATCAAGGATTAGCATGTAGTATCTTTATATAAGAGAGAAGCAGTAGAAAACTACAGGAGAATTTTATGCACAGCAAAATATTTGGTTAGTAATGTGGAATACATAAACAATCAGCCCTCTCAGTCCACATATTTACTCATCTTTGCTTATACTCAGCAGGAACATGTTTCATCACCAGGCGTCTTTAGTTTCACCCATTCTGGATGTCTTGTTATTATGAGTGAATAAGTGGCTTCCAGTTGGTTATAGAATAGATTTTAAAGTGTTGATGCTGTTTCTGATCTGCTTGAAGAATGTAAACCCAGTAGACCCCTTAGATCTTTAGGAAGCAGTCTGGTAGTCACAATGTTTTTAGATACTCTGCTGCACACAGAGGGAAACAGCTATCACCTCAACTTTAGCCATTTTCAAATCTAATTTAAAAATGGCTGCTCCCCCATTCCTTTGATTAATTGGTTTCTCTACAGCACTTTTATTGCCTTTATTGAATTTGGGGCATCGTATCTTCTTACTGCACTGTAACTGTATTTCTGGTCTATTGTATATCATTTGTTTATGTGTATGTTATCTCATTTTATCTTTTTTTATTTCAATTGATTTTATTTTGCTGTTTATTGTGTGATAAAATACATTTATTTTAATATAATATTAATGCATTTCTTTTCCTTATGTAAAGCACTTTAAATTGCCTGTATTTGAAAGGTCCTATACAAATAAAGTTGCCTTGCCTTCCTTGTTGACTGTGTGACTAATCAGTACTTCAAATAGTACTTAAACAATATATATGTTTTAGCTGTTAACATGTTCATACACCTTCTTCACAGTAATCCCAGCCATTAATTCTACTACTTCTTTAAACAACATCAGACAGTCTGCACTGCCATCTGGTGAATTAAATTTTCACTGTGCAGCGCCCTCTGGCTCCACCCAAATGCCACATTGGACATTTTCAGAAATGTGCAAATACATGGAGACAGTGGGCATCTGCCAGTGTGTGAATGTGTGTATGTGAAACATAAGATAAATAATGTGCATTCAATACATAGAAAAATCATCCTAATCACAATAAGAACAGTTAGTCATAATGTGGATCATTCGGTGATGGCATCTCTGTGCTTTGACACTTACAGCCAAGTCACTATAGAGATGGTCTCCAAAGTAAAGAACCTTTGAACCTCGCCAGCCTGTCAGTCTGAGAAAGTCAAACAGGTTTCCCTGAAACACAAAAGAAAACCACAAATCACAGGCCATTCTCTTTAGTTCATTAAGACACAAAGAATGCAACATGTACAAACACAGCTATTAAATATACACAGAGAAATAAGCCTAATGATTAGAAGACATGGGGCAGCTCAAACATAAGGAAACATTTCATAGAAGTCAGACAGTAGCCTAAAGTATACAGACCTGTTTGTAGATCTGTCCTTTGTCCAAACTTTTTATCTTTTCCCACTGAAGGTCTCCATTACCATCCAACCGTCTGAAAGGTCTGCAAGAGTAAACATTTTTAAGGACAGTTCTGAGATCACACTCTAAAACAAGAAACTGAAGTGAATGTATCAAGTCAACATGATTGTTTAGCTCTACTAGGTTTTGAACCATATGAACATTTCTGAAACAGTCACAATCAATGCTCTGTTCAATAAAGAGTCGGTCTAGACCTGCTCTCTTTGAAAAAGTGCCCTGAGATAACTTTGTTATGATATGGCGCTATATAAACTGAATATAAAATAAAACTGAATTGAATTGAATTCACCACTTTCTCCAAAACATGTACTCACTTGATACAATCAGTGAAGAAGTGAGGTTTGTCTGCCTGCACGATGACAACGTCGAAGAAGTCTCTCCAATTTTTTCCCACCATGTGCGTCATTCCTTTATCCCTGCACACAGGGGAAAAAACCCACAACGTTAGAATAACAGATTGCAACAGAACTGTTTACTCATGTAGACTTGGGCCACACATAGATAACACTTACACAAAGCTGAAGGGACTGTTGGTAATGAGGAATAGTTTCTTTCCATGACTGACCAATCGATGCAAAACAGCATCGGTCTCTTCTCCTCTCAGAATGAACTTATCTATGAAGAGAAGAAAGACAGCTCAGCAGGACCAAGTGTAACTGTAATGTTATTTTAAGTGCAGCAGCTGGCTTGATACAAAAAGAAGAAACGGATTTCTTACTGAGATCTTCCATGACCCATTTGTACATGTAGCCTTTGAGGTGAACCATGCCAATGGCTTCCTGAGGATTAAATAAGTGTTACATAGAGGCAACAGATCTGTGTTATTCAACAATTTCATGGTACTTTTTCTGATCTAGCGAGCCTTTTCTGCTGAGAGATCGCTCCGAACTACAGTCACTCAGAAAGAAATGGTCCATTATATGAAAATGCTTAAGAACCTTATAGTTTGCATGTTTTTTAAGAATGCAGATATTTTTGTGACACAGCTGACACACTGTAGTGCCCTGTAACTGAAGACCCCAGCACAACAGGACCAAGAGAAAAGAAGTTATTGTTCTTTTATTGAGCTCTGCAGATTCCCGAGCCTCGAGCTGAAGAATCACAGCATGTGAAAACAGTGAAATGCACTGGGTCAGTATGCTTCTCTCAGTATGAGCTTCAGGGTGAGGCCACATCTTATAACATTTAATACTGTGAGAGCCTTGGGGGGGGGACTCTCACCGAGACGTCCTTGAAGAGGTGAACTGGATCATAGTCAATGTCGTTGGTGATGAAAAAATCATTTGCCACAGCCAGGAGAGTCATCTCAGGAATGGAGAAGATGTCCATGAACTGCTTCACCTTTGGTCCCTGTGATAGAAAATACATTTTAATGCTTTATATTTACTTCTGCTTGTTTACAAGGGATGCGGTAAAATGTTTGTGAAACTGTAAAGTTAACATTATTGTACCTCTACGGTCTTTTGAATGACTTCCTAATCACATTTGGAACCATTTTCACTACAACCACTACCCACTAAGAGGCTACCCTGAAAACAGAGCCAAGTCCCCAAATGAGATTAGAGCCACACCAAAGCTAGTTTGGATACGACTGTTTCAAGGAGAATTAGAAGACAGAGAGGCATACTGCCTGCTGCAGGAAAACACTTAAAAGACCTGATGGTCTGAAAACTATTTGAGCCTGAATCAAAACATCCATCCAAATTGCTCCTAATTAGCAAACAGGTCAGATTAACATTTGTGGCTGTCAGACTCAATAGAGATTTCTAGTTTTAGTGCAGCTTCTAAAACGTCACAACTAAAACCAAATTATTTTGTGGGGCACGGAGTACTTGTGGTCCGCTTTTTAGGGACTGGAACAAATGCGATTACAAAATTTCAACATCGGGACTTATGTAACAGCAAAGCCATGCAAAGCCAGACACTTGAAATATCTGAGGACAGTAACAGATTTAATCCTGAACTACATCACTGTTTGAGAGAGGCCAGATGAGATTATAACACATGTTGAGCCCACAAAGTTAAGTAGAGCTTTCCCGTCTGTGCCAAACCAAACACGTTTCACAGAGAGGAAACATTTGGAAAATATCTGAATAATATGCAATAACTGTAATAAATGTCAGGCAGCCCTCTTCAATTGTATTTATATTACTGTACACTACTATGATTACTCCACCTCACCTTTCCATAGAAGCCACTGTCCTGCTGCAGGGGGATGTGGTAAGTCCCTCCGTAGAGCTCAAGGACCTCCTCGTCTGGCACTGGGCACAGTCCCCTAGGAACATCAAACAAACTAGAGCTTAAAAACACACATAACATTATTAGATAATACAAATAGATGATTTTGCCTTCTGCAGCAGGGCTGTAGATAAAGACACACACACACACACACACACACAAAAAAAAACAATGTGGCATTTATGGATCAAAATCAGTAATTAAAAATGATGGTCATGATTGGTCACTAAATTGTATTTCAGTGTTGCCTATAAGTGTTACTAGTATTTTGCAACATACACTCAGCACAGTGTCAACCTCTTACCGATACACTGTTCCTGGCTGAATGTAATGGAAGGCATCTATCTTCATTAGAAGACCCTGCAGAGGGGGGAAAAAAAGTCTCACTTGGAAATGTAAACATTTCTTTTCCTGCAAAGGGACATTTGTGATTTAAAATAACTTACCTTTTGGATGTCATAGTGGAGACCCCGAGCGGCAAAGTTGGGGATGTAATCATATTTGCGGATGCCTTCAGGGTACTGTCAAGCAGGAGGACAAAATGGATAAATCAACCTGAATCTAAAAGCAGTAGTAATGTCAATTTAATTGATGCAACTACTGTGAAACACACCTTAAAGTGTTCAATTAGGAAGCTTCTCGCTGTATTGTAGATCATTGTGTTGAGCGCATTTGAGTACAGCGCCAGCGTGTAGTCATAGTCAAAGCCGTAGATGTCCACTTCGGCCAGGCTGACCTCATTGTTAGCATAGATGGTGGAGGAGTTGAGGAGGTTACACGCACCTGGTGGAATCAGGTCTGAGAGCAGATGGGAAACTCTCATTCAGATGAAACAAGTCAAATGCAGATCAGATCAGACAGACATCAATGACTAAGCAATTTAAGGCAACAAAACACAAGTCACTGTTTTCATTTGAGGCAGGGTAAGATTAGGCCATTCACAATGTCTGACTCATGTTTTAAAAAACTCTTTTATTATGAAACCTGCTGATCATGCACTGCAGAGAGGAAAGAAGTAATTCCACTGCTGTTTTCAATCTAGCGAGGTTAGCAAGCTCACCAGAGGTTGTGTAATGTGCTTCTAGAATATCAACAGACTCTTCACTGAACTAAGTCAGACCAAACAGAACATTTTGTACACCCTTTACAAAATCAAGAGTATTTTATTTCATGTATCGCTGAATGGTAGCATAACATTTGTAACCTGTTGTAATGGAAGTTTTATTTCATTATCTACTTTAACAGTTTTCCTGGCAACTATATTAATAAGTACAACAGTCACGCAGCTAACACATGGGCACAGATTAAACAAACAGTGTGTTCCTGAGACAGTCTCTAATGCCCTGGCTGGAATATGTACACAGGACGGTGTCACTGTCCGTCTATAGGAGAAAGTGGACCATGGCCTTCTGTCCTGGGACAGTTCAACAAGGGCTGCAGCTGGGCAGCGGACATGCATGTACCAACCCTGAGGCTAGTTTTCCTCCAGCCACTCTACTAATGGAAATGCCTCTATTTCCATGCTGAGTCACATTTCAAAAGATTAGATCTATGAAATTACTAGTCAGCCTGAGAGTGCATGACCCGCTTTAATTAAAAACCATTATGTTTAGAATTCATGATTTGCTTTGGCACTGAATCAGTTACTGAGAGAGAGAACATATGAATATTACAGAAGAAATGTGCATTTATTACACGTTAAAAAAGAAAGGGAAAAAAGCCACGTATCCAGTAGTGGACTGTAACTAAGTACATTTTTGCAAGTACTTGTTGTGTCTCGCCGGATTTGCTAATGTATTTCATGTCATGCCTTAGTTTTAGTTTTATGTTAAGTTAAAGTCACTCACGTCTAGTCTCGTCCTGCACTTCCCGTTTTATTTTGTACTCACCTTTTCCTCTCGTTTCAGACCCTGAATTCCTCCCTTTGGGTGATTTTTCCCACCGTTGTGATTGTCTACCCCGCCCCTGAATGGTCTCACCTGTTTTCCCCTACCTCATGTATAAATAGTCCTTGTCTCCCTTTGTCCTGTGCCAGTTCGTCTTGTTCCGTCTGTCAAAAGAATTGAGTCAAGCGTACCAGCAAGTTTCCATGTATCAGGTTTTGTTTCAGTCCATTTTATTATCTGATCCTCCAAGTGAGCGTTATCTGTTTGTATTTGATCCTCCTTGTGAGTGTTTTGTTTTGTACTTTTGTATATCCTCCTCGTGAGCGTTTTTGTTTTGTTCTGCTTCAGTAAAGATTTTTGATATACCATACATGGTCTGAAAAGTCGTGCACTTGAGTCCACCAGTTTTGTGTCGGAGTACTGCACTTATACAACTTTTAGGCATGTGTACTTAACTTGATTATTTCCATTTTATGCTTCTCCTACTCCACCACATTAAGGGGCAAAAATGGTACATAGCACTCCACATTTAAGATTTTACATAAAAAAATATATATATTATCAGTTTATAAATGATGATGCATTGTTATAAACTAAACAGCCCAACAGTTGCAACATTAAAATGTTGTTTGCATGTTAATGCATCACTAATAATAATCACATATCATCATTAGTGTGCTGCATAATGAATACTTTTGATCCTTTAAGTGCATTTTATGCTTATGCACTTTTAGTTGTAATTCAGTATTTTTACAAAGAAATAGTTACTTATCTTGTTATTTGCTTGTTACTGAATTCTAATAGCCTACATTATAAACTGCCTCCTTGTTCCCCAGATAGCTTTGCATTTTATTTTTCTTAGCTGCTGTTGCTTTTATGATACATCTTTTTGATTTATTCTGAATTACATAGATAGTGCAGCACCTTTAATGTCTTCAGTTGTCTTGGTGTGTTTTTACTGTGCTATGTTTCATGTTTTATGTCATGTTTTCAGATCTGAACTGAACTGGACTTGCTGATATTGTTACTTAAGGATCTTCATATTTCTTCGCCCACTGTAATAACACACTAGTAGTAAGGCTGGGCCATATGGACAGAACAACAAGTCTGAAAAGCAAATATTTTGATAAGGGTTTTGCAGTAGTATGTGTCATATAAACAAACGGACTCCATTTAACTGCATGGTGTTATAAAGTTTGATCAAATATAATTTTAGGCTAATTTACACACAGACTCTGGCTGTTAGGTCAAAATAGCTAACTCCTTAACTTTCTGTCAAACGTAGCTACGTGACATGACATGCAAAGACATGATACTAAATTAGCGGTCTGCCCGACAAGAACCAACTATTTTTCTCACTATCAGCCAGCTAAAGGTAGTGCTGACTACTATACATTTAAGTTAAATAACACGAAAATGTAAGCTAGGGTTTTTCGTTAGCTAAAGTTGGGAACGTTTTTAAGACCAAATAGAGGCGGAAGGACAAATTTACTTCTTAGCTTGTCGTTTCGTTTAAAACAGCATGCAGTGTTTTAAACTTGATCCTAAAATGCGTTTGGCATTGAGGAACCAGCAGCACTGGCTAACGGTACTTGGAAAGAGGACAAAATGTCTCCTAACGGCTGAAATATCTCTGCTGGGATCAGAGAGTCCTGGTGGTGCCGCGGAGAGTTAATTAAACCGTGGCCATAATGGGGGAGACCCTCTGCTTACCGTGAACCAGCCGCTTCGTGTCATTGTAAC
Organism: Macquaria australasica; assembly: GCA_005408345.1. Classification (NCBI taxonomy): domain Eukaryota; kingdom Metazoa; phylum Chordata; class Actinopteri; order Centrarchiformes; family Percichthyidae; genus Macquaria; species Macquaria australasica. Next base: position 884,582 of record SEMN01000027.1, read on the forward strand.
GAGTCCACAGGTAGGACCTCTGGTCCACTGGAGCCGCGGTGGAGGTGTACGACCGTCTCCTTACACCAGTAACACCAGGAGCACCCACGGGCTCCTTCGGTCGCTTCGTATCCCCAGTCGTGCATCTGTGAGGAGGTTCGCTGGATGTTGGGACGTCGCCGCTCGGCCCGTCCGAGCCGCAACTTCGCTCTTTTGTTTTTTCGCCGCCCTGCTTTCTTCCTTCAGACACCCTGCATGTGGTAGAAAGTCTGTTCACTTTTGGGGACCTCGCAAGAGGAGGGGTCCTGTTTCCCGTAGTCCACAGCGTACGGGTTAATGCTGCGCCCACCGTCTTTAAAGACATTTTTAGAGCTGCTATGTGCACACGCCTAAAAACTGCTGCCTCTGCAAGCTGGCAGATGAAAACATGCCATCGCCTTCATTGTAGCCACGCCCCTATGTTTAAAGGGGAGGGTCGGTAGTCCCCGCAGCCAATCACAACCACGGATCTGACTGTATCTATGATCGTAACAAACATGGGAAAAAATAACATTTTTTTAAGTTTCAAAATGCATTCAGGACCTTCCTTTGCATACTGAAGGAGAATATGTTAACGCAGATTATTTTTTACTTTACTTTAGTTTAGTTGACATTATAAAAGGGAGTATTCACATCCTTTACTTAAGTAAAAGTAGCAATACCACAGTGTAAAAAATACTCCTGCATTGTAAATTTTACTTAAGTTAAAGTATGTTAGTAATATTAGCAAAATGTACTTAAAGTGTCAAAAGTAAAAGGAGAAATTGCCCCTGTGAGTCAGAGTTATACTATTACTTTTGTAGTGTACTGTACTGACTGGGATGTTTTCAGGACCGCTGCCAACAGTCTGGATGAGTTCACAGAGGCTGTGACTTCATACATCAGCTTCTGTGAGGACTGCTATGGGCCATCACGCACCAGGGTGAGTTATAACAATGATAAACCCTGGTTCACAGCTAAACTTAGACAGCTAAGGTTGGAAAAGGAAGAAGCGTTCAGGAGTGGGGACAGGGACAGGTTTAAAGAGTCAAAGTACAGGTTTAGCAAGGCGGTGAGAAAAGGTAAACGACTGTACTCTGAGAAACCCCAACACCAGTTCTCAGCCAGCAACTCTGCTTCTGTCTGGAGGGGTCTCAGGCAGATTACCAACTAAAAACCTTAAGCTCCCCACTCCACTAACAACCTCCCCCACCACAGTAGGGGCCTGGGCCTCTCCAGAACTGCCCGCCTTAGAGGCCCCCTCCTCCCCCACCACAGTGACGACTCTCTCCCAGGGTGTGTTATAACAATGATAAACCCTGGTTCACAGCTAAACTCAGACAGCTAAGGTTGGAAAAGGAAGAAGCATTCAGGAGTGGGGACAGGGACAGGTTTAAAGAGTCGAAGTACAGGTTTAGCAAGGCGGTGAGAGAAGGTAAACGACTGTACTCTGAGAAACCCCAACACCAGTTCTCAGCCAACGACTCTGCTTCTGTCTGGAGGGGTCTCAGGCAGATTACCAACTACAAACCTAAAGCTCCCCACTCCACTAACAACCTCCCCCACCACAGTAGGGGCCTGGGCCTCTCCACAACTGCCCGCCTTAGAGGCCCCCTCCTCCCCCACCACAGTGACGACTCTCTCCCAGGGTGAGTTATAACAATGATAAACCGTGGTTCACAGCTAAACTCATGAACTGAATGAGTTTTACTGTCACTTTGAAGGTCAATGGGACAGTCCTGACACTACCCCCCGTGACTCTATCCACCAGCTCCATCCCACCATCTCCACCACAGCAGGGGCCTGGGCCTCTCCACAACTGCCCACCTTAGAGGTCCCCTCCTCCCCCATCCTGGAGAGAGATGTTAACAGACTTTTCAAGAGGCAGAACCCCTGCAGAGCTGGACCAGACTCTGTCTCTCCCTCTGCCCTAAAGCACTGTGCTGATCAGCTGTCTCTGGTGTTCTGTTATGGAAACTGAGGTGTTAAAATGCTCATGTACTTGTAAGAGGAATATGTATTGAAATTGAATAGCGATTATTGTGAAACATAAGTATAACCACTTAGGCCGTTTTCACATTGAATCAGGCGTTGCAGCGATTCGTCGCAGGGTTGTGCGGCAGTGTCTGATACTAACCAGCAGTCCCAGCTTGAAGACCAATACAAGCCAAGCCACTGCATGGCGATTTACGTGTTTGTGCTCCCTCGTGGCAGGGTTGAACAGCTGATGTACAGTAATCACGGAGCTGATTGATCAGTCTCTGTTCCATATTCACAGTTGCTCGGTAAACAGTGGAATATTAAGGTAAATAGCTAATGCTACAATGCTACATGTAAACAAAGTTCTTCTTCACCCGGACGTCTGCCGGTCTGATTGCCGGTGTGATTTGCTGCCACAGCGTGACGTCGGGTTGCGTCTCTCCAAAAGTTGAATCCGTTTCAACTTTTTCGCTGCAGGCCGCTGTGTTTTTTTGCAGCACCCCCTGCGGCCCACACCGCCACAGCCTGAACGCAGTACCCCAGTTCAAATGAATGAGAAAATCTGCGTTTTCGCCGCAGCGCCTGATTCAATGTGAATTCTGCCTTAAGGGTAAAGACTGGAAAAGTACTAGACTTGAAAATCTCATGACAGGATGTAAAGGATGAGTGAGGAGGTGAACATCACCTATATGGTCATGTGCTAGATAAAGAAGAGTACTTTGTTCATTGTTGCCCTATTGGTTAAACTATAAGATACTGGGGCTATGATAAGATAAAACATACAAAGTAGGGCTTGTGGACCCATTAGTTAAGAACAATGGATGGGGTTGTAACAGGAAGGGGTGAATCTTGTGACAGGTAATGTGATTTGTAGAAGATGAGTAATTAACTATGGTGACTGAGTAGGTTCTTTCTAAAAGGTAAGAATAAAACCAACTAAGTGCAGTGTCCTTGATGCCAACCCAGGTTTCAAGACGGTCAATTAAAATGGCATGATCTATTGTGTCAAAAGCTGCGCTTAGATCTAAAAGAATTAAAATTGCGCTCTCCCCCCATCTGCTGCTAAAAGGAGGTCATTCGATACCTTAACAAGTGCAGTTTCTGTGCTATGTAAAGCTCTAAAACTGGACTGAAATTTCTCAAAGATGTTATTATGACACATAAAAGTTAAAGGTTGGGTAGAAACCACTTTTTCTAAAACTTTTGATAAAAATGGAAGTTTAGAAATTGGCCTAAAATTATTAAGAACAGAAGGATCAAGGATGGGTTTCTTTAAAAGAGGTTGGACCACAGCATGTTTAAAAATCAATGGAAAGATGCCTTGGAGCTATTAATAATCAATAAAATGCTGGGCCCAACTGTGTCAATCACTTCTTTAAGAAAGTTAGTCGGAATAATATCAAGGCTGCACGTGGTTGATTTCATGTGGGATATAATGTCAGATAAAAAGGACAGCGATACAGGTTCAAAACTGCTAAAATAACTAAGAGTGTCCCTACTGGCATGTAAAACACGGTCTGGGGGGCTAATTTGTTGCCTTATCTCCTTGACTCTATAAAAAAAATGTAAAAACTTCTCACACAATTCTTGTGAGGCGTCGGTAGAATGACAGGGGGAGGGGGTGATGACAGAGTCTATTACCTTGAATAAAATTCTGGGGTTAGAATGATTTGCTAAAATTAGATTAGAGAAGAAGGATGCTCTCGCTTCTTTAACTGCCTTTTGATAATCCTTCATTGCGTCTTTCCAGATGTCATAAAATACATGTAAACCTGTTTTTTTTCCCATTTTCATTCCTTTCTCCTACAGTCTCTCTTTAATTCCTGGGTGGACTCGTTTAGCCAGTGCTGCGGCATACTATTTGACTTTTTGAGTTTGTATGGGGCAACAGAGTCCAGGACAGTCTGGCAGGTGTGATTAAAAAGGGAGACCAGCTCCTCTGTGTTAAAATGTGGATTAAAAGCAGTTAAAAAAGCAGCGGTAAAAAGCTCAGAAAACTTGCTAGCAGACATAGAGTTAAAAACACGGCAGCGGACCAGTGTACTGTGATTAAGAGATAATTGGGATAAAACCACAGTGAATAAAACTACTTTGTGATCAGACACACAGATAGTCCCAAAGTTGTCAGGGCTGAGACCACTGTACAGAACTAGATCAAGGATGTAACCTTTTGAGTGTGTGGGTTCTTGTATTGCCTGAATGAGGTTAAAAGATTCCAAAGTATCCATAAAACCTGTGACAAAAATCTGAGAAGGGCAGCAGACATGTATGTTAAAATCACCTAAAAAAAAGAATGTTTTCATACTTAGATTTAAAATGGGATAATAACTCAGCAAACTCCTGGATAAAAACATTGTTTGGTCTGGGCGGTCTGTAGATTATTAAAATTATCACTGGATCTTTGGAGTTTACCATAAAACCAAGATGTTCAAATGATGTAAAACTGCTATGTAAAATGGGAGTGCATTTAAAATTGTTTCTGTAAATGACAGCAACACCCCCTCCCCTGCCGGACAGGCGGGGTTGATGGAGGTGTGTAAAATCAGGGGGGGGGGGTTGCTTCAATAAGAGGACTACAGTCTCCCTGCGATAACCATGTCTCTGTGATAATAAAAAAAAAAGTCTAAATTATTGGAAGTAATAAAATCATGACATAAAAAAGATTTATTATTTAGGGATCTGATATTTAAAAGATCAAAGTTTACAGGATTATTATTAAGGGCAGGGGATAACAGAGGTTGCAGAGGGATTTGAATTAGATTGTTGTGATTAGCAGCAGATGGGTGTAGCATTGAGTGTGCTGCAGTGGGTCTATGATAGGAAATGATAGTAGTTATAAAAGAGGGCATACCAGTCCCATTTAGGAGAGCTGAGTAGGGTGCAGAAGTAGGAGATGGCTTAACATTTCCTACTGTGCCACTGTGTCATTGCCTTAGGCAAGAGTCCATGTTCTCAGAAAGCATCTGGGATCCCCTCCTGTTTGGGTGGAGACCATCGCACTTCAGAAGGATGGGCCTCACCCAGAACAGGTCGAAGTTGCTGATGTAGGGGATCCCAGTGGCGGCACAGTAGTTTTTCAGCCAGGTGTGTAGGGCAAACAGTCTGGACCACCTCTCGATTCCTCTGTTGTGGGTGGGGATGGGGCCTGAAACGATGATCTTGTTACCAGTGTCCAGCAATGAATTGAGGAGTGACTGAAAGTCTCATTTTAAAACCTCTGATTGTCCAGCTCTGATGTCATTAGTTCCAATGTGGATGATTATGGTGCTGATGTTGGAGTAGTTGGTTAGGATGGTGGGGAGTCCTCAGAGGCCAGTGCTTCAAAGCAATTCGGCAGCTGGAGGGAGGGGTGGTGTGAAAAAGGTTGTGACCTTCTTCCCTGGCGCCAAGGTACCTTCTTCCAGGTACTGCTCGGTAAACAGTGGAATATTAAGGTAAACAGCTAATGCTACAATGCTACATGTAAACAAAGTTCTTCTTCACCCGGACGTCTGCCGGTCTGATTGCCGGTGTGATTTGCTGCCACAGGGGAGGTGAACAGGGGAGATGTGGGAGAGCAGCGGTGATGGCAGGGGGGTCCTGGAGAGCTGTGTGCGTGGTGGTGATGGCAGGGGGGTCCTGGAGAGCTGTTGCATGTGTGGTGGTGATGGTAGGGGGGTCCTGGAGAGCTGCTGCGTGCGTGGTGGTGATGGTAGGGGGGTCCTGGAGAGCTGCGTGCGTGGTGGATATGGCTGGAGGGTCCTGGTGTGGTAGCTAGTAGACCAGAGTCTTAAATTATCCTGCATTCTGCATTGCTCCTTTAAAATGGCCATTTGCTTAGTTAGCAGTTTGATTTGTCCTTTCAATTCAATATGGAGGTCTTGTAAGTGGTCAATTCTGGTACATTTGGAGCAGATAAAAGCACTATCAGTAAAATCCTCTTCAGGTACTATGATATACATGTCACACAGTTCATATAGAATTCTAAGGAACTTGAGGTAAAGACAGATATTCTGTTTGGGTATTTCATAACCATCATCTCACAGACACTAGACGGCATCAGGTTTTCTGATTGCCGCGACAGTTCACAGACAACTTCAACACCTCACTGGAGATATGCTGTGTGCCAGCCTGCTTCAAAATTTCCACCATCATCCCCGTTCCCAAAAAGCCAAGGACCACAGGACTTAATGACTACAGACCCGTCGCCCTGGCCTCTGTGGTAATGAAGTCATTTGAGCACCTTGTGCTGTCCCACCTGAAACACAGAGGCTGTGACGTCATACATCAGCTTCTGTGAGGACTGCTGTGGGCCATCACGCACCAGGGTGTGTTATAACAATGACAAACCCTGGTTCACAGCTAAACTTAGACAGCTAAGGTTGGAAAAGGAAGAAGCGTTCAGGAGTGGGGACAGGGACAGGTTTAAAGAGTCAAAGTACAGGTTTAGCAAGGCGGTGAGAGAAGGTAAACGACTGTACTCTGAGAAACCCCAACACCAGTTCTCAGCCAGCAACTCTGCTTCTGTCTGGAGGGGTCTCAGGCAGATTACCAACTACAAACCTAAAGCTCCCCACTCCACTAACAACCTCCCCCACCACAGTAGGGGCCCGGGCCTCTCCACAACTGCCCGCCTTAGAGGCCCCCTCCTCCCCCACCACAGTGACAAGAGAGAGATGTTAACAGACTTTTCAAGAGGCAGAACCCCTGCAGAGCTGGACCAGACTCTGTCTCTCCCTCCGCCCTGAAGCACTGTGCTGATCAGCTGTCTCCGGTGTTCACAGACATCTTCAACACCTCACTGGAGACATGCCGTGTGCCAGCCTGCTTCAAAACTTCCACCATCATCCCCGTCCCCAAAATGTTATTTTATATTTCTTCATGTTTTTATTGCTAATTTCTCTATTTTAAATTTGTATTCTTGACTTGCTTTTTTACAGTACTTGCTTTTTAGTGGCTTTATTTTATACATCTGTATATATTTATGCTTATTTATGCACCTATACACCAAAGCAAATTCCTTTTATGTGAAAACCTACTTGGCAATAAATCCGGTTCTGATTCTGATTCTGGTAGTTGGTCAAGATGGAGCTAATTTTAAGCTACGTCAGTATTGTTGGATAGAATGGATGGATTAATCTACACCAATGCATCATATTTTATAAACTGATCATATGTATACAACATCTTAATTTGTAAAGTAACTAGTAAAACTGTAAGGTAAATGTAGTGGAGTAAAAAGAACAATATTTGCCTGTTAAATGTGATGGAGAAGTAAGAAGTAGCATGAAATGGAAATAGTAGTAGAAAGTACTTAAGTATAGTACTTGAGTAAATGTACTTCATTACTTTCCACCGCTGTGTGAACGAGGACATTAAATCACACACACGTCTTTTTTTTATTTGTGCTGCTTGCTTTTTATTTTAATGTACAAAGGTAACGAATTCTGTTTCCAGGCACCACAGAACCTGAAGGAACAGCTAGTACTGAACCTCGACTACACTAGCCCCATTGTTGTGGGCTTGAGTTCATGTGACCCTACGAAGGTGGTCTTTGAGATACTCAAGGGTTCTGTTGCTATAAAAAATAATTTAAACCAACAAGATCAGATTTTAAACCCCTGACACATCAACCATCATTGGGGTTTTTGATTTGAGTGTCTTTCTGACCACTTTCAGACCACTATCTGATAGCCTAAATTGGAAATTTAAAAAAAGATTTCAACAAGCGAAATCTTGGATCTCTAGATTATGTTTATCACTCTGCTATTGGACTCATAACCTGGGAATCTTATGGTACACAATAGCTTAGCCTTCTTTCTGCGTAAGAACACATGCATCATTGCCTCTTGTTTCCTTATAAAGGTCTTCTAAATAGACTACCGTTTTATTTATTTTCTTCTTCTCATCTGGCGCTTATCATACTTGTTCTGCAGGCTGGCCCTAGATACTGGTTCCAACATGCGTTGAGTGATACTATATTAACTTTGGATTTCGTTCATTCTTTGTTTTTGTTTTACTGTGATTTATGTGATTGTTTTGTTTGTTTGTTTTTAAATTGTAAACCCTTTTTTAAAAGAGGGCTTTGGTTCTTACCAGTTACACATTTTTATTAGCTCCGGGACCTGTGTCTTTATCAGATTAGGTTATCTGCAGTGGATTTTTTAAATTTAACAAATCGCAGAAGAACATTTGCACAAGATTAACCATATCCGGACTGCCACTGGATGTGTGGCCTGTCTTTGCAATTTCGTCACCCCAAAAGGGAAATTCTGTTATTAGTAAAACTGCTCAGCCGAGTCACCTCTAAATGACTTCAGACTTAACTGAAGTTTAATTAAAATGTAGACTAAAATTTATTATGTAGCATGCTGGACCACTGGTTTACCCTCTCTCATTTTCCTCCCTACTAGGAAAAGAAAATTCAAAAAAATATTTTAGAATGAGTGCTTACCATCACGTACCACGTTACACATGACTAATACTGTGTTTGAAAAAGACCATAATCAATATACAGTGTTGGCTTGTTTTTATTCTTCATGACAAAAGTGGTTCACAGGTCAATGAAAAGAACTTGAATACACATAAAAAGTTGAGGACCATCAAATGTGTTATGCGGAGTGTGTGCACGTCATCCTCTAGAGAAATTTACACAGAATGCAGAACACATAAATACAGTCAACACATTATACAACAATGGTCATTAAATTAAACACACGTCTGCACAGAGTTAATTAAATAGATTAAGAAATCCATTTACAACCTTCAAAGAAATATGACATAATGTTAAAGCATTTTCACTTTTTAACAGTCAACCATTACCAGTCCAGCTTCTCTGGCATCCCCAAAACTGGTGTTGTCGTAACATTTCATCTATAATGTTTTTGATCATTTTCTTAATTTTCTGCATACATGTTTATACAGAAACCTTTCTCACAGTAACAGCTCTCTAAAATAAATATACAGTAGATGGTGACCATTAATTTCAGGGGAAGCTAATGTCAATTATTCATTAGTTAATACTAATGAGTTCATACAAGGCATGTTAGCTAAAAAGTGAAAATGTGTTTTTTTCCAAAATGAGATATCACTTAATTCAGTGCACACTGCATAAGTTTCCTCAAAAGCAAAACATACCTTCAAAAAACATCACAACTACAGTGTTGAACAGTAGCCTCTATTTAGAAAATGTGGTGTAGTCTAAAAACAACAGACAAGATCAAAACCAAGGCACTAAAAATAAAAAAATAAATCAGCAGGATGTGGTCTCTTCTACTAAACCACAGGACAGTTGAGCTTAAAAAAAAATTGATGTCAACATTTTCTTGCATTCAGTTCTCATTTTTCCAACAGCCGTTTCCAAATGTGGTCTAAAAGATCATGATTGGTCTCATAGGGTCAATTCAATTTGAATTTAAACTGCATTCAATGAAACAGGTGTTGTTACAGTGCCAATGTTAACATATGCGCTGCAGTCCTCAAATCACAGCCCTGGCAAACTACTCTATAAGCAACCTGTGTTGGGGTATCAACAGATACATGTACATCTACATGTTTTTTTCCTTTGTGCTTGTGGAGCTCTGACTAGCAAAGCAATGTCATGTTGGAGTTATGTCTTTGAAATATTTTGCTTTCTAAAATTTATTTATTCTTTGTTTTAAGTCATAATGTGCTACTAGATGTAAAGCACTGTGTAATGTTTTTAAAGTTATGGGACAATATTATTATTTCATTTTTCTAGAAGCAACAACCCTAACAGCAGCCTGCTAGCACTATTGGCATTCCTAACTGAAAACAATGAATGCTGTAGCCACAGGAAAAGAAAACTAGTTTGCAGTGGGTAATACTACTTCATTACAACATGCGCACTTTGGTAGCACACAAAAGCATGGTGACATTGAATGATGAAATACAAAATGTGAGTACTGTTGCTTAAGAGCGAGAAAAAGCAGAAGCTGAATGGGAACTGTTATTATGACTATGTAATCAAGAGAAATGAGCATGGCCCAATTTTGTTAGTATTAGTTTTAGGTTAAACCAAGCCACATGAATTCTTGGGTGACGTAAGACTGTGTCTTTTTAAACCCACAGCCCAACAAGCAGGAAAGTACATTATTAGCCAATGGGATGCCGGCACATATACCACTGAGCACCACCAGAAGATTTCCAAAAGCAGCTTATTGTGAGAGATGCTAAATGCAAAACAGCTGCAGCCATCCACTGTTGACTGAAAGCAAAGGTAAGTTTCAAAAACCCACCCTGATCCTAAAGAACAGCAGGAAGTCTACAGGCATTGTCCTGACTTGGACTGCATAGTTTGCAAAGTAAGATGCACATTAAAAGGTCTCCCAAATCATGTATCTGATTACTCTGTGCATGACCTGAGGTGGTGAACTTATGGCTGATCTATTTCCATCAATGACATGGCATGTTTACTGACCTTAGTTAAAGGGTGTGGCTGATTCGGCAAAAGCCAAAGAGCCAGACACATCACAGGATTAAAAAGGGCATGTAACTGTACCACCAGTAAAAGGGAGGAACCTCAAGATGACAGCAAGCTCTCTACTTGTAGGATAGCAATTCTGTTAGTAAGGCTGCATTGTTCTATAAAAACAACTACCTGGGAGAGCTATCACAGACGACCTAAAGGCTTACCGACACTAAAAGACGCCAGACTGGCCTGACCAGGATGCCAGACAAAAGGCAAGAGTGTAAAGAAATACAGCCTTAAAACAGATCAGAGCCTTGAATCAAAGTCTGAGGACAGTAAATACTGTACATGAAAAGTCTCTCACTCTGGAATAAATACTGTCAATGGTTCACCACAACACACAGCCTTGAACAAGACCAGATGGAAGTTGGATCCACTTGGGACAAGACACAGTCAATGACTTCACAGAGGAATAAGCAGCACATTTGTCTCTTCATCCTTCTCCAGGCTGCATGCAGGTTTCTCCGCTCCAAGCAGAAAAAACCAAGAGGGCGGGATGAGAGATTTTTTTTTAAATTACTTTTTTTTTTTAAATCCATGGTTCTGGTGGGTAGAGTGAGGAATGTCACGTCACATCTGGGATGGACAGGATGTCTTGAGTCAGGAAAGGAGGAGGGAGCCGGGGAGTCAACATGAAGATAGGTCCTTATGGAGAAGAGGGAAATAATGGAAGGAGTGTTTCAGCGCTACAGAGACAAGGTGAGACAGAGACAAAAAAACATATTTAGTTCAACTAAAAAAATTAAGAGAAAAATGTGAGGGTAATTAACAAGGATAAACAGATCAATACAACATAAAAAGGATCAGCAAATTAGGGGCTCCCAACAGCTATCAGTTAAGGTGAGATGAACAAAAGCAAACAGATAGGCATTAGTACTAAACGAAATCTGCGCAAAACCACACGATTGCTCCAAATATTAAAGATTGCTTATTTCATATTTCATAGCATAAAGTTTAGCTTATCTTTTTTTAATAACATAATGTACATCTATAGATAAAGTAGTTTAGTATAGAGCATAAATCTGCTGGCTATTTTATCTCATCGCCTGCGAAAAGATTTAGAGTGTGAGCTCCGGGCCCTGGCAGGTGTAGTCTGAGCTTTATTACCAGAGCCCCTACTGACATTAAGGTGCGATTCCTCAGTGGTTCTACTTGTGGAGGTAGATGATCTATGCCTAGACTCTCTACAGACCCCAGTCACCCTGGTCTTACCAGGTGCACTGTGAACAGAGAGAGATGTGGTTGTCAGGGCTCCTGAAGATTTAGCATTCAAGTGAGAAGAGGCCGCATCTGACTGAAATGTGTTACGGCATGCGGCTGCTGCCTGTGCAGAATTAGACCTGTGACCCAACTGTTTTCTTCTTACAGAAGTATCTACGTTTGGTTTTAGATCAGGCTTTTGTTTACTTTCACCCCATGCTTCAGATGTGTTAGGATACACACACAAAGCTTTAGAAGAGGTTAGATTATCTATGAATGAAGAAAACAAAGAAGACTTTAGCCTGGTGGAAGAGGCGGGTACAACGCGAGTTGTAATGAAGGTGTCCTGACGTGCAGGGACTGAAGCTCTGCGGCCTGACATAACTTTTCTCGATTCACTGACTTGTGTTTGTGTTTTGACCATTAACTCGCTGTTCACAGAACTGATGGAGCCTTTACGCGTTGGGGAGTAGCCAGGACTCAACTCTGCGTTAAAAACGTCGCTGACACTATGACTTCTAATGAAGGTGGCATCTCGTGGGAGACCCTTGTCTCTGCGAGACTGGCTGCTTGTCTGGATGGGGCTGTCAGAACAAAGAGAGAGAGGGGTTCTTACAGGGCTCGTGTGGAGGCTTCGAGTTAGACTTCGCAGGTGGTGAGTGGCCATGGCAGGAACGCTGCTGCCGAGAACCGGGCTAGCCCGTGGACTGCTCCTCAATGGGGGACGTGCAGGACTGCTTCGGGGGCTCCGTGGAGCCCGGCCTGACTTAGTGGCCAGCTCTTTGGCCCGGGAGCGGCGGGGGCTGCTGTTCAAGCTGTGAGGAGACAGAGGGGACTCCAGGTCCTCCAAACGCTGAGTAAGAGCCAGCTTCTGCTGTATAGCCATACGCAGCAGAGAATTCAGTGTCTTCTTCTCATCCTCAGCTGCTGCCAGCTGCCTCTGCATCTCATCCAACTGGGTGACATACTGGTCACACCTGAGTCACAATGAAAAGGTGCAACATGCACAAGCGGGCAAGTTAAAGCACAGAGACACACCACACGCTAAACATGACTTCTAGTGTGGCAGACACAAACACTTTAAACACCAGCTGCGACTAAACACTAGGACTGCAGCTAAAGATTATTTTCATTATTGATTAATCTAGCAGGTGTTTTAATTAATGAATGACTTGTTACATCTAAAAAACATAAAATAATCACAAATACAATCAAAAGTTACCAAAGCACAAAGTGATGTCTTCACACTGGTTCTTTTTTTGGATCATAAAATTATTGAATTCATATTGATATGAAACAAAGAAAATCTGCAAAGCCTCAATGTGAGAAGCTGGCGCCAAAAAAGAAAAAAGAAAAAAAAAAGACTTAAATAATATAGGTATATGAGCAATTAATTTACATCATGTTGAAAAAATACAAATCATAATTTCAAGAAAAAGAAAAGAGGGGTGCATGTGGAGATAACAACAATAGGAATATGCCTTGACTGGAATAAGAGTTTAAAACTACTCCCTGTCATCATATACTGTAGAAATGCAGTGACTCAAGCTATCCACATGATGGCACCACAAAACTTAATTACATACAAGGGGATCTTTCTAAGCTGTAATCTTTCCTAGCCTGTTGCAAGGACTGGAGAACAAACAGACAGTAGTCCTTGACCACTGTCTGTCTGTTCTCCAATCCTTCTTACGGATAATCAAATGCCAGCTCATAACTGTCTGGAGAGGGGCTAGACAGGTACTGCATGTCTCAAAAAGCTTCTCTGGCAATTAACTACAAATAATAATGAAAACATCTCTGCTGTCTACTAAAAAATAAACAGAGAAAAATCCAAGACAAAAAAATTAGTTCACTCACTCAACCCAATACAAAAACACTCCTCTAAATAATTATCCATGCTAAGGGATTCTGGGAAGACGTTAGTGATTAGTGAGTGAAGTGTTGTGGTCTGTAAGTTTAACCCCAGCAACTTCCCACCCATCTCCCGCCAACATTAGGCTTCTCCTTCCCTAAGGTGACCTGGCTTGATGGGACAAATCTGTCCTTACCTCCTCCCCCGTCAGCACAGGGCAAAGCATGTGGTTCATAATCTTCACGTGAACCAGTGGATTGTCCACAGGCGTAATAGGCATGGTAAGCTTATTACATGACTGGTAGCAAAGGCTGTACCACAACAAGAGCACCATCACTAAGCATGAAGAACACTAGCAAAGAGGCAAAGACCAGGCAATCTGAACTAATGAACATGTTTCAGTTAAAAGACATTTCAAAAATCTACCTTATCACGAGACAAAATAAATGCATGTCTTTTTTGTTTTGTAACACTGCAGAATATAATGCTTTTTTTCTCTCTTCATACATAAAAAGGAAATCTTACCGACTGGCAAACATGACTCGGAGTGAAGAGAAGGTGGCGGCGTCCTCCTTCAAGGCTTTGAGCTCATTCCGCAGTTTCATCATGGTCTCTGACACCATGCTCTTCTCTGTTTCATACTTGGTTTTCAGATTGGACAGGGCCAACTCTGCAGTCTGCATTGACAAAAAAGACAATTGCACCATCATATGCTACTGTAGCACCATCATTCCCCTTTCAAAGTGGGGTGTTGAATGCATATTATTATCATGCATGATTTGTATAGAATAGACTAAATATGTTAATAATACACTTATTTCAAACTGATAGCACCATCATACCCACAAATTCTAGTGAGACCCTAGCCCCACTTTGTGCCTCTCGTGTATTAGCATACACTCAGGTCACCATCAGTTTCTCTAAAAGACAATTATCCTATCCAGGTAGCAGGCGGGCTGTCATCTTTGTTTTGATTCAGTCGCCACTTGGGAAACAGTTATGAATATTTTTTATCGTGCAGTAGATTGATTTTTTTCCCCATCCAGGTGGTTAGAAGAGTCTTTGGGGATTTTGGGAATACCTTCAAAACAACGTTAAGTGTTTTTAAACGACCCTCTGGGTTTTTCGAACATTGCTGGTTAATTATCTTTGAGAGAAACCGATGGTTACTTCTGTGACCCAAATGTATGCCAATACATGAGAGGCACAAACTGGGGCAAGGGAGAGCCCCGCTGCAGGGAAGGGAACACCATCCAAAGTTGTGTTCTAGATTTCAGTACCAAACACCAAATTGTCATCATTACTGTGTTTATTCCTAATCCACGTGAACCACAACATGTCCTCTGTTAAAGAGCTATTTGTATCAGAGCTAGAAAAATCATTGATTTGACGATGAAGACTGTACCCAAGCAGTACTGTGAGTCTTTCTGTCAAAGCACACACAGCCAAAGGCCTAAGCCCAGTTTGTCCCTCTCACGTGATCATCTTTTACATATCTGTGACTTGAATGAAATCAGCAATGCAAAGGTTTCATGTGTAAATACCACAATTACATCATAGAACAAACGGGGAGCCAGCATAGTCTTAGAAATCAGACTTGAGAAGGTAAACCACTGTGTGTGAGCACGGCCGAGCCAAACAGATTACCTTGAGTGTTTATGTGTGTGTGTGTATGTGTGTGTGTGAGAAAGGGAGAGTGAATGCTAAGGGGAATGACAAAAGCACGTCACACAGTGCTTGAGGCACTGAGTTCAACCTCTGAGGAGTGCAATATCACACTGTACTCAAGGTGCAGGACCATGTGAGCCCAAGGGACTGTCTAGACAAGACACTGATGATACAGGTCAACTACACCGCTTATGTCAAGATTATGAATGAATAATAATGAGGGTTTGCTCTCTTACCTTATCAGGACAATCAAATTAATACTAAAATGCTTAATTTGGTCAGGTCTTTACCCAGAATATTGCCAACAGAAAGACTACATTTCACAACAGACAATCCCTCTGTACCAAGGGAGCTGTTCTCATGATTTTTTGTACATGTAAAGAAACTGATAATGAGGCCTCCCATAGTAAGTCAAAATAGACTAATGTGGGATAACTTATTTTTAATGACAGGCAACATAATAAAATCCACAAATTGACCTTGGACATTCGAGGATTACGTTTTAGGGAAAGTCCCTGACAGGTCAGGTTGATTTAGAGCAATACCCTAAAATAGACTAAAACTTAAAACAGTGCAAAGAGATCAAAAGGGAACTCTGTACCGTAGCCAGTGCTTGCTGTGACCTACCTGCTTGTTAGCCTTGAGGACAGTCCTGAGGGTAGCGATCTGTTCTCTCTTTGTGCTGAGAAGGGACTTGAGTTTTAGTACTTCTTCCAAGAGGCTTTCAGCATCCCGCTCTGACTCTCCGCTGCTGCTCAGCCCTGAGTAAGGCATGGCGCCTCTCTGACGACAGAGGTCCACTGCCACCTGAAAGAACACAGAGAGACAGTGTTGTGTTTATTTCACTGGCAAAGTACAAATGTTGTCAAAATTATGTCTTATAGTATTGTATTGTAAGTGTTTTTTTTTTATATACAATATATCCAAATATCACATTAGCAACAATGGCCAAAACTAGATAATCTGTTTAAAATTAATCTCAGATTTCTCAACATTATTGTACACCTGTGAAATTAACTACTATACTATATATGTTTTAATCTATGTGTTTCACTACGTTAAAACACCAGTTCCCAGTGTTCCGCACACTGCTGTTATCTTGAAAGGATTCTCTGTAGTGGAAGCCACAACTCAACTTTGACCCCTGATAATCCAATCCATTCAAACCCAAACACGTGTCAACAAGGCCCACACCAGGTGTTGGATTTGAACAGACACGGGAGCTACTCAACTACATTTAACTGTATGAGCTGTGCATTAGGTTCAGCAAGAAATCTGTGAAGGAGGAAAGGCCTTCACCCACAACAAAAGCCTGGCTTTCAGTGATCAAGCCACAATGAAGGAGTTAGAGAATTTGCACTGGTTATAACCTTCAGTTCACAACCAATCAAGTACTAGTAGATAAGCACTCTAATAAATGTTTGACATACTGTATGTGATAAGCAGTGCTGTCTTACCCGGAGGTGTTTGATCTGGCAACGGATGACCGCTACCAAGTTGCGGACGTTGGAAGGGTCCCTGAAATCCAGGGTGGGGGATCCAGGGCAGTTGGGAGAGTCTCCGCTAGCTCCTGCACTGTCCACCTCCCCCATAAACTGCAATGCTGCAGCTTTGGAGATGAACATGTCATTGGCTCGCGGCTTCTTCTGGGAGTTGAGCTGGGGGTAGATGTAGTGTGATCTTCGGGCACTACCTCCTCCGCCACTTGCCCTGGCACCATCACGGTAATAGTCCAGGGTGACCCGTTTGGGTGTCAGGTTGTTGCACACGCAAATGTGGTGATAGAGGTTGGACAGCTCCTCAGAGAAGGCCAGCAGCTCTTCCTGGGCAACACTCAAGTGCCCTTCTGAATCAATTGCCACTTTCCGTGTGGCTCCAATCTCATTCTCCAGCTCACTGATGCGCTCCTGGTCCTGTTTGCTGGACTTGATGCATTGACGGATCTTGTCAGCCAGCTCCTGGGCCTCTGCCCTCCAACGATCCTTCTCCTGCTTGTATCGCTGCTCCAGGGTGTTATAACGAGTTCCTGCCTGAGACAGTTCATCTCGCAGCTTCAGAAGCTCTTCACTGGCTGAACGCATGCGTGCCTCCAGCACCTCCTTGCCCTTGGTGTCTACCTCATAGTCAAAAACTGCATTGCCACCGTCTCCATTCTCTGTCTCATCATCTCTCCTGTTGTCTGCCTCCTGGTTGCGCTGCTGGCTGCTCTGCACAGCTTCCAGCTGTTGGGTTAGAGATCCAACCTTGTCCTCTTTCTGACTGAGCGCCTGTTTGGACATTACCAGCTGCATCTGCAGTTCCTCCACCTTGCTAACCAGACTGGACTTCTCTCGTTCTGCCTAGGTACACACACACACACAAAAGATGATATTACATATGTTAAATTTGCTCAAATTAGTTAAATCTGTCCATAGCTGAAAAATCATCCATTTCAGTTCTAAGCCAAGCCAATACTGATTATTTTCCATAAAATGACCAGTTCTCTGTAACTCAAATTTCTCCCCCAACCACCTTTACTCTTAATGCATTTTTTATGTAAACAGTGGCTGACCTCATTCAGCTCCACACTCTCAACATCTGGTGGGTAGGAGCTTGCTAACCCAACCCCCCAATTTAAGTGCATCATGAATAATATATTTCCTTCAGACAGAGAGGGATGACAGTTCAAGACATCCTTAATTTTCTTAAGTACCCTTTATTTGTGAAGCATAACTGTATCAGGTGGGAGCTGACTAAATTGCTTGGTGAAGTAGATGATGCAATGTGGTGCCAGGTGGCTTTCTATTAATACAGAAAGGCTCACTCCTTCAGCGACATACACCGGATGTGGTCGAAAGCAGGAAGCTGCAAACGATCCCGGCCCACAGCATAGACACACAAACCAATGTAGATGACATACGAGAACCTGTATGATAACCCCACAACTCAGCTCTACAAAAGGTGGTACAATTTTAATTTAGCCTGATTAGAACAGACACTTTCATCTAAATATAAATGCAGTTCTATGAATCACAGAAGAATTTCAATATACAAGGTGTTCTCTGTCTTCTTGCAAATCCTAAATTGTCACCTTTGCACACAAGACATCCCATAATAAAACAAACAGGCAGATTGCCATGAAATTTGCTGAGCAATTCCAGCTAACAAGGGAATAAAACAATTTTAATTTTGTTGACCTATAAGAAAGGCAACATCATATTTCACTATTTCTCTTTAGTGCACTACCATAATTTAACCATACTGATAAATCTAAGAGTGGCACATACTGTCCTGCTGCCTACCTGTAGGAGTTGCTGTTTTAGTTTCTGACTGTCTGAAAAGTGTAGCTCACTCAGCAGGTCTGACACCAGCCCAGAGGCTGGAGCACGCAGGAATACATCACTGTTGCGTGGAGTGGAGTAGCGTTGGATGAGGCCATTACTTTTGGAGCCCCCCAAGTGAGGAGGGTGAGCAGAACTGGGAGCAGACCCAGGATCATTATTAAAACCACTGTCCTGGTCCTCTCCCTCACCCTGACCATCGCCCACTCCCCCCTGGCCCTCCTCCTGGCTGTCATCCAGCTGCTCCAAGTGGAGCTCCAGGTTCCCCACAGAATCAAAGGGGTTAAGGGTCAGGGCAGAGAGCTCTCGCCGCAGACTGTTCTTCTGCTCCCTCTCCTCCTTCAGGGCTTCCAGGGCCTCATCCAGCTGTCTCTCTGCTATCTCCCTCAGCCTCGATGCCTCCTCCATCTGAGCTCGCTGCTCCTCCTGCTCCTCGTTCTTCTGGGTCAGCTCCAGCTTTATGGATTCAAACTCAACCTGAAATGTGATAAGGAGCACAACCAGAGGGCCTTGTTTAATAGGGCCTTTCTGTCCTTGCTGTATATGCAACACATATGGGTGCACATTCTAGCCTCAACATGCAAATATACCTATCACTGCATTCAACACAACAGTGTTACGGTCACACACCCAGATAGCTTGGATAGACAAATGGAAACTCCACTGGTGATGACTCCATGGTCACCACCAATTCTACTTTATCTTGGAAATGGATATGTACAGTGGGGTAGAGTTTAAATCCTATATATTTTCTTTTTAACATTTCCATCCAGTTGGCTCATTTACTTGCCTTACTTAATTTTTACATGTAGTATACACAAAATACAACACGTCTATTTGAAAAAAACATAAAATCAACATGTAATTAAAACTGGTGCTGTATGACTGAGAGAATACTTAAGATTATTTAGGGCTTTCATGTAAAACAACAAAAAAAGATTTCTGACATCAGAGACTGTAAAGGCAAGACTAGGTTTTTATCTAAAAGTCAACTAACAGATCATGCACACACTAACAAGCCTCTGCTACATTTAGAACTAGTCATGGAAAGTTTGGCTTGGCATACACAGAAGGGGCATCTGCATTCGGAAACACTTGTCTCACACCCTCAGGAATCCAAAGAATGACAGTTTCACATAACTTCATAATATAACAACCCACAAGAATACTGAGCATCCTTTATCATGGAGGATACAAAATTTTTGCAGAGAACTCTGAGCACACGGAGTGCTATTTGAGATGTTAACAACTACAGAAAATGTGAAAAGCATTTGGAAGGTATGCTTATGTTTAAAAAATGTTCTTGGCTTGCATTTTTAGTATTTTTTTTAAATGTTGCTATGACAGAAAAAATCACCCAGCCAATTAGAATTACATGGCTAGGTTATTTCAAATTAGTTTAATCCTTTTAATGTTTGCCCCTCCTCCTGTTATTTTGAGATAACACCATCATCATATAAATTGACAAAAAGCCTTTACTGTAGATCTGAAACACCAGTTTTACATGACTACCTTAAAACATCCGTCAACAACAAAAACATTCAATCTGCTCTGTGGGTGTAGTGTTTTTGATAGCTTTCAGTTGTACCTGTTCTCTTTTAGGTGCTGCTCTGCTGCATGGGCAAGCTAGCATGACATGCACGTGATGTGTATTCAGTAGCTCACAACATTGTGGTAAATTCAGAGAACTTTCCAACATAACTACATTGTGCTGTTCAATATAATCTCACCCATTAACAAGCATTTGAAGGTTATCCGGTCTGTCAGTTGCTGGCTGCTACATGATTTCTGACAGACAGTTTGTTCTAAGCTAAAAGCACAAAAACCTAATAATACATTTCCAGGACAATACATAATTTCTTAAAGCATTCAAAGTTATCCAGATCTTAAAATATACTCTGAATTTGAGCCAGGAACTGGAGCCTAGTTGCCATGGTGCTACTTGCAACTATAATTATTTCTTCCAAAAAAAAAAAAAAAAAAAAAGGAAGAGAAGGATTGTTGTCTTCAGTTGTGGGAGCTACTTCATTTTCTGAAGATAACAACATTAATCACCCAGCAACTGGCCTGTCTAGTCTCTTCAACAGTTCAATTTGTATCCCGGTTGTGAAGTTATGTCAACAAACGTGAGGGAGATTAGAAGGTAGTTGCATGAAAAGAAGTTTTGCCCTCATGCAGGAAAGGCAAATGCAATCAAGCAGTGCACAATGTTCATATAACACATTTCCCACTTAACTGCGTATATCTTCAGACATGTTTAATATTATCAATTCTGGATATTTACAATTTGTATTCTCTATCCACCCATCCATTTACAATTACAGCCAGTGTTTAGATCTTACATGTATTTGGTAAAGTTGTAGCTTGAGTGATAACTGACCTGGTTTTCCTTGAGCACAGACACCTGTTTTTGCAGAGATATGTTCTCATCTTCTAGCTCGCTGTTGTCCTGCAACTGGCGAAGCTCACGGACTTTATATTCCTTCATCTCATCCCTCAGATGGCCCTTTTCTGCCTCCAGACACTCACACTCCTGCAGAACACAATCCACTGTCAGATCAGTGCATAGCACACAATATAAGCTGCACAAGTACCAATTTCATGTCATGCACGGTTAATTTTACTTTGGGAATGAGGCTACACAGCTAATATATCTTCCAGTGATTCAGGCTTCCATCGTATGTATCATGACAAAATGGGGCCTGATAGTATACAGTATAACACCAGTATGCAGGGGGTTCTGAGTGAGTCGCCATACCTTCTTTAGCTGGGTGGAGAACACCCCTAGTCTATCGATCTCTGCGTGAGCATTGCTCAGAGCAAGGCGTGCTTGCTTGAGCTCTGCCTGGACTTCCTCGATGCGGGTTGCCATGGCAGCCTCCTTAGTGGCAGTCTCCTGCAGCAAGTTCTCCTCCCGGCACTCTCCATCAGCAGCTGCACGCTTCTGGCTGCTCACAGAATCTGCAAATGCCTTCAAACAAACAAAAAGGGTTAAGAAAATGGCAAAATTTGCAGTGTCTAGCAGGCTACAGTATGTTACAAATTGGAACATCCGCCATGCTGAAAGACCAATGTATTCTTGCTGTGCTACTCATATCAAGGCAAGAAATGTAGACATCTTTAACAAAGGAAGGGAAATAGGACTTCACTGACAATCATCACCTTAAACCTGATCACAGTGAGGAAATAGCTGTTATGGTTCAGTGACAAGACACTTTAGACCTTAACAGCAGCTTTCACACTAGCCAATGTGATAAAATGAAATATATTACACTTAACACTGTTATAGCAGGAATTTCTTCACAGCTTGCTATCATCAGTAACCATGACACATTATGCATCAATGACCGCTGATGAAAGAGTTATCAAATAAGGTGTTAAATGAAATGAACATGCTACTAAACACGCTTAACTGAACATTGTGGTGTGGTTATATAATGATGCTAATTCACAACACATGAGTCCGCTCTGCTATGTTAAAACCCTGCCAAAGCCTACGTAGGTAAACAGCCAAGAAATCGGGTTTATGCAGATTATAAAAAAAATAGCTGAAATTCTGTACCACTATGTTCCTTAAGACATAAAGAGCTTTGCTTGACATGTAGTTATAAAACATCAGGATGGACCAATTTCAGTATGATTCTGGCACATATTGCTTGCAAGCAGGATTTCAGACATTTTTTCTCTCTCTCTCAATTTAAACAGGTGGCTGAAACAATTGCAAAACCAAAAATCTGCCCACATCATAGGATTGAATTTTATGGGATTACCTTCTTATATAAACCAGTTATAAAGGGCCTGTTCCAGCAATACTAAATACCTTCAAGGCACATCTGGCACATTTGTGACAAAGTTTACAATCAGGAAACAATATTAACCCCTCACACATCAGACACTCGGCTCTGTGTCAACGTAAGCATGAGCATAAGAATCTCATGTAAATATTTCCACAAAACGCACCTTTAAAAGAGAAAGCGTTTTGACATATTATATTGGTCTAATCTTTCTATCTTGACTATCCGGTGCTAACCTAATTCAGTCCTTAATGCTATGCAGTTAAGTATCAAAATCAGTTTAAGATGAAGAGAGAAAATGTAATACGTTAAAAGCACCGGATATGCTGACTAATTGGCTGTGGATGTTGCCCTAATCACTAAACAGTCTTCTCCCTCTGATGCTATCACCATCAGATGACATACGAGAGCAAAACTGACTCAGCATGCGAACACAAGCCTCTTCATTGAAAGTATAATATGAGGTCACAGCTGTAATAGAACTGTTATTGTGGTAGCAGAAAGTCAGTTACCAAAAAGCACTGAAGGGATGAGCAATCAAATTCTTATCATAGGTCACATATAACAAGACAACAATGGTATCTTTACAGGACTACTAGGTACACTGCAAGGCAGCTCCTTAGCTGTTAAATTAAAATGAGCAGCATCGATAGAGAGATTGTGTCTTTGTAAAATGTCCGTCATTTACATTTTGACAGCATTTACATTTTGCCAACAGTCAGTGTCATGTGAAAGCAGGCAATTCCACAGTACCATTTTTGTACAATTGTTAACACAGATGAAACAATAAAAAGGCGTCTTGTTTATAATATCCTGCAATAATGTAACAGTACATTTGCTTGCATATTCCTCATATATAAAAAGATCACAACCATTGTTGTATTCATTTCTAATGTAGTTTTCTTTCAAGGAGGAAAAAAGTGACATCACTATACATGCTGGACCAGACAAACTGATCAAGGCTGCCAACGTAAGAAATTCACCTTATTGGAACATCTCATGTTTCAACTAGTCTTCATCAGACAGTTATTGTGAAACCTGAATCCAGGAAATGTTTGTTTCAAGTATAAACAGCACAACGTCACACCAAATCCAGTTTGATGTAAAGGCAAACATGGGCATTTATATGGGCAAAAACACTTCACAAGTACTGCGCAAAAGAAGTGTGTAGTAAAAAGCAAAGGTCACAAAGCAGTAGTTATTAGAAAATAACACTTGGAAAACTGGGGGAATGAGAACTTCACAATCTTAATGTTGTCTAAATATAACTAAAAGGCCTTGGGTGTTCCTACCTCTCTGAGCTGCTGTAGCTCCCCTTTGAGGGCTTCATGCTCCTCTTCCAGCTGCCTGTGTTTCATCTTGAGGGCCGCACTTTCCTCCAGCACCACCAGGCCGTAGCGGGCTGCCTGTAGCTTCTCCTCTGTGGCCTCCTGGAGCTCCAGAGTCAGCCGCACCACCTCAGCCTTCAAGTCTCGGCTGCCCATCTCTGCCTCCCCTTCTCCCTCCGCTGTTTGACCTGCCGGGTCTGCATCCGCCTCGAGCATCCTTGCCTGGCCTCCCACTTGTCTGCCAACGTTGTACTGGGACACCTGCCTCCTTCACTCCTCCACTCTCATTACTCCACACTACAAAAGGCAAAACACAAAGACGGAGGTTATGTAAACTACTTAGAGCAATGGCAAGAACGGCAAAGAGGTTTTGTATAAATCGTATTGTGACACCAATTGAGCAAACTGCATAGGGCAAGATTAACACTGGGATTGAGTGGGAAAACACTCAACTCAAAAGGCCACTAGACAAAATCCATGCCACACATTATTTGCAGTTTGCAGATATGTAACGTTATTACCCGTGAATACCAGTAGGCTATGTCAACTCTGGTTACCGGTTTATTATCAGTTATAACAAACAATGTGGACCTACAACTAGCGTATTGCTGCTATTCACCTTTTTAAATAGGCACTTACTAGCCTATGGTATTTAAAAGGTCGTTACTGATGATTCCTCAACTCCACACGCTTAGCAGGCTGCCACTATTTAACCGGGATGCGAGACCGGGTGGGGCGGTGTTCCCCAATTCCCTCGTGTCCTCTTCTTTGACCGAAGATGGAAACACCAGCCGCCGGTTGTCCCGGTGCCAAATGATGTAACTTATCCCGTAAGCATCCGCTTCTCCTGGCCCGCAAAACAGCCCTTCGCAGAATCAGCTGAGAGCAAATTAAAGTATGTAAGTTAGTAGGTGTAAATATGTTTCGGCTGCCTACACGTTGCCCCCCGTTTTCAAATAAACCAGCATCCATATTCTGTCGAGGATAACGTTACCAATTCTGAGAAGACGCCGGACTGGAAACAGGACGCGGCCGATCCGGACAGCTAGCAAGAGCGGTTTTTAGAATAATGTAGACAGCAAATGACGCCGCAATGCCGCCCGGCAACGTCGAGATGACGAATTTAGCTGGCCAGCTTTGTAATTAGTCAAATTTACACAGGCTTAGCGGTGCAGACGACATCGGTCCGACAGTCGGATCACGCCAGACGAGCTAATTAGCTAACGCCAGAAAGCGTCCTACTCACCCTCCGGTTTTAGTTCAAAGACTCCGGTTTTAGTTTTAGTTCAAAGACGCAGCAAACAGTAGCCGTGCGCTTCCCCCGGGAGCTGTCAGAGGCAGTGGTCGGGGACAGCAGCCCAGGTTACCGAACAGCCGCTTCCCTTCCTCCCCGCCCGGTTCTCTCGTTTCACGGCGAGGTCCGGTGTCGAAAGCGCGCCGAAAACGCGAGCGCACGATCGCCCCTCCTCCTCCTCTGGCTGGGCAGCGGCGCGGCTGCACCGTGAAACTGTCTTTATTTTCTGTGTTTGGCGTTTGCTGTCCAGCCAGACATAAAAATAAAAAATAAAAAAAAATTAAACACCAATGCGGCGAATGTAATTTTATTTTATCAACAAGCGCGAAACACTGATGGAAATGAGGAACGACCGGTGGAAGAAATACACTTCCGCTCGTGCTTTTCTTGTCCTCCTTTTTACTTCCGGCGGTGTCTTTTGTCGGACAACCGTAGTTTTCACACAATGAAGCTTGTTACCTGGAACATAAATGGCATAAGGACTTTCAGAGGCGGCATTAAAAGGGCTCTTGATTCACTGGACGCAGATATCGTCTGTGTCCAAGAGACAAAAGTGACACGTAAGTGGTTTCATGAGGAGTTTGGAAAACGCGGGGGCTGACTATGTAACGTAGCACAGTCAGAAGTCTCTTATGGACTAAATCAAAGTTAAACCAAAATTTGTCCCCCGCAGGAGACTTGCTTGATGAAAGAACTGCCATTGTTGACGGCTACAACTCCTATTTCAGCTTCAGTCGAGGACGCAGCGGCTATTCAGGTTCATTATATTGTCATAACCACTCACTTTGTGCATTTGAATCACGACAGCACTGTTTTTTTCTCCAAGTGTTCTTTTCCAATTATACTTAGTTTACCCAGACAATCTTCTAAAATAAAAGATTGCCATAATTAACTTCACTGAATGTGCATTTGGTTATTAGAGGAGCAGAAGATCCACTGTTACACCTGCTTTATAGTTGCTGCTGACACACTTCACTGTACAAACTCATTAACCTCCTATTCCTTACATGCACAGGGGTTGCCACTTACTGCAAAGACAGTGCCACTCCATTTGCTGCTGAGGAGGGTCTCACAGGTCTCCTGACCAACCATGTAGGGGCTGTTGGATGTTACGGTGACCAGACTGACTTCTGTAGTGAGGAGCTGCAGCTTTTGGACAATGAAGGGCGAGCCGTTATCACACAGCACAGAATCATGTAAGATAAAAAATATTCTGCTTTGCAGTTTTCTAGACGAAGAATGTTATATGTGTTGTATTTTGTATTTAACTCTGTTTATGTGCTCACATGTTTTTAGGGGAAAAAATAGCAACTATCTATGCACTAGAACAGGGGTGTCAAACTCACGGCCCGCGGGCCAGAACCGGCCCGCCAGAGGGTCCAATCCGGCCCACTGGATGACTTTGCAAAGTGTGAAAATAGCAGAGAAGTCATTAATTCCAATGTTTCAGTAAAATGCACTGCTGTTCCTACTGCGCTGTCCTAATAAGAGCTGCAGACACCAAGCCTTTCTGGCAGAAAGCCCTGAAGGCTAACATCTCCCGCGTGCCAGTAGCAGGCCCTATGCTGGATATGCTATTATAGATCCCACATGCTTAATACACTGTACGTGGCACAACGCTGTCAAGCAAAGGCTACTGTTCATGCAGGAGCAACCGGTGGAAAATGTCTTTGTCAAAGAGGAGAAAAGTGGACACAGAGTGTCGGGTTTTCCAAGAAAACGTTTCGTGCCTTTGAAGGTCCACTGTGATTTGTAAGTTGTAATGCACATAATGACAGTAGACATATTGTTGGAATTGCACTTATTTGTCTTAAGACATCTCAGGCTGTTCATCATCTGTTTTGTACATGTATTGTTAATTAATTGTGAACATTTTCAGAATGTACTTGTACTTCTTCACATAAAAGAAAGGGAAAATTTGGAGGTGTTATTTAGAGGTTATTATGCCATGGTTTTACTGGTCCGGCCCACTTGAGATGAAATTGGGCTGTATGTGGCCCATGAGCTAAAATGAGTTTGACACCCCTGCACTAGAATATCTCTTGCAGTGTTTATTAGCAGCCAGATTTTGATCAATTTAGAGCTTCCTCTGACAAGAATCATCGATCAAAATGTTACTATTGATAAAGACCACAAGGGGGATTCCAGTGTGTGTACTTATTTTGCAAAGTAGTTGTAAACTATAGATGTCCATGCCTCTTTTTGACTCTGCTTTACCCCCACAGGTGTCAGGACAAAGAGCAAACTGTTACTGTAATCAACGTATACTGTCCACGTGCTGACCCTGAAAAGCCGGAGCGAAAGCATTTCAAACTGCAGTTCTACAAGCTGCTTCAGTGTCGGGCTGAAGCTATACTGAAAGATGGGAGGTGAGAGTTCAGAAAGGTTTCCACAGAAAGATTATATTTACAATGAGGCACGTGTATCCTGTTTTTACCACAGATATTTTACTTATGCAGCCTTTTACCAGTTTACAGCTGTTGTACTTTTGCGCTTGAGCAATGGCGCACATGTACCTTTGCTGCCAGTGCACTTTGATATATGTTTCATGTCATGAGTAAAAAATAAAATTCACTGAAACTTAAAGCAGTTTACAATGCGGTAAAAGAAACGGTATATAGTTAATTCTTGCATTTGCAATAACACCGATAACATGATGTATGGCAGGTGACTGACATATGTTGTATATTACACAATAGCCTCCAATCAAATGTCTTATTTTGGACAATGTATCGCGAGAGTGTTTGCAACTTACTCTGTTATTCCCTCTCCTGAGTTAATGTTTTTTTCTGTTCTATTTTTCAGCCATGTGATTGTTTTAGGAGACGTGAATACATCTCACCAGCCAATAGACCACTGTGACCCCAGTGATATTGTAAGTAAAAGGTTAGAATACTGTCATGTGATTGTTTTGCTTGTTTCTTTTGGGAAATATGCGTATTCAGTGTCTTGCTGAGAGTTAGACGAGAAGTTTGATACCACTCTCCTGTCTGTAAGGTAAATATAAAGTAGCAGCCAGCAGTCGGTTAGCTTAGCTTAGCATCAAACACTGGAAACAGAAACAGAGATCAAACTGTTAGCCTGGCTCTGTCCAAACTGAGGTAATGAAATCCGCCCACCAGCGCCTCTAAAGCTTATATCTAATGCGTTTAATTCGCACAAAAACAGAAGTGAAGTGAAGTTGCAATGGCTAGCTGTTTCCCCCCTGCTTCCGGTTTTTATGTGAAGTTAAGCGAACAGTATTCTGGCTGTAGCTTCATATTTAATAAACAGACATGAGAGGGGTATTGATCTCAGCAAGGAAGCACAATGTCAAACTATTCCTTTAATGAAAAGGAATAATATATTTTAACATAAAAATGGCAGTGTTATGTTTCTGCCAAATGTGCACAGTGTTTGCATATTCATAATAATGAAACTACCTACTTTGTTTTTCACATAGGATGACTTTGGTGAAAACCCTGGGAGGAAATGGCTGAATGCCTTTTTGCACGGTTGCAGACAAGAAGAGGAAAGGAATGAGAAGGAACCTGATGAAGAATCTGACGTAACTTCTTCAGAACCCAACCACAGTGGAAAATTTGTGGATACCTTTCGCTATTTCCACCCAACTCGCACCAGCGCCTTCACATGCTGGTCCACTCTCACTGGAGCGCGGCAGACCAACTATGGCACACGCATTGACTATATATTCGCCGATTGCCAGCTAGCCAAGGAGCAGTTTGTGGCAGCAGACATCATGCCAGAGGTGGAGGGGTCAGATCACTGCCCTGTTTGGGGGCAAATGAGCTGCTCTCTCCTGCCCAGCTCCAAGCCTCCTCCCCTCTGTACTCGCTACCTGCCCGAGTTTGCTGGCAAGCAGCAGAAACTCTCCCGCTTCTTTGTTAAGGTGGACCAAAAATCAATTCAGTCTGAGCAGAGGGATGCATTACCTGGATCTCAAGAAGAGGAGGAAAAGAGGGAGAATTTAAACCCATTCGGAGCTGGAAACGCCTCTGGTAAAAAGCGGTTATTAACATCAGACACTGTTGCCCCAAAGGGGAAAAAGCCGAAGACAGTAAAGACTTCCTCAAAGCCACAGGGCAGCCTCCTTTCCTTTTTCAAACCTAAACTCACAAATGTGGTTCCCTCTTCTGAAAGCCCTGTCAGGCAGTGTGAAGAAACACTCACACTCACGGTACCTGAAGTTACTGAGCTTGTCTTTGATGGTTCGCCACAGCTTTGCTCTAGCAACACCACAGAGGTAAGTGAGACAAAACATTTAACCCTACAGCCCACTGGGCCCAAGAAAGGTTCATCGTTTTGGAAGTCAGTGCTGCATGGACCGCCCCCACCACCCTCCTGTAAGGTCCACGGGGAACCATGTGTGCTCCGTACTGTAAAAAAGGAGGGGCCAAACATGGGCAAACAGTTCTTTGTGTGTGCTCGCCCTCAAGGACATGCCTCCAACCCTGAGGCTCGGTGTAATTTCTTTGCGTGGGTTGAGAAGGGAAAGTGACATGTTTACTGTGTGGACCACAAGTTGTTTTTCAGTAAAACCTCTAGCTCAAACAAGTATTGTAAGACTATTACGCAGATGTCTCATCATTTCACAGGTTTTAATTGTTACGTGTTGTTTTTATTGGATAAATAATAAAGACAGTAGTTTTCTATTTCCTTGAGTTTGGTTTAATTTGTTCTTGAAGTTGCAACAATTAGGCAGTCAATAGATTAGTTGATCGACAGAAAACAACTTTAAAAATCATTTTTCAAGCAAGAATGCAAAATATCTTCAGGTTCCAACTTCTCAAATGTGAGGATTTGCAACTTTTCTGTTTTATATAATTGTAAATTAAATATCTTACGAGTTTTAGACTGATGGTTGTACAAAACAAGCAATTTGAAGACATCACCTTGGGCCCTGGAGAATTGTGGTATGCATTTATCCACTATCTCCTGACATTTTACAGGCTAAATTATTAATCACTTAATTATGAAAGTAATTGTCAGATTAATCAATAATGAAAATAATTCTTATTACCTGATACTGTATAAAAAGTATAAAACTGGCCTGTGTATGTGTAGGAATGGTTGAGTTAAAGTGCCTCACATATGGATTCTGATGGTCTAAGACGTAAGTTATTTACCTTAGCGTTTGTGTCCACTAGATGGTGGTGGTCGTGAGCTGATGACACATTCTGAAGCGCAGAGAAGAAATTAAAAGTAACTTTCCACAGCAACACATTGTATTGAGAGCACCAGCTGCAAAGCCACAGTATAACCACTGTGATGTAAGCCAGTAAGAAGAGTATTATAATCAGAATTTTGTTTTTATCTCTCAGCTTTAGGCTTACATTTCCTTAGAAACACTGCTTGACTGTTCCAAAATGCTCCTTGGTTAAAACACTAGGATCAATGCTGACAGTGTCCTAATATGTACAATTAGATACAGTAATTCATAAAGTAACAGAGCACCACGTGGCATGAGCAGTCTAGCAAATTGGGAGGGGCTTGGCTTGTGACATGGCAGGAAATTTCTTAACGCGCGCAATTACTTAGTCTGTCCTTCCCCATTTTTCTCTCTCCCCTTACAGCTGAAGAGAACTCCATGGCTCTTTGAAAAGCAGGTTTTACAATACAATACAATACAATACAGCTTTATTAATCTTTTAGGACGTGAACCAGCCAACAAGTCTCAACCGTTTATGCTGTTCTAGACTGAAGATATCCATCTATCTGACTGTTACTAGAGAGGTGAGTACCAGAAGAGGGCCTTCAGGCTAGCACTCTACAGCTGCTTCCAGCATTTGGGCCACGACACAATTTCCCATTCATACATACAGAGAGATACCTAAGAAAATTATCTCCACTGATAATGTGCTGCATATTGACAGTAGAAATAAGGTTTGATTCTTTTCAGCTGGTTTCTTTGACTTTTGACTTGAGGATATATCTATGCTCTGCTTTGTGACATGCTGGCATTATGCGTAGCACTGAGGTGGGATTTTAAATGACTCATTGAAATGGGAGATCATCTTGGCTCCAAATGCTGGCACAACTGTTTGGTACATAAATAGGGTTTGATGTGTGGTTTTATCAAGACAAAATGTCTCCTGTTGAACTATATATTTACACAAGTTTGTAATTTTATATGTTAGTTGCTTTGACCTGGATCTGTCCAAATCACTTGTTCAACTGACCTCAAGTCACTAAGGTCATTAAAGGTGACTGAGGTAGCCATTATCTTTTATTATTTAAATTCACCCAAGCTGTTCAGAGCATGAGTCTGATATTTTGCTTGTATACTGCTCCAAATAGCCTGAAACAATTATTGAAATGTGGAAGTGATTCTTTGTTTTTCTTTTATTAGGATGTACAGCTTTTTTTTTTATTAAAAAAAATCTAAAAATAAAAGAGGTGTAAAAACAATCTGCCCTCTGTGTGCACTATTGCGAAATGAGATCTTTATACAAGAGAAAACACATTTTCCAGTAAAGACTTTGTGTCATAGAGAGATAAAGAAATGTGGGTGTTTCTTGGGTGTGCAGACAAAGCTCATATCTCAGTTAAGTTTAACTTTATCAGCCAACTGAAATGTCGTCCCTGAGAAGCGGATGACATTTTAGGTTTGATAAACTAGTAACAGGTTGAGCACATGTTTCTGTTGCTGTATTCAGGAAGTATGCTATGCAGCACAGTATGGCAAGCACATCAGTAGCAGTAATATCAATTGTAGATATCAACAATTGCTTTTCGACTAGTTAGAATTGCAAGCCAACATATCCATAATGTAATTTTGACACGTAACAATTTTAATTAAAGATATCTACAATTCATTTCACACTAGTCAAAATGTAAATCTGTGATATCAATCATTCATTTCTTACTAGTGGAAATGTTAATTGTAGATATATGTAACTTAATTACAACTAGTCAACTTTTACCATTGACTTCTATTCAAACTCAATTACAGATATCTATAATTCAATTTTGACGTGTTACGATTCCAAGTCAACATATCCACAATGTAATTTTGACTAGTTATAATTCTAATTAATAATATCTACAACTCAATTCTCACTAGTCAAAATGTTAATTAATGATATCAACAGTTCAGTTCTCACTAGTGGAAATGTCAATTGTTGATATCAACAATTCAATTCTTACTAGTGGCAATGTTCATTATAGATATCTACAATTGTTCTTACATTACAGATATCATTGATGGAATTGTAGATATCTAAAATTCAATTCTGACTAGTCAAAATTAAATTATTGATATGTTGGCTTGGAATTGTAACTAGTAAGAATGTAATTTCAGATATCTAGAATTGCATTTCAGATATCTAGAATTGCATTTCAGATATCTGAAATACAATTGTAACGTGAAAATTATATTCTTACTAGTAACAAATATAAACCAATTTATAGGTGCATTGCCGCCATTTACTGGAATGGACTGTGGAGCAGTAGATGTGTTGCCAACGGAAAATAACGCGTGTTTTCACAAAGTATTAGCATTTGTTGAATATTCATGAGGTAGACATAGCCTATTTAAAAGTCGACCAATAGCTTTGTGGTACTTGATAATATGACGCCCACATATCCGAAATGGTTTGATGATATGTCGGACATATCAGAAATGCAACTGTAGATATCTGAAATGGGAAATTACATTTCCACTAGTCACAATCCTTTTTTGACATGTCAAAATTAAATTGTAGATATCTGTAATTCTTATTCTTACTAGTGACAAAGGAATTACTGATATCTATAATTAAATTAAAGATATCTGTAAATCAGTGTTGACTAGTCAAAATGTAATTTCTACATGTGAAAATATATTTGTAACATGTCAAAATTGTTTTACAGATATCTTAAATTAACATTTCGACATGTCAAAATGACATTTTGACATGTCGAAATGTAATTTCCACTAGTGAAAACTAAATCGCTACTAGTCAGCCCTACTGATTAAATGTTAAAAGGGCTTGCCATAGGCACAGCATCTCCATGTGCAATGTATAAATGTCTTCTGTCATTTACAAAATATTATAAAACTGTGCAGGAACATTTAAAAAGGATCTCTTCATGTGTCATGTTGCATGATATGTTAATTTCTCCTGTCAGGCTACGTGTCAGTTCGGGTCTTACTGTTTGTTTTGGATCAAGCGCATGTTAACTTGTGAGCATGCACAATGTTTCCACTCTTAAGCACAATCACATGTGGGCAATCTTAAAAAAGCACTTATCTCCTAAGCTAATTACCATCACTGTGACTTCCAGCAGGATGCAAACTGTCAGTGAGTATCCGCCCATGCTGTAACAAAGCCCACCTCAGATGACTCCCACTTTGCCCCTCCTTTCTACTTGCATGGTCTGTAATGACAAGCTAATTAGTGTCCAGTAGACCAGACCAGAAGCCCTGTTGACTGGATGGGTTCCTGGGATTACCTGTAGCCTTGAACTGCAGACTGTCTCTGAAAACCTCAGGCAATTAATTTCCTTTGTTTAGACACTAGTTGACACCTTGTCAGTGTAGACACTTGGTGAGTGGATAGCTACAGTATCTTAGCAACACTACCTGTAACTGGTCTAACAAAGGGTTAAGTATGGGTGTTCCCATTTCCCACTCCCTCCCTCCCAGCCTCTAATCTCTCTCACTCTCTCTTCTCTTCACTACCAAGGAGCTTTGGAGAGACTCATAAGAACAAAGCTATATATAAACATTGGAAGGGAAAATTGAGTGAACTTGCGCAAGGATTTTTTTCTGTCAATATTCAAAAAG
The DNA here is from genome assembly GCA_005408345.1 of Macquaria australasica. NCBI lineage: Eukaryota > Metazoa > Chordata > Actinopteri > Centrarchiformes > Percichthyidae > Macquaria > Macquaria australasica. The sequence goes on from SEMN01000027.1 coordinate 918,255, forward strand.
AAAAAGGGTAAGTTGAAGAAAAATGTGTGTGTGTGTGTGTGTGTGTGTGTGTGTATCCTTGTGTTTTAGATGTTGAGGAAGAGAAGGGAAGGGCTAACTGTCAATAGTGAGCTGGTCTTGCGTCAGACAAGAGCCATGTGGTAAGGCTACAGTAAAATCTACTGTGTTTGACTTAAAATGTGTTGTTCATTAAGATTATTATATGTAATTAAAATTTAAATATGCTTTAAATATATTTTCTAATTACAACACTTTGTAAATGGGCATTGGGTGGGTTGTTTGGGAAGATGGCTGTACAAATAGATGGAAAGTACAGGAGCACTTTTTTTTTGTTTTTATGACTTTTTTCCACTCTTTTATTGTTTCCACTGTGTAAGAGCTGCCCTTGTGGCCAATGAAATCTCTAACAAGGAACAAGTTTCAAGTTAGCCAGATTTGTCTAATTTCTCTATCTCCCCGACATGAAAATGCAAAGTATGGCCAAGTTGTAAAATCTGCCTTGTACAATGTGAGAGTGGTAATGAATCCATCAAAACTGGCTTTTTGCAAAAATTAGATGACAAAATATTCCTGACATCTGGTCTATGCTTTGTGGGTTGTGTGTATTGGCCATGTGCCATGGGAAAGTCATCGGGTATGTAGCTAAAGAAAGTTACTCTAACCAAACTTGACCTGGGGCCGGTATGCAGGGAAAAGGTTACTCTGTATTTAGACTAAATAGCAGCGTTTACACAGGAACCCTTTGTTTATTTCTGTGGCCCACTGCTATCACCCTCCAAGCTGTATGGATTACTGTACGGCAACAGGCCCGTTCAGCGATGAGCGTAGGCACATAAAAAATTCCGTTTTTGTGTGAAACTCTTAAGGAATGGCACAATGTAGTGTGAGTGTGTCCTTAGGGGTCAAATGTGAAAATCCTGGGGGCAGTCTGACCCACAGAGAAGGGAAGTATCCCATGACCCCGTGGCAGGAGCACAGACCTACGCTCATTCCCAGAGTCCGTCCATGCCAGCTTTGTGTGGCCTACAACAGATTAGAGCAACATAAGTCCTCTGACAACATTTGTTATCTAAAGCCTTTCATGTCATACAAGCTTTAAATGGACTTACATCCCGAGCAAAAGTGTCCCTTTTTTGCTGGAATTTTTAGTCTTCGATCCTCATATCTGAAGCAAAGGGCAGAGCTCCAAAATGAAGCAATGTCAAGGGAGCTTTGCATCACCAAAAGAAAAAAAGCAACATTCATGTTGTCCTTGGCGAGCAGAAAAATTACAGTGTTGTGTGTCTCAAGACTTTATAAATACGCCTGCCCTTTTAAAGCCACATAGCCTTTTCTGTTTGTATTACATTAGTCACATTCAGTGTTTCTTGAGTGCTCTGACTTCCTTCTGTTTAAGTACAAATAACTAGTATGTTTACCTTTAAAAAGCTGAGGGTATTTAAACACCATCGCCAGTCTGCCACTGTAATATTACTTTATATTTATTGTATTGTAGACCAAAGCCAACGCCTTACATCCATCTCATAAAGGAGTTCATGAACAATTCTCCTTCAGCTTCTTGGAAGAGACATTCTTCCAAGAAGTCTCAACTAACAAGTTAAGACAAGATCGCAGAAAAAGGTCATGCATAAAGAAGCAATGTAAAGGAGATAAAAACACATGCTGAGATCAGCCCGCTAGCAGTTTGCTTCACAAATAAAGGAAAATTGGCAGTGCATGAGGTTTGTTGGGATTTTATGTAAAAACAATGCCAGATGACATCAAACTTTCTCCTACTTAAATAATGGGTACATTTGTAGGAGACTTTGGTAAGTAAGTATATCATAAATTAAACAATTGTTTTCTCTTCACTTCCAGCCAGGTGAAAGTTTGAAGAGGATTCTCTCAGTCCAGCAAAAGTAAATCCCCGAAGTCTCTCAAGTCACAACCGCAGCAACTAGAATGGAGCTTCAGAAGATGAATGGACACAGGGAGGATGGGTAAGACTCACAAATGAAGAGTAATTATGGATGCAGGTACACCATGTCACAGCAAAGGGGTTGAAAGTTCAACTCAAGGAATAGAAATCTTGTATTAAATCTGTCTATTATTCTTAAGTTTGTCCGCCAGATATAAAAGCTACAGTGTTTTTGTAGCTCCCTTTGTGTTTTTTCAAAGTCTTCATTAGACCCATTGATTTTTTTTTTTTTTTTTTTGATTGTAGGTTTGATGGGCTGGATGCCCTGGCTGAACATGAGGAGTTTCTTCCACATAAAACTGGCGTCAAGAAAGAAGTCCACTTCACGGATGTGAGTGCTTTTGCTCAGCCATATATATGTTAGAAAATGTACAAGTCAGATAGATTTGCTGTAGTAAAGTGAGGTACCGTAAATACTATTGATGTTGTTGATGTGATTTTTGTTCATGAATTGATTTGTCTGTGTAACATCCTCTGTTGTCCTCCCACTGCAGTTCGAAGGAAAGACTTCATTTGGCATGTCCATCTTTAACCTCAGTAACGCCATAATGGGCAGTGGAATTCTGGGATTGGCTTTTGCGATGTCCAACACTGGAATCATTCTTTTTATGTGAGTATGCAAGCCAAACACACAGTCTCTATTTTGACTAAACTTTGAGCGTTTGTGCGTGGCTGTATTTGTCAGTGTGTGTGTGTGTGTGTTTTTACCCATGTAGATGCACGTATTTGCTCACGGCAAAGAGGACAATAGTATATTTCTTTCTGCTTCTTGTGATTTATATTTAGTATTTGGGTAAAGCCAAACATGCAAATATTTGCCCTGTGTGTGTTTGAGTTTATGACCTGTAGACACAGTAATTTTGGCTGGTCCTCACTTTTTTTAAGGGGCTATTTCTTAATGGCTTTTCTTTAAAACTAATACTTTTTCAATGTCTGTATTTATGCATGTTTTATCTTTTATTGTGAATTTTGCTTAGTTTACATCTCTTGTTGTATAATTGTTTGCTGCTTGTATCTCAATCTTTTAGCTACCTAACTATGTAAAGCTCTTTGTGCCTCTTGGTTGAAAAATGCTCTATAAATAAATTAGAAACAATCATTATTTTTAGGCACTGGTGTTAGCATTTACTCCTTATACACTTTACATTTATTACTTTTAATTTATTCATTTTTATTCTTATGTTGTTGTATTTTTTGAGCAATCTCTGGCGCAAGAATTTCCTTCTAGATTAATAAAGTTCTATCTTATTTTATTTTAGATTATAATTAGGTAATAAGGTTAACATTAGAATCAGGATTGGGCTACAGTTTGTGTTAGTGGATACAGATTGGATGTAGTCAATAGTCCCTATAAGGCTAGAAGTAGGGCCACAGGGACGTGTGTGTGTCTCATCTGACTGTCTGCGTGTACTTGTGTTTGGACAGGTATGTGTGGTGGCAGGGGAATGGGCTCTGTGCTCGAGTATGTGTGCGTTTCTGTCTGTCTACCTGTGTGAGTCATCGGTGTAATACTGTATACACAACTGCTACCGTACAAAGCCTGATCTGTCAGAATGTACATTAGAGCTCATACACACGCAGCTTCCCTAAATCAGATTTGAGTGTTTAAAAATAGCCCGTAGTGATCAGATCCAAGACACGCCTTCCTAGATCAGTCCTGGGCTATGTAGCGGGGGGAGGTGGAGGGTGGCTGGAGGACCAGTCTCTCACAGCCAGGAGGGGGGAAAAAAACAATCACAAGAATTTAGTTTCTGAAGAATAGCTGTATTTCTGTCTTTATTTATTTTGATAATGAGCACAGTTTAAACTCTAATGAGAATAATGTCCAAATTTGTAAGATCCCTTGATACATTTCTTTAAACACGAATTACATTTCACAACACATCCCCGCTCTTGTGTGTTTCAGAATCCTGTTGGTGTTCATTGCCATTCTGTCTGCATATTCAATTCATCTCCTGCTGAAATGTGCTGGAGTTGTCGGTAAGCCAGAGCTGAACCCAGCACATATAACTTAGCATATCTAGCCACAGAGTTAATTCTGCATTCAGAATTTATCACGCTCATATATGTATAATCTGTGTTATTCTTCAGGCATCCGGGCTTATGAGCAGCTTGGGAATCGGGCTTTTGGTCCCCCAGGAAAAATGCTGGCTGCATGCATCATTACAGTACACAACATTGGAGGTATTGTCATGCCATTTCCTCCCTTTGATGTTCATGTCTGATATCTGTTTGAAAGCATGTGTATTTAATCGGATAATATTAAACATGCATAAGTAAGTAACACAAAATAAGACTGTTTTCACTTCCTTTTAGCAATGTCCAGCTACCTCTTCATCGTCAAGTCGGAGCTCCCGCTGGTTATTCAAGCTTTCCTTAGTAAACACGAAAACACCGGGTGAGTGTCGAGTGATACGTTGACAATGTGTCATGTATAATTCAGTAGTTTCAGTTTTTTGTTTGGTGTTGTGCTGATTTTTTTTTTCCATCTGTTTGTCTGACTGTCCCTTAGAGAGTGGTTCTTGAATGGAAACTACTTGATCATCATTGTTAGCCTTCTCATCATACTTCCTCTAGCACTCATGAAACAGCTTGGTATGTTTTTCATTCTGTCGTCATATTTTCTTTTCTTTCTTTTTTTCCTTTTTTTTTATTCCCCATACTCTCCCATGTACATCATGTCTCCACTACCCGTTTTTGCTGTGTTTACTTTCATGTCCAGTACTTAAATTAAAGTATCATCACTTCCAAAATCTGTTGTCGCCCATAAATCATTTTGCAATAACTTAACTTATCATTCCAACACAGGTTACTTGGGCTATACAAGTGGCTTCTCCCTCTCCTGCATGGTGTTTTTCCTAATTTCGGTGAGTCTTAGCTATTGAGCCAGCAAAGATACATACAATACCACCAACTGTTCCTCCATTAAATATTGATATTTGATTAACCAGTGGGTTTGTCTCCCCAGGTTATCTACAAGAAATTCAACATCCCATGTCCGCTGGATGATGAACATCATAACATGACTCCTATTGCTGATAACCACACTCTCATTGATGGGGCAGACGACTTCTGTGAGGCCAAACTGTTTACCATAAACTCACAGGTTAGCAGAAAAACCTTTTCACATTACCAGCAACTAGTTTCCTGAATTCAGCTGTATATTTACTTCTGGGTTAGTGCAGCAGATTCACTGCCAGATGTTCAGATCCAGAGTGTGTTATGTCAACACCATTAAGGCATGTTATGTTAACAGCAGTGTTGGGTATAAAACAAGCATTTAATAGTGTTCCCTACTGGACTTGAAATGTTTAGTCTTCTTCAAGCAACGTTTGGTGGGTTACTCACTGACCTTTGGCGTGTTTGGCTTTTAGACAGCGTACACCATCCCAATTCTGGCCTTTGCCTTTGTCTGCCACCCAGAGGTGTTGCCTATCTACACTGAGCTACGAGAGTAAGTCAGAATGTCATCTGATATTTCACTAAATGTGGTTCCTTTTTTTGGCACAGAGAGCTGTGCTAAAAGTAAAATTAATGTCACTTTTCTGCTTGCCTTTACCCTAGTGCCTCCAAGAAACGTATGCAGAAAGTTGCCAACGTCTCCATCCTAGCCATGTTTGTCATGTACCTGCTAACCTCTCTTTTTGGTTACCTCACCTTTTATGGTAAATTACTCTTTACTCCTGAGAGTCAAAGGTCAACTTGTTCTGATGTTGTGAATGGCAAGGTTTTCAAATGAATGACCCACTTGTACCTATATGAATTTTCCAGTGTTGTGAACGAGGGAGTAGACCACGTGAGATATGTCAAAGGGTGTCTGCTTCTCTGTGGGTAGGTGCTGTGGAGTCGGAGCTGTTACACACCTACATTCGAGTGGACCCCCTGGATGTCATGATTCTCTGTGTGCGTCTGGCTGTGCTGGTGGCCGTCACTCTGACTGTCCCTGTGGTTCTTTTCCCAGTAAGACTATCTATCATACTAGTTTAGTGAGAATGCTTATATCAAAAACAACAAGAATAACAATATTTCTTATGATTTCCTTCCACTTTTCACACATTAAAAGTCTACACACTCAATAGTTACATAATAACAAAAGTAGAGGAAAGAGGATGTTAAAAGAATATATGTAATAGCTGAAAATCTATCAGCTATTTTGAGCATCAGTTAATTCGTTAAGACATTTTTTAAGCCAAAATGGTCCCAGCTTCTCAGATGTGAATATTTCTGGTTTTCCTCTATGATTGGTCAGACAAACAACAACAACAACAAAAAAAAGATCTTGAACTAACAATCTGCACATCACAAGCCCAACACACTGCTAATGTAGCCACTACACCACATAACTGATACTGCCAAAGGATGCATGTGCGTCTCAGAGAATAAGAACAGTTTATTATTATCAAGGCACTGAAACTGCCTTTCTGTTTCAGTGCTGTGTCTGCCAGAGTGAAGCTTCTGCAACCAGCTGTTTCTGTTTCAATAGTGTGTTGACTGTATGGAGCTTTTTAACATTCTCTTATTAATAAACTTCAGAATGATCTATAGATGCTAGCTTTTCAAGATTACACCCATTTTTAAAATTGGTGGATAACGTCCACATTACAAGGATTTATCAAGCTCATACAGCAGATACACATATTGTAATCATACAGGATGAATTAAAGAAATTGTCGAACATTATGTGAAATATGCCTAGTTACCTCCTAGCAGAGTTAGATGCGAAGATTGATACCACTCTTATGTCTATCCATTCAATGTGAAGCTGAAGCCAGGAGACATAAAGACTGAAAACAGGGGGAAACAGCTAGCCTGGCTCTGTCCAAAGGTTTAAAAAAATCTGTCTACCAGCACCTTTAAAGTTTACTAATTTACATGTTTCTCATTTGTTTAATAAGGACAAAAACCAAAGTGGAATAATGTTAGTTATGGTTTTATGAGGGGGGTTATGTGCCAGACTATTTCTTTGTCAGGAGCAGGGACTGCCTGGAGTCTCCACTGGTTGCCTATGATGAGCTTTAGAGGTGCTGGTAGGCTTTGAACAGAGCCAGGCTGGCTGTTTGTAGCCTTTATGCTAAGCTAAGCTAACCAGCTGCTGTTGCCAGCTTCATATTGAATGGACAGATATGAGAGTGGTAGTCAGTTTATCTTCTCATCTAACTCTCACCAAGAAAGCAGCTTATTTCCTAAAATGTCAAACTATTCCTCTAATATTGAATTACTGTACAGAGAGCTGCTGCTCTGGGACGCTGATTACATCTCTCTGTAGGTTAAAACTTTGAAATATGTTGCACGTCTGGTCTCGTTCCACAACATATCGAAGCAGGTAATTTGCCTTTAACAGGTGATGGAAAATACCTACTAAAATGTCAGCTAGTTGGGATAGAGTTGATTTGACGTGTATAGGAGCTTAGCAGCTTTACCCAACAGCTTCTCCTGCTGAAGCGAGCTCTGAAGTGTTAATTGGGGGTGGTGGGGGTGGTGGCAGTGTGTGTGTGTTTGTTGGGGATGGTTAACATGGTATAGAAGCAGGGGAACAGTACAGCAGGATGGGTTGACAAGAGCAACAAGAGGTGGGGGGCAACAGACAGTGCTCTGACTCAATGGATGACATGGAGTCTTTGCTGGCATTGTTTAAGGATAGAAGTGATGTCAAAACTGAGTTTATTGTCTATAATGAGTCCAAGATATTTGTCTGTCTTGCCATGGATGGAGGTGGGGTTCAGTCCAGTCAGTGCGGGGTGTGTTTGATGTGCTAATGACCAGTTCTTTTGTTTTGTCCACGTTCAGCTGCAAGTAATTATCACTGCACCATTGTGTGAAGTGAGAAATAGAGTTTTGATGTAACAGAGTTATTGTCATTGAGTAACAAAGTACGGCAAGTGTGTGGTGATGGGTGAAGGGCTGGTACAGTCAGTTGTACAGAGGGTGTAAAGGAAGGGACTGAATACACAGCCCTTAGGGGCTCCCGTGTTGGTGATAATGGTGTGTGATGTTACTGTGCCTACTGTAGCAGCCTGTGGTCTGTTCCTGAGGAAATTGTGAACCCAGCGTATGTGAAGCAAAGGGATGTTGAGATAATGAAGTGTTGTTACCTGTGCTGATAAAACAGGATTAACCTTTACTTTTATGTATGGTTTTGTTTATCAGTCTCGATGCTTGTGATCTTATTTGTTGTTTCTCCCTCTTTCTTTCTTTCCTTCCCTCTGCAGATCCGCAGGGCCTTGCTCCAGATCTTCTTCCCTGACAAGCCTTTCCGCTGGGTCATACACATCGGCATTGCGTTTTGTCTCCTCTTCTTGGTCAACCTACTTGTCATCTTCGTGCCCTCCATCCGCGACATCTTTGGCATCATCGGTATGTTTACACGGGAAGGATGGCCGTCTGGTCTGGGCTTCACTGCAAATTTTGCAGTGTGAACTATATAATCTGTAAACCGTGTAATCACTTACTGTGTACAACCTTAAATAAACACTTTTTTCTTCTGTGTTCTCCTCCTTCAGGAGCCACATCTGCGCCCAGCCTCATTTTCATCCTACCTGGAATCTTCTACATCCGGATCGTTCCTGAAGACCAGGAGCCTTTTCTGTCCAGATCCAAGATTCAGGTACAACTCAAGTTCCTTCATCTATCAAGGATACTATGAATTTATCTTGGTCATTTAAATTTCTGTGTATTTTTTTTAATGTGTTGTTGATACAGATGTTGTTTTCTTTCCTTACACTCCTGTAGGCCACATGCTTTGCTGCACTGGGATTCATCTTCATGGTCATGAGTTTGTCATTTATCACCATTGACTGGGTGACTGGAGAGTCTCGGAGCAGTGGCGGGCACTAGCCGCCATGACTGAACAGAGATTATATGAACAGAAGGCCAACCAAAGCTCTCCCTGTCATTAAATTACCCCTGATCTGCCAGAGTTCTCATCCAAAGCCAAACAGGAAAGTTTGGCTGCATAGGACGAAGGATATGTGAAGAGCCTCCGCCTACAACAATACAAAAAGAGACCCGGTGAGGGAGCAGACAAAAGTTCCTGTAAAGGAGGAGAGAACACAGGAGGGTGAGAATACAAAGCAATGTGATCTGACTGAATAAAACCTATGTCCCGGCTCGCAGCAAGGATGTTGTTTGGAGGCATGTGTAGAAATGCAAAAAAGATGAATGGGAACAGCATGACTCAAATGGAAATCCCATTTTAGAGTATGGATGTGTACAGTTCCGTGGAATAGCTCAGTCACTGCCAAAACCCTTCGAATCTACTTCCCTACCATCTCAGATTTTACAGGACAGAAATTTGATACTGTCCTAAGGCAAACATCTCCTTTTCCCAGGAGTTATCATACAGAAAAGCTTTTCATTTTGTTCAGTCATCAGTTGCTATTTCATAACACATTTAGGTCAGTCAAATCTGCTGGTGCAGGGTTTTCCACATTTCCCTGAACTACACAGATTCAGCTAAATATGACCAGTGAGGGTTAGTCTGCAGTTCCACACTAACCATTCCAATGTACCAAAACCATGTTTTGCATGGAGTTTAATTAATGTTCTTAATGTGATCTATTCTGACACTCGACTATTGTAAAGATGATCATCTTTAAAGCTGAGTCTGAGGTGACCTGTTATAAATAATCCAACAGATTCGGTGCATTTTGTGTTCAGCTGCTATCCAGAGATGTCAAGCAGAAAGTTACTGACAATCACATGAGTCAACAGACACAGAAAGGACATTTTTTAAGTTTTTATGTATTCCTGGAAAAACCCCTTGTTACAAACCAAAGAATTTAACTATTGTGTCACATTAAATTAAGGTGTAACACCTTTTTTTAAAAACCATGTTCAGCAAAGGCTAATTAAAAAAATCCAGTGTTAAAAATGCTGTGTCTGTTTTAGCAGTCCCAGAAACTGTTCAGAATGGTGAAAAATGACCTATGGGCTTTAAGTTAATATGAATGTCTGTTTTTTCTTTAAAATTTGACTAAAAGACATTTTGACTTTGTTGTGTACATTTTTAAATTAATTTGAATGTTGTTATCTGTCAATAAAATATGTCTTTTATTTGTACAGACGTTTTGAGTTGCTTTTTAATCATCGAAGTCAAATGTTAAACACACAAAGAAGTCATCTGTGTGTTCGTAAAATGAATGTACTCACAGCAGGAGAAGAGCAATAGTGCACTGCCTCCCTCTGAAAATGGAAGTAACACATTCATTTGTGCTCTGCGTCTGAGAGAAAGAAGAAAAGTGGGGGTTAGAGAAGTGCGGTTGGCCGTTTCCTGCTTTGAGTTGATGTGTGCTCAGAACAGAGAAGAGAAACTTCCTTGACTGTAGAGCTTAGTATTCTGACAGTGAAGAGAGGACGCTTTTTCAAATGCTGTACACATTAATTTAAGATAAACTGGGAGCTTTATTAGAGGACCATGAGCCGCGGATCTAAAGCTAAATCGGAGAACACCCGGAGTTCTCTCCTGAGCCCACAGGAGAATGAGATGTTGGAGGAGCTGCTGGGCAGAAGGTGTGCTGTAAGTTTTGAACTAACCTGGGAGGGGACTGCCCACTGTGAGAATGATATGCTGCTGTATTTGTCCTGACTTGTATCCTTTCTGATGTAGAAGTTTATTGCAAAAGTGAAAGGAGAAGCTAACCAAGATGATACAGGTTGTTCTGGTTTCTACATACAAATGTAAATTGTTTGAGCCCTCAAGACTTGCCTTTGCCTTTGGTGGTTAAACATCATACCTTGAATTTTAATGAGCACAGTGGATAGTTGAACCCTGCGTTGATGACTTTAACATTATATATTCAACTTTACCAACAACCATGTTGTCGTTTGACTCTTTTTCTGAGCTGCTTTTTGTTAGTTAATTTGCTTATTTTTTATTAGTTGTACATGTTCAGGTACATTTGAATTCCAGTCTTATTTCTACTACATATTTTCTTCAAAGGAATCGACTGTATGCTGATGCCAATGCAGTTTAAAATGAATTGCTGACATTAGGTCATCAAAAAAAAAGGCAGCTGTAACAGGAAATGGTGGCTGAACTATTTCCTCCTCTGGTGTCAGAATTAGACACTACCATTGGGTTTAGTCTTACAGTGGAGTAGAGGTTGCTTTGTTCCTAACTCAGGTAAACAGTTGTGTCAGACTGTCATAACAACAGAACAAAAGAATACCATGAGCTGCACATTTTAATGACTTCTACATCTGCAGTGGCAAATTGAGAGCATCACAGCACATCTGAACAGATGAATGCAGACACGGAAGTGAATCCTCACCACAGAACTGCACATTTACATGCGAACTGCAATAAAATGCTTTCAAGTGTCTTATCGGCTAAACTGTTTTCAATGTTTGCACTGTCTGTGTGTTTAGTCTGTGGCCACCGCGGTAGCACAGCTGTTTATGGCTCTGCCTCACAGTCCATCCACGTGGAGCTTGCAGCACACTGGAGTGGTGTGCTTCATCAAAGACAACCCTCAGCGCTCCTACTTCATACGGATGTTCGATTTGAAGGTGACTTCTCAGACAACAATCTAATTACAAGGCTGCATAAGAATATGTAGGCCCTGTTTGGACGGATGATGTGTTGTCCTGTGAATTTAGAAAAAACTATGGCTTACTCTCATCTGACATGAGTATTATTAAGAAACTGAAATATTAACTATGTTTTTCCACAGACAGGGAGGCTGGTTTGGGAGCAGGAGCTCTACAACCAAATTATTTACTCCTCGCCACAGCCGTACTTTCATACCTTTGCTGCAGATGTAAGCACACCCTCATTTGACCTCTTCCTCCAACTCAAGTTACTGCTGAGTTATGATGTGGTGCCCTGCAATTATTTGTATCAGTAGGTCACACATTTCTAAAGTACTGTATTTGTTTCATGTGATTCCTTGTTCATTCCTTACACATTGCAGGACTGTCAAGTCGGACTGAACTTTGCTCTGCAACAGGAAGCAGAAGCCTTCCAAAACGCTGTCGAGGAGAAAATCAACCAAAGAAACAACCGGCAAGGTCAGCGAGGTCATAGCCATTACTATGAAGTTTATTTTTAGAGTTGGAGAGCTTTAAATACTTTTTTAATTCGAGGATTCATAGCCATATTTGCAACTCCAATATGATTTTGGGCTAATATGTTGTTTGCAATATGATCCTGGAAAAAAAATAATTTAAATCAACTTAAATGAGGTTGATTTTTGTCAAAATCTGACACATCTCACAAATGAGTCCTTATCAAGCAGCTTACTGCTTCCATTAAACAGAAATTGTAATAAATTATCAGGGTATTCTTTGAAAAATATGGAGAATAAATTATAATTGATAAATTATTTCTTGTTTCCTCATTTAAATGATAGGAACTTTTTTAAGTGTATTTTAGCTGAATTAATATTGTATTATGGTGTGGTAATGTGACGCAAAATGGTTTCTCTCACCTCCTTGATATTGACAGACAAGAAACAGCGCCCCCTGCCTCCTAGTGGTGAGATAGCAATACACTTCATACTGACTGCATAATTGCATTTACATATGTAGCAAAGTATACAAATAAAAGCATTTCTTTCCTCTTTTCCTGTTTTCTGTCACTGTAGACAGAGGTTCCCTGCCTCCAGTCCCACCTGAAAAAGGTGCGTAACTCCTTCACCTCAACACGTCTCTTCTGTACTACCACCAATGATGCATGAAATGAAATGATAACATATCAACCTGCATGTGCTCTGTATCTCCTCCAAAAGCATCACCTGGTAGCCCTGGTTCATTTCACATGGCCACAGTGGACATCCAAAACCCAGACATCCATTCTTCCCGCTACCGCTCGATGCCTTCACCTACTGCTGCTTCCTTGAGTCTGACCGGCAAAGGAAAGAAGAGTAAGAAGGATAAGAACAAGAAAAAGGGCGCCAAACTCTCCAAAGCAGACATAGGGGCACCCAGTGGATTTAAGTGAGTGTTTGGGCCGATGAATGTGTTGCCTTGATGTCAGGCAGTGAAGTTTGGTTAATATCTAGAGAGGATGTTGTTTTATATTACATGTAAAACTGTGTAACTGTATCACACTGCCTCCTTCTGTTTCCTTCCTGTCAGGCATGTTAGTCATGTCGGCTGGGATCCCAACAACATTGACCCTGACCTGTGGAAGCTGCTCTCCCAAGCTGGGATCAGTGAAGCTGAGATGAGGGATGAAGCGACCTCCCAGCTCATCTACAATGTCATTGAGCAGTCTGGAGGCATGGAGGCGGTCAAAAGGGAGGTGAACAGAGCAGGTTAGACTCACACTGGACCATTACAATGCTGATGTAATGGTCATAGCATTGGAAAAGTTTGTTTTAAGTTGGATTTTCGACAGACATTCACTCCAGATCCAGCGCCGTCTTCTTATTCTATTTCACCCAGTGTTGGCAGCAGGAGGACGGTTAGCTCACCTCCCAACCCTCGTGCTTAACCGCTAGAGGCTGATTTAGGGACCATCAATAAATTACTGTTTAACTGGCACAATACCTTCATGCTGACTTCCCCATATTAATGAAAATTAGGATTAAAAATATTACTAAATTGGTCTCATGTAGCACACATTTTGATTACTAATGTGTATTTCATTTATTTTACATGAATAGTTTAATAAAAAAAATAATGCCATTTTTTTCAATAGCTTCCATGTCAGGGGAGGTACGTGACTGCATGTTTGAAGTATCTGAAGTTTCACTCTGCAATTTTCCATAAAAATATTAATATAAAATAGAAGAAACACTAAAATGCAATATAAAGAGGTGTGTCCTATATGTCCAATGTAGTAATAATTTCTGGTATTGATTTGGAGTCACTGGGTCACATGATATGGAAGCTTGAAGGTATTGTGCCAGTTAAACAGTAATTTATTGATGGTCCCTAAATCAGCCTCTAGCGGTTGGGAGGTGAGCTAACCGTCCTCCTGCTGCCAACACTGGGTGAAATTGAATTAGAAGATGCTGCTGGATCTGGAGTGAATGTTTGTTGCATATCCAACTTAAAATTAACTTCACAGCAGTATGTAATGGTCTAAAGCTTGGGCTGAATTGTTGTGCATATCTTGTTCCATTGCATTATAGGTTCTGGACCTCCACCACCTCCACCTGGCAGACAAGGCCCTCTGCCTCCTGTGCCGGGCTCCAGTGCCTCTGCTCCAAACCCTCCACCTCCACGAGGCCGCTCTGGCCCCCTGCCTCCTATCCCAGGCCAGTCACCGCGAGGGAGCCTGTCCCCCCATCCGCCTCCAACACGTGGAGGCATGCCACCCCCACCTCCTCCATCAAGCAGAGGCGGTCCTCCACCGCCACCGCCACCAGCACACTCTGCACCTTCTCAGTTCCCCTCACCGCCATCCTCATCTTATGCCTCACCCCCCCACAACCTGCCTCCTCCCCTGCCACCGTCTAGCCAGCAGCGCTCCGTGGGTTTCCCACCTCCTCCTGTCCCATCTACACCCAGCAGAGGAGGTGGAGGAGGCCCTCCACCTCCCCCTCCTCCCCCTCCACCTCCTCAAAGCTCTATTTCTTCAGATTTCCCACCTCCTCCTCCTCTCTCTGGTGGCCCACCACCACCACCACCTGCCGCTCCATCCGTTGGAGGAGGAGACAGCAGAGGAGCTCTGCTGGATCAGATCCGACTGGGGAAGAAGCTCAGAAATGTAAAGCAACTTCCTTTTCTCAAAAACATCTCATACATGCAGCAGAGATTCATGTTCAAATGCTGTCCTTCTGTCATGGTATGCGTTACAGGTGACAGACGGTCCTGATAATGCTCCACCTACACCACCAGAGTCAGGTGAGGGCATCGTTGGTGCTCTCATGATGGTCATGCAGAAGAGGAGTAAAGTCATCCATTCCTCTGGTAAATATTATATATACATTAATTACACCCTACATGAAGGGCGAGTTGAACCAAAAGGGCCAAAAAAAAAGTCTCATGTTTCTCTCTTTCAGATGAAAGTGAAGATGAGGGTGGAGATGAAGACGATGACGACGACGAATGGGATGACTGATGTGGAAGTTCTTGTTTGTGTGGATTTTTGAACTTAGTTCAGCTGTGATTTTAGTCACAAACCTCTGAATTGCAATGCTGTTACATGTTGTTGAATTTCAGGTACAATAAACTATAATATGACTTGTATATGACAGAAACTGTGCGGGTGATTAAATAAATAAATAAATAAATCATTCAATAAATAGGACTTGAAAGTGAAAGAAAACAAGTTTAAGAGAATTCTGAAATGTTTATATATTTGTTTGAACATTTCCAGTGTAGGATTCATCAGCGTGACAGCACATAGCACTGTGTTACTCACAATGAAGGTGAATGGTGGCTCTGGCTGGGAAATATTTTGTTCCTTGTGCTTCCACTGAAAAGAGCCATTTAAAAAAATCTGTAAATACAGCATATGACAGAACACCAACAATCAATACTAAATCCGAGCCACTTTCATTCCCATTTTTATAACATACTGTACATAAAAAACAATATGTTCCTGTATCATTTTCTCATACATCTGTGCAAAGATCCCCAATTCCCTCGAATACCACCACCGACAAAGTGCATAACTGGAAGAACACTGTACGCTATACATATCTTCAACACTCACGTACTGTAGGTCACTAGAGCACAGGACAGTAAGGGAGTCATATGACAACATCCACTGGAATTAGCTTAACAGAATACATTACACCTTACAAACATCATTACACACCAAGGTTGAAAACAGAACAGTAAAAATGTACAACTTGCAACAAACAACAGATATGCATGCAACATATGCATTTATATCGTCATATTATCTTCATACAATACAAGAGTAATCCAATGACCATATATATTATATTCACAATCAATATATTACATTTGTGTTTCAAGATACTTGAAAGTACCATACCTGTGGTTTTGCATGTTGAAGCCTATGCGTATACTTTCCATCACAGTTGACCATTTTCCAAAACAACAAACTTGTGTAATTCAGTTTTTAGTTCAGAGTTTTGAAAACGCTTCTTTGATGGTGCATTCAAGGACCATCCAAAATCTGACATTTATGAATCAGCTGCTGAAAATCTCTGCTTTCACAAGCCATGTTATTGGAAAATCAAACCTTGAAGACACATAATAAGCAAACATGGATGTTGTGAAAAAGATCATTTTATTTATTTTTTTTTTTTTTAAGTTTCTTGCACTAAAAACTTCAAACGGTGATTCTCAAGTCACAGATCCTGGGGTTTCCCACAAACACCTGAACATACCTGAACTTCTAGGAGAAGACGTTTTAAAATAATCCCTGTGATATGAGTAAGTAACATGAACTGACACCTGAAAGATGGAAAATCTATTTAAAAATGTACAGTATTCTTTGGGAAGTGGTCATAGGTCATGTAAAATATACATAATTTGTATTTTCTAGGCTGACACTTTCAAAACCACCAGTATAGTACTTTAACGACAGCATGACAGCATCACCTGCCTAATGAATGGAGGTGATACACAAACATGCGTGTCAAACATAAAAGTCCACCGTAAAGTCCAGACAGACCAGTGTTGGACAGCGTCAGTCCCGCCCTCTAGCCGAGGCCTTGGTCCTGGCTCTCTGTGTGCCTGCGGCTGGTGCGCTTGCGCTGCTGCTGCTGCTGCTGCTGCTTGGGACTGAGTTGTTCCCAGTAGGACTGACAGTACTGGTTAATCAGTCTAATCTCAGGTGGGAAGGGTGTGGAGACAAGGGACGACTGCGGGTAATGTCCCGCTTGGCGAGTTTTTGGCTCTTCATCCTCATCTTGAGCGGTGAGAGCTAAAACGATGTCTCGATTCAGGATGCGCAGCGCCACGCGGGCCACTGTGTGTTTAAAGTTGTTCTCAGTGGCGAGGCAGTGGTAGAGCCCCGCGTCTGATTGGTTGAGAGACTTCAGGAGGATACCATGGTTGGTCTTCAGCATACCTCCCGCACGGTTGAGCTGCAGAAAAAAAGAATTAAAACAGTAGGAAAGTTTAAGAGAGGGAATTTATCTGAATTTGTATACAGATTACAAATGGGCAGGTGGTTGATGCTCTTAAAGCAATAGTTTTTTGGGAAATACGCTTATTCTTATTCTGAGAGTTTGATAAGACTCTCATATCTGCCTTATAAATATGAAGATACGGCCAGTAGCCTGTTAGCTTAGCTTAGCATAAAGACTGAAAACGGGGACACAGCTAACCTGGCTCTGTCAGAAGCTGACAAAATCCACCTACCAGCACCTCTAAAGCTCACTAATCCACACTTTCTATCTTGTTTGTTTGATCCATACAGAAACCAAAGTGTAACATAGTGTGACTATTTTATTTCCAGACGCAATGACTCTCTGGTGTCTGCCTGTTGTCCGGTAACTTCACGGTGTCGACAAGACCTATATTTTGTCAGATATGAGAGAATTGACATTCTCATCTAACTTTCTGCAAGAAGGCGAATAGTCATATTTCCCAAAATATCAAACTATTCCTCTAACATTTCCTTAAATGTAATTGTTCTTCCTCACCACTTTCCTCTTTCCTTCCCTCTGGAAGAGCCACTTGACGGTGGCCTGGGGAGAGCGAGGCTGACACTCCAAGAAGGTGCTGCTGCCCTCCACCCCAAACTGCACCGTTTCTCTCAGACGTTTCTCCACTGCACAGACAGAGAGAGAAGAGATGGTGACAACTGCACAAAACAAATTAAAAATTAAAGCGTGCATGATCTTTAAACACACAAAAAAGTTGCCACACCTTTGGCATTAAAGCCTCTGCACTGCCTCAGCGGGTCACCATGTTTTACATCCTGTCTTCTGCTCCTCCTGAGACAAAGAGAATTAAGATTTAAGTTGATTTAACACATCTTCAATTCATAGTCTAGAGACAGCAGTGCACTGTGAAGATACGAGGCATCCCTGACCTCTTGGTGGACGGGGTGAAGGCAGAGCAGCTCTCTCCATCCCAGGCACAGTAGGGGTCTCGAGCCAGACAGCAGTCAGAGCAGGCCCTGCCATACACACCACAGCGGTGCAGCGACACCTGGGTCAGCCCTGCGTCTGACGACACGTACAGCTGTTGCTGTGGTGACACAAGCAAAACAAACTCAACTCAGTGTGGTTGTGATGAAGCTGTTTTGGTATAAGCACTGAAATGTGAATCACCAATTTGTCTTTAAGAGGAATTTGCTTACTCTTTTAGAAGATATCTTCATTGTTTTGACTGGAGCTCTGGTCTGTAGATTAATAAACAGCAGAAAGATCAAATCAATAAGACTTTATCTTTGAGATTAGAGTATTTTTGTCTTTTCAGGACCACATATTGAAACATACCCGGAAAACCTCCACTTCCTCTAGTGTCAGTTCCTCCATGCTAGTTGGGTCCTTAGGCAAAACTATAACTTTCTGGACAGTGCCTTGATCTAGAAGTGAGAGAAATTACATTTAAGGCTGACATTTTCTTGCCAAACTAATCTTCCAGCCGGACAAGTGCCATCAGCCCTTCAGCTGTCTCACCTGTCCCCAGGAAGAGCACCTCGTAGCGTGCGTCCACAGCATCCACCTGATCCACCACCAGGGCAGTGAAGCGGTAGTCCACGCCGGTCCTCACCACCAGGGGGCGACGGTGGATTGGATAAACTGGATGGAACATGAGAGGATGGGCTCTGATGAAATTCACAGCCTCATCTGAAAAGTTCTTGGAGGAACGGATACCAGGAGTGAAGGTTCCTCCTGGACACTGGGTGGGAAGAAAGAAGGGGTGGAGTTCATTTCTTTTGATGCAGATTTAGATGTCTGTGATTTATTTGATTGTGTCATTTTGGAGATAACATGACTGAAACGTACTGTTCCAGGCCGTGGGTAGGGAATCTTGCCAGTGTATTCTGTCCATTGGTAATTATGGCCATGTTTGTGGGCAAACGGTCCATTGAAGACATTGCGGATATCAGCCATTGAGTACACGCAGACTGCTGAGCCCTTGAACACAGAGCTTGAGCAGAAACAGACAATTAAGGTAAGAGGTAGAGGTAGGAGACAGTTTGCACCCTATCCCTGAAATTAAAGCATGAATCGTCCACAAAGATGTGTGAAAAAAAACACCCATGTTAGTTGAGGTTGGGTGAGGTGTGTATTTATCAACTAAGCCTCCAAAAGCAACTCACCCTGCTGTAGTGAAGAGAGCGTACACCATAGGGTTTCGTTCATCCTGCGTGGGCTGAATAAACACATCCCCTGCAAGAGGAATGATACGCAATTAATAACACAACAGTAAAAGCAGTTGCAATTAAAATGCAATCAGTTTAAATGCAGTGCTTATTTTATTGTGGCCTCACGTAGTTCATCAAATCGCGTCTCCACTCCATCTTCTCCTATCACTGAACAGATAAGACGCGCCTTCAGGAACGTCGTCCAGCGGTTCACCAGGGACTTCTGGCCTCCTTCATCATTCTAGACAGGAGGAAAATAAGGTCACGGCTCAATACGTACAATGCCTTTCATATTACAAAGTGAAATGCAAGTATTTTCACTACATATACGATGTGCTTTGGCTCACCAGACACACTCTTCCCACCCTGGCTAAAACGCTGGGGCTCGCCCCACCGCTCGAGTCTAGACTCTTCTCACGGAAAAAGAAGTAAAGTTTGTCATCGTTCCTTTCTGCACTGTCAGGGATCTGCTGGATCTGAACAAACACGGGCTCTAGATAAAAACAGATAAGCGGAGGGGGGATTGTAGGCAAGTGGTTGTCAAATAAAATGAGAGGAACCATAACCTGTAATCAGCAACATTTACCTCCTCACACCCACACTTACTCACCGTTGAGCCACCTGGAGTCATACTGCTCTGTCCTGATTGCTGTTCTCCCTCCCATGGTCCTAAACAGAGCAGCATCTGTACTCATGAAGTCAATATGGACCCCTGCATATAGGTTGCCATCTGCAGAGGTGAGATAATAAGAGAAACAAAGGTGAGACTCTGTGATTCAGCAGTGTAAGGAATTTGATATAAGTTTTTCTGCCTATAAATGAAGCATGACTTACGGATCAGAACTGCAATGTTCTCCTGTTTGGGATCATAGGAACATTTTCCCTTCCCTGAATCCACATACCCAGGGACCAGCCTAAACAGGTAGTCCTGCAGAGGCAGATTAGACAGGGAGAGCATGCATAAAAATAGACTGCTAAAACGTCATGAGGGAGCATGGGGAAATCATAAACAAATCAGTGTCCCAGTTTGTAGTCCTGAAATATTTAGCAGGACAACGCTTTCCAGGCCTACTGCCGAGGGATTCTTGCGGTATATCCCACTCAGGGAAATGTAAATGTCTCTGCGTTCACCTCTGCCCTCCAGCCTCTGTTGATGAATGTGCAGATAGGCTGGTACGCCCCTGTTCCACAGGTGTAAAGGTGGGTGCGGTTCCACGGCTCTATCAACCGCACAAAGTTGGCACATTCACCCTGGACAAAGAGGAGTAAGACAAATGGAATTCAAACATCATCATCCTCATTGTCCCGTCTTGAAAGCAGAGGTCTCAGATTGTTGAAAGAGCAGGATGTAAATACATGATCCCACCTGTCTTCCCTTTCCTGTCATCTGACATTCTCCCTTTCTCTTAGCCGATGCCGGCCAGTGGATCTGTATTTTTCGAAAACAGCAGAAATACTGGATTATGAAGGATCATTGCATTTAGAGACTTAATGCCACATACCAAATAGCAGACAGGATTTAAGAAAAAGCAAGCTGGTAGAGTTTGTACGCACTATGAGTGGCTCCTTGTTGACATTGTGCATGTCCAGAGCCACCAGGTACTCCCGGCTTCCCAGGTACAGACGACCCTGGTCCTGATCCATCAGGAGGATGCGGTAGTCGCTGGTGTTGAAAGAGAAACTGAAGGGTCGCGCTGCCTTTGTGTCCATCAGCTCTGTGTGAAAAGTGTTCAAGCTTTGTTAACAAAAAACAAAAAACAAAAAAAACATCTACACCATTTGGAAAACCAACAGCAGGGGGAGCAAAGGTTACTTCTCAAAAATCCATTCACATTATTCCCTTTATGCCTTTAACATGTTTCATTGCTGACTTGGATGAACTTATGGTCCCTTGAACAACACCCTTCTCTGGAAAATGTGTGTCAGTGATTAAATATAACTCAACTTAGTGCATTTTAAGAAACATAGTCGCTTTTAAGATCTCAATATTTTATGTGTCCTGACTGTCTGATTGAGTTTAAGGCGCCACATGCCCAGTAGAGTTGGACGAAAAAAGCAGGTCCCTTAGGAAGCACGGTCAGTGGAGCTCAGAGCTAATTCTTAAGATCAGGATTGTGTTCAGCAGAGCGTAACCTGTTAAGACACGCTGTAGTGGAAAATGTTTCTCTTTATTTTTGTTCTCCTGAAAGCTTTGATTGAACAATTTTCATCTGCTGCGAGACAAATGGGCCGTGTGGTGTACTCTACCTCCGAATGTGACTTTTTCCATTCTTCCATCCCACAATTCTCTGCCTCGTTTTAAACACACACACACACACACACACACACACACACACACACACACACACACACACACATCTGTGACATATGTAAGATACTGACCACCATATGTGCACACTGGGACACAGCGTAGGCATGTTAAAGACAGCAGGCTTATATAATGACAAATGTTCACAGAGACCCTCAGAAGCCGGCTTACAGGGATTCAAGAGGAAGCACAATCTTTATTTACATCAAAGTGCCTGCCATCTTCCTTTTGAGGTCAATGTTAACAGGATGCCGTCAAGGTGCCACTAAAATAAGCTACGCAATCGGATCTCCGGACGCCGCGAGATGGAGCCTTTGGAGGCAGGAACGAGGTCCGGTTCTGTTCCTGAGAGGTAAACACAGGATAACAAGCCTCTGGCCAAGCTCCACTGGGCCATAGTGGATTCACTGAACGGGCTAAATGTAGAAACACCACACCCCTATACATGTCTCCATTCTCCAAAAATAGCAAACAATGTACTGCCATCATCTGGTAAACATTCAGCAAACACTTATCCCCTGACAACATTCTGACACTGACAGGGAAACACTGGGAAGGACGTACAATTCAAGTATGAAGCTACAGCCGGGCCACTGTAAGCTCTCATGTTACAACTTGACAACATATTGTCATTAAGGCACTAATGACCACTGCTGTTTAGTCGCAGGCCTATCTCAAGTATGAACAAACTGGTGACAGCACTGTGAGGGCATGAGATTCTAAAACATGGCTTCAATTACACTGCACATTTTGCTCTCTAGCAATGCTGACTAATTCTATCAAATGAGACTCAGTCAGTTCCCTTTGAAGTGTGTATAACTGACACAGCCTCCCAGCAACAGAGGAAACAATGTAAGATCTCTATCCTCTGCAGGCCTCCTGTACCCCAGGAGTGTCACTCAGGCCAGTCTCATTCGTTCAGAAGAGTCACATGTCCTCCAGTCGCCCCCGAAAACCTCCTCCCCAGGCGCCTCGGGGAACAAAGAGACTCGGTGTCACAAACAATGAACAATAAATCCTTGGAGTGGCAGAAAACAGTTGGGGAGTAAATCCAACTTTTCTCCTTTTTGTTTGGAATTAGGGGGAAGGGTGACTGAGGTCTGTGAATCTGGCTGCTTTTTCTGCAAAACCTTACCAACAACAATTTCAACTCAACACCACCTCTCAGCTGCTCTGAACAGGCTCCTGTGTGGGAATTTTGTCATGGAGAGCTCTGTACAGATGTGAATACCTGGTACACGGGGAGGAACATGATCAAGTTCAAGACCAAACTTGTGTAATTGGTCAGACTACTAAGCTGTTTACTAAAAGGGGATTAGTGTTAAAGGTCATATAAAAATGCATTGCAATAACTCTCTCAAGCCTCAAATGGAGCAGCTGCCGTATACGACAGCCACGAACAGCATGTAGACAGCTGTTTTCTGTCTGACAAAATCAGTTGAATTCAAAACAGCACTGCGTGTAAAGACTCCGACTGCCAGTTGCCATCAACCGCAGATCTCATGATTAGCTCACCTCTAATCTGGTTCAGATGTCAAGATGTACAGAATCATAAATGTTTCTCGTTGAATCACTGCAGCTGAACAAGATAAAGCGCCAAACACGTTAACGCTGCACAGACCTGACCTGGGACCGGAGCATTTTGACTCACCTCCACATGAAAGGCATGTTATAAATCTGATTCCCACCTCTAAATCTTACTTACAGGTACTTCAGGTGTGACGAGTGCGCACGTCCACATGTGCACTTGAAGTGACAACATGATGGGGATGCAGAGATAACTGTAATCACCCAGCATTGTTTTGATCAAAGGTGTCATGCACATATTTGTAACATGAATCCCTGTAGTTACGAGTTTAATGAGGATAAGGAGCAGACTACATGGGAAAATCCCAAATGCCTACAAAAAGGGGCTGGAAAAACAACTATCCATTTTGAATTTACACCTCGAGGCCAAAACATTACAGCTCTAAAATATCATTTTGCTCCTGTGATCAAATTTCAGGTGTTTCCTTCTTGTGTCATCATGTCAGACATCAAAAACAAAAAAGAAGTGGCAGGTCAGACTGTAGTGCGTGTGGGTTTTAGGGTGTGGGGAGAAATTTTGTCGAAGGGCACTACCAGTAACCAACCACACGTAATATCCACCTTTTGTTTTCAGTGTTGCACTGTTTGACATGTGGCAGGAAATACGTTCTTTACATATGTATAAAGGAGGAAACATAACTGCTGGTGTGGATGTGTCCGTGGGTGTGTGCTTGAGTTTGTGTGCGCGAGAGTGACTTGGTGGGAGAAACCAAACAAGTAAAAAAAACTATTACGACAATCCCTGCTGTCAGAGGAGTTTTAGTTAATCTGTATGAGCTCACCTTTGAAGGAGAGGCGAACCCGTGGAGCAGACTGCTGCAGGCCCGAGCCTCCGTAAACACACAAGGCCAACAGGAGGAGTCGGGCTCCAGATGCTGTCATGGTAACAGTCATGCAGGTAGCCCACAGAGATCTAAATCTGGACGAAAAAAGAAAGAGGAATGAACTATTATTATAGAGTGCCCCATGAGAAATATGAGACAGAAAAAGAAGGAAGGACAGGCAAGACACTCTCTCTCTCTCTCTCTGTCTTTCTCTCTGTCTCTGATCTCTCTGATCAGAAGTTTGGCCTGCAGCCTTTCAAGGCGAGACGTATAGTTTGGCAGAAGAGAACAACGTCCAAATCTTCACACCTGCTCTGGAAAATATGACAGCCCTATTATTTATTTAAAGTGTAAATGTAGTGAGGTATGTGTTAGGACTGTACAACAGCATTTGCAAGCACAGTCACATGGAAAAAGTCGGTAAAAGGAGATTAATGCCTTCTTGTCTTCATCTTGAACATCTTCTTAAACATATTACGTTCTGTTAAACACATATTTCATCCACATTTTCATAGAAAACGGAACAAAACAAGCCTCTGATGCCCATCAGTGATTCCCTCTGCCTCTCTCTCAGTCTTTCAATAAAGCACGTCGCCGTACTTTCAGAAGTTGACGAGTGAAACACATGACAGTTCAAAGAAACAGGTAGTCCTCGCTGAAACAATTTCTGACAGTTTAGGGGTGTTGAAACGTAGCCTAACTGTTAGACCTTAACTCAAGCATTCATTATGCATCTGCACTTTGCTGGAGAGGATCACATATAAATTATGAATACTAAAAGCTGAGTCCACAACATCCATTAAATTGTCTCCCTGAAGGTGTGCTTTGCTCAGGCTATAAGCCATCCCACAGGCTTTTCTTTTTCTCATGGCATCCATGCAGCCATGAAGGCCTCCAGTGGTACACGGTACAAGCCTTGAAATGAGGGCTTTTAGGGAGAGGTATTCATGCTGAAAAACTAGTGAGGTTTCACAAAATGTTCCATTATATTTCACAATAAGGCATCAATTTAAGTGTGACACATTATATCAAAATATGTTCCCATGAAAAATATGATCATTCTGATGAAACTGAAATGACATTTGGAAATTAAAAACAGAAGCCACTGGGAACGCTTCGCAGGCTTCCTGGCATAATCACACAGTTGCCATATATCTGCTCACCAGGGAGGCTTGATCTCCACTCCTCCTATCAAACACTGTGTATTCACTGTTAATAATACATTTGCATCATAATATATATATAATAATACATTTGCATCATAATATATATATATATATATATATATATATATATATATATATATATATATATATTGTCATGAAGGTCTTTGTCACCTGAAGAAAGAATCACCAATTAAAACAGCACTGGGTCACTTTATATAAAATAATCACATAAATAAATAAAAAATACACATGGTCACCAAAAATGTTATTAGTCAGATAATCAGAGTAAAATGAGCATATGAGCACCACAGACACATTTTAAGTCCCTATTTGAGAATTATTTTTTTAAATGGTTAGGCAACAGGGCAAACTGTCTCAGTGTAAGTATGAAAAATAAAATGAATGTCCTGTCCATTATTTTTAATTTACTGCCATTTAAATGAGGATAGAAAAATAATCTAAGGGTAAGTATTCCCGTTGAAATACATTAAAAATATCTCATATCACCAATCAGGAACTGAAATATAATAACGTGCCTGAGGGGCTCCATGTTGTACTTCGAGGTATTTGTATGAATGACGGTTTTTCTTCTGGTTTTCTGTGTTGGGTGGTAACGGCAGGACAGATTAAAGTTCTGCTGTATTAACTACATGGTTTCCCTTTAAAAAAATAATTATAGGATTTCAATAACCTAGTTCTTTTCTTCCCGCGGAGGAGTGCGCACTTACCTGTGAACTCAACATCCAGAAATAGGAACCGAACAAATGTGTGTAGACTTCAGTCACCTACCATTTAGACTCCGCTACAGAGTAACCAAACGTGAGTTAAAGTTAAACCAGAGAGAAGTTAAATGTCCTACCTTTGATTTTCTGACTTTCTCGATACACGCTACGCCGCTGAGATCCCCAAAACTTGCGGGATGTTACCGCTGCATTCCCCGCGTTTTGAGCCTCGGAGCTGGATTGGAAAATCTCCCTCAGCAGCGCTGCGCAGGCATAAAACAATCCGATAGGTTTGCAAATTCCCCTTGAGAGAGAGAGAGAAAAAAAAACGCTCCCTAATCAGTCGCTATTAAACGACTGATTTTCTTCCATGAAATATGAAAGAGAAAACACACACACACACACACAGCTCATCCCTGAACGCTTTGTTCCACTCTTTCCAAAAAGTTTAAGCCTGGATGGCAGCAACCATCACCGTGATGTGGACAGGATGTTGGTCCATTGATCCTTTAGAGGGACTTTGAGGGTGTTTGAGTGTGAATCAAGTGACCAGGTGCAGGTGTTGGGACCAGGTGCAGTGCCTGCCCTGCTGTCCTCTCCCTTCTGTTCTGCCCCCACCCAGACTTCCCTCTCCTGTTGGCCCACAGCAGCATTGGACCAAACCTCTTGGTACACCATATGGGTATGATTAACCCTGTCACTGCTGGTGAGTTTAACACACTGCTCCACTCTACTATTTTAGTTATTAATCTGTGTCAGTTCAGTAGTTCTCTGTTGGCAGACTTTATTTAAGCTGAATAATTCACTTAAATGGTGATGGGGCACACAGCCACTGTTTTATATGAATGTTTTTTTCTCATGCACGAGGAGGGCCACAGACTATTCTTATACATGATGCAGGGGCTGAAATTCACTATTAAAGAGGAGCTACTTGGACAATGTCACCATCACTCCTCAGCTCTACATGGGAGCCAGGTCAGCCGAAAAAAAGATTCCTGGGATTCCTCTGCGGCTGGCTCCAGTGCTCATGACAACAGTGACAAAGCAACTAGAAGGGGGGGAGGCTGGACGTAAAGGACATCCATCCTTTTAACAGAGCCTTGAGCTTGAAATTAAAACAGCTTTCAGAGCGGCTGTCATCATTACTGGCTTTGTGGTGAGCTCTGACGCAGTATGGCGCACTAAAGACACAAAAGCAGGGGGTGAATGTGTTCTAAGCCACGGCCCTGCAAGACAGTAAAAGGGAATAAACACATGAGGCAATGTGGTGTGTCAGTGTGTAAAAGGTCACAGAGGAGGGCAGTTCTTGGCAAGCCTCAGAAAGCTTTAATTCTGACTTTTTGAATGTATCATTAATGCACATTCTTGGGTTTGATTCATTGGCACATAATATGTAAGCACCTTATCTCAAGTTGGGGATCAGCCAGATGGGATTCACAGGCAGTGGTGTGTCAAGATGTATCCAGGAGGGAGTCTTTGTTTCCCGCCCCGCTGGAGGCATCCCTCTGTTTCCAGCTGAGGAAATGAGTCATGAGTGTGTGCCGAGTTCAGGTTTCCGTGTGCTCTCAACTTTGGCCATGGACACCGGTGCACTGACCAGCTCCCACCGCTTCAAAAGCACCTCTTAACAACGTCATCCATACCTCTTACTGTGCCATCCTGCGGTCTTATCTGACCAGCATGCACCCACTATACTGCCTCAGCTTGCTAAAGAGATAGCAAAAGCTCTTCACTCACCAGCAGATTGGGTATTTTTGCTCTGTGTACGTGAATCCAAGGACCAGGAAATAGTGGCCTGTTACCTCCAGCATGATGGATGGATTTTGTATCATGGAGACAGACAGCGTGGATTAGAAAATAAACACTGGGTCTGTTTTTCTGGTCCACAAAAAGCTCTGTCAGGTGGATCATCTCATCTAATGGATAGGTAATGTGAAATGTGAGGGAAACATTTATCCCTGTAGGCCAACCAAAGGCTCCAGATGAATCTTGGGCCCTCAGACACATCAATCATGACAAGTCTAGGGGCCGAGCATTGTCCCCTCGAGGAAAAACAACCCATTATTTGACCTACTGATGGTCTTTCCAACAGTATATTGATGAATTGAAGTGTGTTTGAACATGCCTGCAACAGAGATGCAAGTCCAGGGCGTCACCAATGCATTTTGGGATGGACTACCATGACCCTGAGAGGAAATTATAGGGTAGAGAAAATAAAGGTACAATATTCACCAGGATTATTTGCTCCATTTCCAACCACACCACTTCTCACATGGCTGTGCAAGTCTTCTAATTATTATCTTACAGGTCAGAGAAAAATGTGAACATCCAAAAATGCAAGATAAGCATAAAGGGAACAGGTGCTGTGTGACATCCACAAACTTCACACACCATTGATTATCAAAGGAGAGCTACTTTGGAAAAACATCTTTGACATGAAGGGCGCATACGTGGCGCACATTCCAGTCGCAGCCTGCTCGCCGCGCACTGTATTGGAAGTGAGGTGATTGCAGGTTTTTCTTCTTTTTTTTATTACACTGTACAGGCATACTGTAGCTGCAGCTTCCCTGAGATGGAGCACCGTCTGCAGTCGTCCAACATGCCACGTGTCCACCGGGCCAGCCAGCCAGCCAGCCAGCCACCATCTGCCTTGAAGACAAGACTGGCAATCTCCCTCGCTATAAAATGCAGCTGGGAGAATCAACAGCTGTCGAAGAAGAGCTCTTTCCAAATAACAAGGGGTGGGTGTTAGGAGGGGGGTTACTGTATATGAAAAGGAGGATAGTGAGAATGAGTGAAAGTACAGTGCTTGTGCCTTTAAAGGTAAATCTGTCAGCAGTCATGCAAAAGCCTTCGGTAATAGCTGGTTAATGGTTAAGTGTCCCAGTTCCAAAACTGTCCAAAATGTTCTTTTGTTTTGAGTATGTGTGACTTCAGCTCCATCTTAACCTCCATGACAGACATTGTTTGTGCTCAGAGAATCAGTGAAAAAATCTGTCATGCTGGAAAAAAAGTGAGAGTAGGCTAGAGTGCATGTGGCTCTCTCTTTGGCAGACAAATTTGCATGCCAACATACATGTATACAGTGTGTGCATGCAGACATGGGATCCACACACACACACACACACACACACACACACACACGCACTTGCTCTGCTGCTTCAATTAAAATGAAAACGATTTCTCTTATCTCTCTCCACACCCTTCCTTTCTCCTCCCTTTGCGCACATCCTTGAGACACAGAACTCCAGGTGAATTTCAATGTCAAAGACCTGAAGGTAACGCAAGCGCTGCAATCTGTTCATTCTGTCAAGTGGTTGTGTGTGTAGGTGTGCACGTGCACTTGTGTGCGTGTGTGTACTGTATGTGCAATGTGACTGGTGGGGGGTAGGCCTATTCATCTGTCTGGTGTGATCGTGGCTCTCTGTAACTGGGCCCAGGCGTGAGTATGCACTCTGTGATCTCCCAGATAAGAGTCATCCATCTGCTGTGTGTATCTGTCAGGGCCCAGGCAGCTCCGCTTATCGCCGCACTCATCCATTTCCCTCAGTCATACTCACTCTATTCTCTTTTCTCATCCCTCTCTGTTTTCCCCTCTGCACAGTCCTGTGCTTAATCTTGATTAGCTGACAAGCAGACAATCACACGTACGTGCACCGTGCTGCTGAAAACCTGCAAGTATGCATGTGACGTGCAGCTTCTCCAAATAAGCATGCATGCAAGGAGGTGCATAAAAGAATCTGAGCTTTCACAAACAAGCCTACAAGCATGTAGACATGTGCAGAAACACACACAAACACACAGGTAGTTGGTATTCAGGGGCCCTGCCTCAACCTATCAGATTACCCACTATAGATGCGCCTCAGAGAGCAGCACAGCCCCTTTTCTTGTACACATACACAGGAGAAAATATCCTTCCCAACATCAATCACACACCACATGAAGAATGAGCCGCTGCGTTTTATCTTTTCATTTTTCAGTCTGCAGTGAATCAGACTCCGAGGAACTACTTTGTGAAACGTGAGAGCATGAAGCAGCATGACAAGATGATTTGTGTACAGTAGCTACACCGGCTCAACCCATGGGAGTGTAGTTTACACTGGGGAATCCATTTAGGCTTTTGCCACCCCATACATAACAAAGGCTTCACAGACATCCCTCAGACCACAAAGCAGCCCGAGGATAACTTTGTTGTCCCAGCGATCTGTACTTAGTTTGTCACAATCAATATTGTAGGAACCAAACCCCATTATTAATTCATAGTCATAAAAACATGTTGTGCTCCGAGGGGGGCTGAATAAAGCTGCTTCAAAGAGGAGACAAACGGGGTTTCACATGGGATCATTTCATGGGGTATAACGTGTTTCCATCATCAGTATTAATAGTATATGCCCATCCTAGACTGCATACCCTGGGTGCTGCTGGGCCTACAGCAGGACAGGTTTTTGCTGGTGGAATATTTATAGCTGTGCATTAAAAGTGGAATCAAGGGGTTTAAGTGTACCATTGCAACACCGCTGCTGTTCCTTTGTCTGGGCCTGTCCAAAAATGTCTTGCCCTGGGCTATTTGCAGTGCTACATTCAAAATGTCAGATATCACACGCTGCCGCCACATCAGACGTGGAATACATCAGAGAACAGCTGTATTTCAGTGTTTTGTTTGATTCTTCTCAAGAAGTGCATGTCGCAGCCAAGCATATCAGAGATGTGACTTTTACGTCAATATGCCACACATGTATGCTTTGTTAGCAGGAGTTCTTACGATTTGAGACAGCTGAGTAGAGCTTAAATACTGGCATTAAGCACAATATGATATACTGTATTCAACCATAACCAAAATTAAACACCTACAGTCTAATAAGAGATGTGAGAATAATCTGAGCTACACTGCCATCTTGTGGTTCTCTTATGCACAGATTCCAGTTCAGTGCCAAGCGACTAAACAGTGCAGAAAATACAGAAATGTAGTTTGCTTTTGTCGTACAATCTAACTGTATATGTAAAGCACAACAGACAGTGAGGTGAAACAACTGCCTATTTTATTAGGTCTGAGTCAAAAGGTGGACATTTATCTTAAAGCAAACAAAATTAACCAAAGCAAGAAACAGGTAGGTATCTTTAAACTACAGTGTTCTATAAAACACAGCACACAAAATATAACTTTCTGATCATGTTTATGAAAAAACTCCAGATTATTGGATACATTTATCCATGGATTAAACACATGTACTTGTCTCATCCAAAAGACAATGCTGAAATATTATTTACAGGTCATTGCTAAGAAAAGTAAGCAAATACAAATACTAGTATTGTTACAGTGCACCCCATAATGTTGCTGTGAATTTAACGACATTTACCGACACTGTGCACAGAAAAAGCCTTGTAAGTAATGTAATCATCCTGCCTTACATTTCATGCTCACAGGCATGCCAAAACGTGGATGTGTAGAAAAAAAACAATGTAATAAATACCATCTTTTTAAAAAGAAGATAAACACATAATCTTAAAACACATTACACCAAAACAAATCTTAAAATGTTTTTAGAAAGCATATTCAAATTAAGTTAAAATCTAAAGAAAAGAAAATACAAAACTCGGCTACTTATTGTAGGAGCATGTTACAAAAACGTAGGAATCCACAGAAACATTGGTCAAACTACGCAATGATTTTAAACATCGGAGATTGTTTACAGGTTGTTAACAGGGGTGGATGTTGGTGTGCAACAAGACTGAACATATAGATGGAGAAAGTAACACACAGGTAGCATATCAAAACAATATTTGTTCCTATTTACTACAGTAGAGTACACGTTTCCTTATACACAGCCAACAATAACCAGAGAGTGGAAATGTCTGAAAATCAGTAAGGTTCTTTCAATAAAACTACCACCATGATCATCCCTGAGAACAAATTTTGGTTCAGTACTCAGTGCATCTGAAATGTACTGTCATTATTATCAATTTAGCTTGTGACAAGTTTGTCTCGTCACACGTCAGTCCTAAAAACAGCCAAAACTTTGCCTTAAAATGACCACTAATAATGCCACTGAAGGTTTCTGCATTATTGGTTTGAAGAATTTGCGATGCAAAATGTTATGCCAGCGAGTAGTGGCAATCCAAATTGCACCGACGTGTGCGTGTAGGCTGTAGTACGACGTTCCTCATTAAATAGAAGAACACTACTTGTATGAACTGACTGGCACCTGTTTAGAAAAAAAAAACATTTTGCAAAAAGTGAATCAGAGTACATCAGAATACACAGTACTGACTGTATAAAATAGGGGAAAACATGCTGCCTTGGCTTCATTATTATAGTTAACCCTGATTTAAGATGTTTCTATGTATTTTTTTATTTTCTGTGCATAAAAATGACAATAAATTGCTCTGGTACTCTTCACCAAACTAGGCATCCTCTTCGTCTTCCTGGTCTCTGGTCCCTTGATGACTCGCCTTCTTCATCGACAAATATCTCCTTCCTCTTTACTTCTTTTCAAGCCTCCTCCTCTTCCTGCTCGCTGTCATCAGAGCCTACAGGACAAAAGTAAGACGGTTATAATTTCAGGGGATCCTTGCTGATATACCCCAAACTCTTTGTTTAGCGTTAATGCAAAGCACAGTCAGAGTGAAGGTGAACTTGCAACGCTGCTGTTAAGAGTGGTGTCTTACCGTCAATCACAATTTCTCCACCATCCTCCTCCTCATCTGGGCTCTCATCTGAGGAGGAGATATTTCCTGTCTATTCAGTTTAGCCTGTATTACCCAGACATTTATATTACAGCTACAACGCAAGTCAACTTGATGCTATAACAAACACTGCGGATTTCAAATACAGAATCATTCTACAACAGCTGCCTGCTGACATCCATTCTCAAAAAATGCTAATAAGCTTAAAAATACAAATATATCTATATAAAATCAAATTTATTGTGAAAAGTTTATCTGCATTATTATTTATAAATAAGTGGTCACTGTACCCCAACCAGCCGTGTGGACCAGTAGGGTTTTAGCTGTCTTTAGAAGTTGCACTGACCAGCGCTTGGCCCCCTCTCCTCCTCTTCTTCTTCCTCCTCCTCGTCCTCCTCTTCCTCCTCCCTACTGTGGCCTTGTTCTGCCTCACCAGCTTCCTCACCGGGCTCGTCATCTGAGTCTGAGATCACCACACAGTCATCTCCATTACCGTTGTCAGCTGCTCGTGCCCCACTGCCACCGCTGGGGAAAAAAAAAAAAAAAAAAAAAAAAATACACACACACACAGACATTTGTGTTAACAGTACACACATTCATTGTTTTGGTATGCATCACACCTGGTCTTACCAGCAGGAAAAATATCAGGAAACTGTTAAAGTTTACACATGAACTATAATTTCAAGGCCCTGGGGCTGAGAATATTTCTAGAATGTAAAGCTTAATAACTGGTTTGTCCACTGACAACACATGCGTCTGTGGCTTGAATACACGTGTCTTACCTGCCGTTCTCCCTCGGTTCCCAGAGTGGAGTGAGGTAGTATCTCAGAGGGTCTCTGTAAAGGTCGTCCTTAAGTATCTAAACACCAACACAACACAGAGGTCCATTCAGTTCAACACGTTTGGATACGTGTGCTCTCTAAAGTGTTTTAATACACCATAAAAACTCCCGCTAATCGGAGACAGAGGTTTGAGTATCATCAGGGTTTACACAGCTTTTTAAGAGCAAAATTCAAGCACTTTCAAGGTACCTGAACCGAAAATGTCCAGACTCTCGAAGCCTTTATCGTCACATCTAAATTGTTACTATATATGCAAAAAATAAAGTTTAGAGAATTCCTTTACACCCACAGCAGTCAATGTACATTGTCACTTTGTTTATTTTACCAGCTGTTCATATTAACTTTGCATGTTTTAATCGTGATTATTTAATGCTTCCTAATTTCCAGAGTAAGGGATCAACAGAGGACCTATCTAGCTATGAATGACGAGTGAACACAAGAACTTTCCTTTATTATGTTGAAAATCAGGCATTTTTCAAGGAGTATGTTTGAATTCAAGCATTTTCCTAACCTTGAAAACATAACGGTTAAAATTAAGCATTTTCCAAACTTTCAAGACTTTGTACGAACCCTGTATCATGTAGCACATGTACACACAACACAGAAGTGTCATGATTGCATTGCTTAAAAAATTTCCTATTATTTCTGACTGCAAAAATCAGAATGTGTACATATCCGATCCCTGAATCATTTTAGTTCATCTTAAACTGGCAAGAAAGTTGAATAAATTAAGAAGAAATTAAATTTTGTTAAACCATTCAGACTTTAACCCTCCTCCAGCACATAATGACTGTAATTAATGGTTATCTAGGGGGTTAAATTGTTACAAAGATATCATCAAAACACTGAAAAAGAGATGCAAGGTTGGCAGGTCTGTATACATGTCACCAGAGTACTTTTAAAAATGGGTGACCCTTGTTAACAAATCTCCAAAGGTGGCAGAGTTAATTCCATGCTCATCTTGCTGATCTCTGTGTGCTAGACTCATGATGTTTGTCAGTATGAAGGTGCAGTCAGCTGTACCTGTGCTACATCATCTTGTCCTGGGTTGCTATGGTCACTGAACCAGCTGAAAAAGGTCTGGTAGACCCCACGCGACGACTTCCTGGGTTCGCTGTGGGCCGTCAGGTTCTGTCCACGATGCCACAGGATGGGGTTGGAGAATGACATCGGAGATCCTGAAACACGAGCGGCTGGGATAAGAAGGTGATCTGGAATTTAATGGCCATGTCGATTTCAGGTAGCCTCAAAATACAATCAATACTCATCTTTAGATTAGATTAAGATTTTGATTGAGCAACCCCTGAACTGTTTTACATTACAAATAAGTGCTTGACATGACGTTTGTGTGATAAAAATCTTCCAATGAGTGCTAATTTCCATAATGTGATGCAACAGCCCTGCCACACTAAATTTCTGAAATATTATAATACAACATTTTTGTCGCCACTGTGACAGTTTTTGAGGCAATCATTTGTGATAGTGTATGAAAGCGCATTGTTCTGAAAGATGTTTTAAATATTCTGTCCATTCATATTTACATACATAAAAAACAACAATTACAATAGTGTCACACTTCATAGTAGCATTATCTACACAGCTGCAGTGTTCGGGCATTGTGGGCGTGAAGTTGAAAGTTCGTTGAATTTTGTCTGCGATTTTCTGCCTCGTCACTCTCAGTACTTTTGAATGTGTTGCCATTTGTCTTTTTATTCCCAGAGATATGACTGAATGTACCTTGTTTGAAATTTAATGTTTTAGATGGGTTCTTTTACCAAATTCAAAACAAAATTTACAAGGAAAATGACAATATTTTGGTTTTGGTACCAATATATCATGTATATTATCACCTGACTACAGTATACATGACCTTTGTAGTGCCATGACGCAAAGTCTGACTCTTTGTCTCCTAACACTGTGCATTCATTATAATTCATTAGAAAGTGCCCTGAGATACCTTTGTTATGATATGGCGCTATATAAATAAAACTGAATTGAATTGAATTATGTATGACAACCATGCCTTGACTTAATCGCATGCTTATTTCTACCTCCCATCCCGAGGTGCAGCTCCTTCATGATGATGTTGTTCTGGAAGTACGGGTTCCGTCTGAAGTGGAAACGGATCCTGTAGCCCAGTTTATTATTCTTGAAGGACTCGATCTGAAAAAGACAGGAGGAAATGTCTGAATTTTGCTACTAGGCATACAAGATAGCCAGACTCTGTAAGATCACACCAAACCTTTCCTACCTCGAGATCAGTCATGTAACTAAGAGCATCTTCATCAGTCTCGTCAATGTGAGCTGAGAGATGAGGATGGTTCAACAGCTGGCATATCAAAGTTAAGAAAAAAAGCCAACATGTGTTTACTTCAATTACTCAAACACAACATCTGAATGGAGAAAGAGGGAACTTTTTTCAATTTAAGGATACAGCCGTCACCCAGAAGCCAGGGATAGTTTTTGTGATGGAGCTGCGCTGATCCAGATGTGGGCGCCGCTGACGACTAATCTTCAGCTCCAGCCGTTGGTGAAGCCGGGCGCTTTTCTTCTCAAGAGCTTCCAGTCTCATCTGTACCTGCGCCAGGAGAGCCACTGACTGTCTCATCTCTGGGGCCATCTTAACTGACACAATGGCACACTCCCCATCATCATTGTCCTCATTGTCTGATGGGAAAGAGGAGCTTGGAGTAGAGGAAGATCCAGATATGGATTCATCACCTTCATCTGCCTCTGGCACATCGTCTGCATCTTCTCTGTCAGTACTATGCACAGATGTGGAGCTATCTGCAGCAGCTGCCTGCGTTTTAGAGCCTGCTCTAGAGGACTGGTGGCCCCCGCGTTGCTTGAATCTGCTCCCCTGTTTCACCACTTTAGCCTTTTCAGATGAGCAAGGAGTCTCTTGACTGTCTTCCCCGTCTCCTCCTGTGAGACTGGCAAGTGCTTCAGCAGCCGCTATGGCTGCTGAGTCGGACTGGTCCAGAGGACTTGGGGGACGCTGCTTTGTTCCCACCGTCTTCTCCGTATCCGTCTTTGTGTCAGCAGACCCATGTGCGTCTGAGGGCTGTGGCGTTTCGGCGTTGCTGGCATCGTGACCGTCAGCCCTGGAGTCGTTGACAGGCAGCTGATCCTTTTGCACGGCACCACCTTCTGACTGACCCCCGCTCCCAGCCTCGCTGTTTCTGCAACTTTCCGATGCGACCCCCGCTTCGCTTGACGCGCCACTCACCTTCGTGGACTTGGTGGGAACCGCGCTGCCTTCATCGCGGTCTGGTGACGGACACCGTTTCCTCGACGCAGAGTCGGCGGACTGTTTGCAGTCCGTCACTTCACTCATGCTAGCCAGCTAGCCAAATAGCTAACAAGCTAGGTAGCCTGCAAGCTCGAGTAAAATAAACTTAAATGCAATCGATTCCACCACTGGACTGGCTACTTAGATAACCGCTGTGACTTTGTTACCCGGGTCGTAATGTAACCTACATTCTCAATGAACCTAGGACGGGAAGCAGCTCTTGTGTTTCTCCGCGGCCTTATGCGGAACGTTAAAATTAGCAGGCTATTGCTAACGCTGGTTAGCTCACGTTACCCGATTCGTGTGTCCTCGAAGTGATGGCCGCGCCACATTTTCACGAGTAAAAGTCCAGCAAGAAAGGCTCGGTCCAAATAATCAAACCACACCGCGCTCTGCCGCCTTTAGCAAAGAGAAATCAGCGTTCTTTGCATTAGTTTATGTTTGCATTACCCGTTAGCTTACTATCCGTGCGCCGACGTGACAGAAAAACAATCCTCTGATTGGCTACGGCACGCCGCGCTAAAACCTCTCCACCAATCACGTACAAGGGTGTGTTCACATGGTAATCTGTCTGCGCAGCGGCTGACGCGAGACGATCATAACGATCGATGAACGTAAAACACCCTTTTTACGTTACATGCTGTAAATTACACAACTTCAACATTTAACTCCCCGTCTGTATGAACAGGCGAATTTTTTTTTTATTTTTTAATTAATTAATCATGATGGAAGTCAGGTAATTTGTGACACTTTTTATAGATTACAAAGAAAACCACCTACAATTTTGAAGTCTGCCTTAAGTGTTACATCTGGAACTTGCTGTGGATCTCTGCTATATTTCTATGAGGGGAAAAAAAAAATATGTTGCCAAGTAAAACACTTTAGAAACGTTCAAAACACATCAAGATCCCCTGACATGTTCAGGTAAAATGGGACAGCTGGTAAGGTAGACTGCGATGGTTAAAAAGGACACCAAACAATTCAGCTTAATTGAATTCAGTTCAATTCAGTTTTATTTATATAGAGCCATCTCATAACAAAGTTATCTCAGGGCACTTTTTCGAGTAGAGCAGGTCTACCGGACTCTTTATGATTGAAGAACAATATTATTTCATGTTTGTTTGTTTTTAAAGTGCTTAAATCAATTTATCAGTTCAGTCAGTCATTGATTCATTAAATCATTAACAAACTAAATAAGAACATGCACACATATCAACAATATTAGCCTAAAAACTCTGACAGTCCCATGGTGATGAAATAGGCTCCATCCTGAAGTAATTTCAACATGTTGTCTGCAGAGGTTTTATATGTACTACATTGGTTTAAAAGTGTGTCACACCTTCGCAAGACTGGCAATAGGCCGATGTGATATTACTTTAATATCCCATTTCCAGTAGTGGGCGTTTAGCCAGCCCGAACCAAACGGAACAAGGGGGAGTCGCAGGATTATACCAATTTAAGAGACACATTTGGGGCATGGAGAGCCCGGTAGGTCAGTGCTAAAATTAGAGCCTGCTCCTTCCCGCGACAGCAGCCAAATAGCGATGCATAAAGTCATGTAAACCAGGGGATACGCTATCACAAGGGCTGGCAGTGAAGACACGTTTTCCAGGGGTGACATTTAACGCCACACGTTGACTGAAGAGGCTCTGTGCTGAACGCAGGGACAGCGCAGGATCCACACTGGCCACTGCTGCGCAAATCATAGTATTCGGTAGTGTTTCTTTTGGAGACGCCATATGTAGGCTACTCTGTTCAGCGCACAGCTTCCATGTGTGTTCACTTCTGCAAACATGTCTTTTTTAACCATACCAAGTCAAGAGGGCCTTTTTACCACGATTAAAACCGACAAGTCAGCCGAGGAGGCAGCGATATACGAGGATAATAATAATAATAATGATGATGATGATGATGATGATGATGAAGACGATGACACCGAGGACACCCGCCTCATCCCAAGGTGCTCTCCGGTGCCCAGAAAGCGAGGCCAGTCCATCCACGATGAGACCGCTGAGTATATGCGGATCCACTTGGCGCTGTCTGGCGGAAAGAGAGTGTCATTCGCCGATACAACAGGTGGGGATCTGGTGGATGTGAAGCAATTTATTGCCTTTGATTCGGACGAGGAAGAGGACAGTGAGAGGTGGGAGGAAGAGGAGGCAAAGTATCGAAAGTCTGTGCGAGAGCCGACCTATCAAGTGCACCCAGAATTTAACGCGCCCATCGAGAGTGCCCTGCGTCAGGCTGTGCACGCTCAAAAAGTGGAGGTTGAGCGGATGTCTCCAGTGGAGGATGAGTCACTTGCCGTCGGTGTGGTAATACGAGTCCTGAACATCTCCTTCCACAAAGCAGTTTATATCAGATCGACCATGGACAACTGGGCTACTTACTTTGATCACCCAGCAGAGTATGTCCAGGGATCCCATGATGGGGACACTGATCAATTCTCCTTCAAGCTGTCTTTTGCACCACCTTATATCACACACGGCTCTCGCATTGAGTTTGTTGTTCGCTATGAAACCTCTGATGGTGATTACTGGGCTAATAACTCCTCTATGAATTACGTTGTAACTCTGCTCCTGTCCTATGAAGATGATTCAGCTCAGACAAACATCAACATGCAACAAAAAAGAGGTATCCTGAAACCTCCAAAAGCTTTCAGGTAAATTTCCTGTCACGTGTGTGCTTTCATTGCACTGATATTTAGTCTACTGTCTGCCTGAGATTCCTTTGACCTCTGACCTACACAGATTGATCTGCTTGAAGGCATTGCCAGGTGTCTAACCTTCTAGCCAAGGGGAAAATTAAGGTTCTCAAAGTCACAATCATGTCTGAATGATAAACCTTTCAAACCCAGGTAGCCAATGAATAGCCTAACTTTGGCGTAGATTCCATATTAGCCATCAAATCACAAAGAGATAGATGTAAACAAAGTCACAAAATCACTCATCATTGGGGTTGTGCAACAGCTGCAGAGCTCCAGTTGCCTACTAATTCCCTTTGAGGTTTTGTGCAATGGGCATTCAGCTTTATTCAGTAGTTCTGCCTGGAGACTGCGTTTAGCATAGTAAGAACTCTAAAGTAAAGCTGGGTGTTAATAAACACAGTTACACAGTCTTGCACAATGAGAGCACAAGGGTGAGTATCAAAGCTGCCTGGTTAAGTGTTCATAAAGTTTGTTTATGGCTGGTTTTACTCTTTACACTCGTCACTTCACTCTGCAGTGAGAGATGGAAAGAGTTTTGGAGAGGGTACACACCCCCCTCAGAATGCCAATCATCCAGTGGTGTGTGAGGGCGATCAAAATAGGCAAAGGGCAGGTGTCGTTTTCAGGCCTGGCGTTTCCCTGCATTAAATTTACTTCTGACCTTTTCTATCAGAGTCATAGGGGAGCAGAGCAATTTCAATGGAACCGACTGGCCTCTTTCCCTTCGGGTAGTTGGTGACGGACACACAAACCACTTCTCTTCCTTCTTTACTCCATTAAAGTCAAGTGATCCCCGAGAGGAAGATTTAAACGCCTGGTGTATTGTTAACATCAACATGAAAAGTGTGTGATGAACCTCACAGTGCGCAGTAACAGAGATAAAGACAGCAGGGAAGATCCCCCAAGCTTATAAGGACCCATAAAAGGAGCAAACAGGGTATAAACTGATGTAGTTGTCATGTAGGTCTTCATTGCCGTAGCTCCTTGGATGTAGGAAGGGGCCAGGTGGGTAGTTTGGGGTGGATGAGTCACTGATTGAAAAGGAGGTGATTGGGGAGCAGAAATTGTACCGGCAGCCCCACCATAACAACCATTATAGATTCATTAGGTGCTTTGAAGTTCACTGATAATTGGATTTTAACACATTAACAAGGCAGCCAGTGGGAGGAAAGGTTATTATGAAACAAGTGTAGACGCTAGAATGTATTACTTACTGTATGTTAAGATCAGTTACACATACAGTAGGTTACACACTTGTACTGCTTGTTTAGTTTATATTTAACTGGTAAATATAGATATCACACATTAATGCGATGTATCTGATAGTGAATACTGAGACCAGAGCAGGAAGGATGCTGTTTTTCTATTTTGATGTCATCTGCCTTTGATCGCCAAGTGGTGAGGTTGCTGAGTTTTGCCTCAGTCTTAATCTTTTTTGCATCAACTCGCTGCTGAGTCAGTCTGGAGTTTTGCAATGTGACCCGGGCCAAACGGGGCCACATCTCCAGAACAGGCTAACTATTAGTTGCGTCTCTAAATCTCTAAATCTCTCTTTAGATCTTTTAGGTTATACATAGACCTACGCACACACCTGTCCACGCAATCGCACTGAACCCTGTTTTTTCCCCCACAATATCAGACTCATGTCAACCTGACATCTCAAATGTTACCTTCAGATGCATAATGAAATGCTTTATGTCTGCTTCTTTCAGAAATGGAGAGAGAGGAGTTGATAATTTCCAAAAATGACAAAGAACGTCTCTTGCTATTATAATTATTGTTGAAGATACAGTGCTTGCCATAATAGAACCAGGCATGTGTAATGCAAAGATCTTTGTCAGATCTCTGTTAGATTTTAAATAAGCCCAGCTGATATAAAACTGGAAGTGCAACGAGCACAAGGAGTATGAACAGCTTGTCAGGTTATCTCCACTCTATTTGCACAGCTCCTGTCACATGCCCATCACACTTCTTGACCTTTATTTCATTTGGCATCCTTTGCAGGACTCTTGGCAACGTTGCACCTCCCCTCTTTCAACACAAGTGCCTTCTCATAGAAAACATTTCTGCTTCAATATTCTGTAGACGGTTTTAAAATGAATCATGGCTATATTTGATCAACTCTCCTGTCAGTTTATAGATATTTAGAATCTGATGTAACTACATATGAAAACACATTATATGTCATTGGGAATATCCAAAGGAAGACATTTAGCTGATGCCCAATGTCTCCACCAGTAATTACTGTCATTTGAAACATCAACTTCAATATCGAAATAGGGCTTACATTGTGCTTGAACTTTTCAGTGACCCTTACCCTCAGTCCACAGTATCTCACTCAGTAATTTCCCACCTCGCCATCTATTTTAACGAAAGGTCTAATGAGATGGGTCATCGCTGAGGCTTTTGGCTTTAAAACACAGCCGGTGCAGCAGTTCAGAAACAGAAGTGTACAAAAATGTACAATACAATTAAAATGGTCAACTCAGCACATTTACAGCTGAACTGCATCAGCAAATATTAAGCCTAATTATCCAAAACAGGTGTTCATGATGGCGTATGACCACCTTCTTCTGCCATTTTAAATGTGCCTTCTTTATGCATGAACTATTATTAATGATAACAGTCAACCCTCGGGGCCCAAATTGGATGTTCTTTCTTTTCAGACATGGCCACCGCTTTGTCAGCTGATGCCTTTATAGCCCAAAGATGAGTCTAAATACAAAACTGTCTGAGCAATCTTGTGGAGGATTTGGCTACAAAGCCAAGGTACACATCCTCAGCTGTCCATTCTCAGCTGCAAACTGAGTATATCTAATTATTTTAATTTCAAAGATCTCACTATACTGCATCTGCCCACATTTCAACCAGTATGACGCTGTGTAAAGATGCCTCTATACACTGTACACTAGATCTGTGTGTAAAGTGTAAAATCACGTAGACTGTTTTAAAGAGTGTACTATTGAAGAGCGTTGTCTTGTTTTTATATTGTCTTACAAACCAAATGTCTCCCTTTTCTTTCAGTGTGAATGATGATTTTGATTCAGAGGATGAGCAGGAAATGGAAGAAGGTACAGTATGAATGCTGCTGCCACTATCGACATATCGATTCACTATCTGAGAAAAAGAAGACATAAATAATTAAACGTTAATGTAACAGATAAATATATATATGCTGGTATTGCATTGGATGAAGAATTGATCAGTTTACTTAAAGCGGTGTATTGCACCTCCATTAAGTCGGGGTACTCACAAGAGACATATTAAAAAATGACAGGTAACAATTGATGCAGTAGAGTCCGAGATGGCCTGACTTTAAGTCTAGTATGAGTCCAGCTTCAAAAATGCTGGATCCTACATTTCCCATAGTGCAACTCTGTAGTGTCTTTCATTAGACTTCCCCTGCCTCCTACTGGTAATGTCCACTTCTTTAAAACCCCACACCTCCAGTATGTAATGCAGCCTTTCTGTCATAAAATTTAAGTGCCAAGCCCAAATGTAGATTACCCTCATGACATCATCAGGATTATTGTTTTAACAAATTTTAGAAATTATCCGATTTGAGGCAGAGAAGATATTACACAAATATTTTCATCTGTGGAGTGCCTCTTTAATTACTTATATACTTTAGATAAACAATGCTGATTAAACAATTGCTTTTTCTCTATTCAAACTAATCAGGCTCTCACATCGTCATTATCTATTTTACATCAGCAGAACAAGCAGGGCCCTCCAGGTCAGGACTTGTCAGGCCTACAGCTGTCTGCCCGGTCATCATACAGCCGGAGATTGACATAGAGGTAAGGGTAAAATATGGAGAATGAGAAAGAAAGGTACAGCTTTTAATGGAATGAATTATTAACTAACAGGGGGGTTATTATTATTATTGTTATTTCCTTTATGAACTTTCTATGACCTGCAAAAGTCAGAAATAGTCCATCACATTATTCACTTGCCAACAGAGGACACACATTTAGCCAACTACCTGTCAGATTATGTTCAAATTATCTTGATTTGCATGCAGTTGTTGACACATTCCCATTTAACAGGTAAGCAGGCTAAGTGCTTTATCCCTTTATGCGAGTCATGTGTCTAATGAAACATAACAAACATTCCTGTTCAACTTTTAAAGCTCATCATCACTGGCTTGGTTGTTTATATTGTTCACAGCTCATTGAAGCTTCAGCAACAACTTAGGTAATGTCTCGCTTCTCACCCCTGCAGCACGAGTACTGTATGCTATTCTCCTCGTCAGCTTCTTATTGACGTCATATCTCGATGCATGCTGCTCATGTTTTTGCACCATTTAATTTGAATTCATTACTTTTTTTTTTTAGTTTTAAGTGATTCCGAACACTAACATTCATTCACACCATGTGTAATCCCTGTATGTTCACATTTGTGATTATGACCGAAGTCCACTATTAATGTGCTGTTGTCAAGGTGTTTATATTGAATTGTTTGTATTGAAATGTTACTGAAACTCATTTCAGACAACACACAGTGCACAATCACTGTGCAGTGTTATCTTAAAGGAACAGTTCGACATTTTGGGAAATGCACGTATTCGCTTTCTTGCCAAAAGTTAGATGAGAAGATTGGTACCAATCTTATATCTGTCCATTAAATATCAAGCTAGAGCGAGAAGATGGTTAGCTTAGCATGAAGACTGAAAGCAGGAGAAACAGTTAGCCTGGCTCTGTCCACCAGCACCTCTACAGCTCACTGATTAACGCATTATATCTCATTTGTTTAACCCATACAAAAACCCAAAGTTTTAAACTCTTGGCTGAGAGCAGTGACCTTTTGGAGCCTCCTCTTTCAATCTTTATGCTAAGCTAAGCTAACCGTCTCCTATTTAATGAACAGACATGAGAGTGGTATCGATCTTCTCGTCCAACTCTTGGCAAGAAAGCAAATAAGCGTATTTCCCAATATGACAAGCTATTCTTTTAAATGTAGAGTTGCTACTTGTGAATAAACTAGATTCACAGCGATGCTCAATACAATGTAGACAACTTTCTATCTTACATTAGCATTTCAGGTAGGCAAAAG
Organism: Macquaria australasica; assembly: GCA_005408345.1. Classification (NCBI taxonomy): domain Eukaryota; kingdom Metazoa; phylum Chordata; class Actinopteri; order Centrarchiformes; family Percichthyidae; genus Macquaria; species Macquaria australasica. The sequence continues at coordinate 962,590 of SEMN01000027.1, forward strand.
CTGATTTTAGAACAGTCCCATACATAAAACAAATCAGACAGGAAGAAATTTGTATTTCTGGGGAGAGGAAGTTACAGTCAGTCAACACTGAATAAACTACCTTATACATCCCGGAGTCAGTCAAAAAATGTATGATATTCAACCTCCTAACAGAATAACATGATAACATGTGATATCTCACTGATACTACAAATAAATCTGTTAGGCATGTACTCATCCAGCTCATCTTAATGTTTGTTTTACATGCATGTTGTCTCCCTTTGGTAGAGCATTAAAATTAAAGGTGAACCAGTCAACTACTGTATGAACATCAGCTCCTTCCAATTGGTTTTGTGTCATAATTTTCAAGTTAGTTGTGTATATTGTCAGTTTAATTGCCAGGATCCAGAGCCATTTTAATGGTTCACTTGCTGAGCATTCAGTTGTGTGCAGAAGTTTGGTTTCGCTTCAGCTTTTTACTCATTTTGTGGTGCTATTAAGTCATTTCTTAATAGATTTCGCTCTGAAAGTGCTCTCCCGAGAGTATTTAGCGTACAATTATGAAGCACAGAATTCCAATAACAAAAACTGAAGCATACAGAATTATACATGTATGTTTTACTCAGTATTGTTGTAATTCTGTGATGTTTTTCCCTCAGAAAGGATATCAGGTCACAGCTGGATTTTTGTCTGGAAACGTGAATAAGAACGTGCTGGGTGCCTTTTGGTTTTTATATTATTGTGATTTCATCTCTGACCTTGGATGTTTGTCACAGCAGCATCATAGCAGGCAAAGCTCTTTTCTAGATTATTAGCTATTTTCCTTTTTTTGAATAAAATCAGGTGAAAATGAAAATAGGGTTCTTTTAGGGATGGCTGAAAGTGCTGAAAGGAAAAACAATCACCCCCCACTTCAATATGTGGAAACGTGTACATCGGGTAAACTTGAAGATAAAATAATTATGAAAAATTGCTTTGATATAATTTTCTTCTCCCTTGGATGCCTTTGTGCTGTATGTACGTATCTTTGGAGTATCTCTTTATGCCGTTCTGTACTCATGACAAGGAAAGTCAAAGTATCAGAATGTACATTTTTTGGCTTTCATTTAAAAAAAAAGATGTCAGTCCTGTTTTGTTTGCATTTCCTCACAATTACAATGTCAGCATGGGATCCATCTCACAGAAAAGCATTAGTATGCAGCAAAATGCTTTTCTTCTCTCTGTGTGCAATGATGTTAATGTGGAATACAAATCTTTCCCCTTTGTCTTTATACTCTCCTAGCTTTCACTGTTGTCTCACTGTTTTACTTTAACAGATTGCACTTCACCCATCTGGTCCCTCTGTCCAACCCAACCAAGAGCTTCCATCTGTTGATGGCACACTGTCTGTTCACACTGTATCCCCAGGTGAACAATTCCCTTGTACGTCTTCCGAAACCACACTTCAAACTAATTCATCCTTTGTACTCTGTGCCAGCGAATCAGTCCCGCCAAATAAGGCACAGCCTTTACCCAGACTCCACTGTGAATTAGGCAACCAAACGTCAGAGCAGCCCGTAGACAGTAGTCCCTCTGCAATGCTGCCTGCTTCAACTCCTTCTCCACGACAAGAGTCGAGGCCAAGATCAGACAGCTCCCAGGCTGGCGTAGAGGAAATCCCTCCCTCAGAGGCCTCATGCATGCATCTTCCTACCAAAGAGACAAATGTGAGGCCAACAGCGGGAGAGGATGGATCGACCGACAACCCAGCCAGTCGTCCTTGTCTTGAACTGCCTGCTGAGTGCGTCTCTGCTCCCACTGTGACTCAGGGCTTTGAGCGAGAGGTTGCAGTGGGATCGAGTGAATTTGTTGCAGGATTAACAGAAGATTCCACCAGGTCTGCAGCACATCATGAGGGCAGTATGCCTGCACTCTTGTCTCCTGTGGCAGAGAGTCAGGCATCTCTGGGAGCAGAAGGTGAAGCTCCACCATCACCTGAACTCACAGAGAACTCCACCGAGAGTACAGGTGTCACTGAGGTGAGCCAAAACTTAGCTCTTCAGTCTGTCTCAGCCTTGGAAGAGGAGGTAGATGCTTCCCAGATTTCCCCTGACACATTGTTAGAGAATCTACCAAACATGCTGTCAGAGGTGTCCGAGCTCCAGTCTGAGCATGACGTAAACAGGAATCTGATGCCGTCCATCGTCTTTCTGAGTGGAGTTGTCTCCCTCTCGATAGTGTTGCAGGAGCCCAGCGCCATCTTCATCATCGGACTACTTTTGGTCCTGCACCGTTTGTGATCATGCTACAAAAGTTCAACTCTGATTTCTTCTCAAGTGAAGTGCCTTTGAATGATTCCAAAATAAGCCAACAAGTTAAAAAAAAAAAAAAAATACAACAACACACGAGTGTCCTGTTGAAGTTGAGTATGACTGTGTAAGTTTTTAGATTAACACAAATTTCATCAAGTGAAAGACATACTGTGTACAACTTGTGTGTATTTCCATGCAAAGCCCAGTGCAAGGAGAAAGTAATTATATGCATTCTGTCAAACAAGTATTAAGTAATAGAATAGCAGTCAATTATTACTCCATATCTACAACAGCAGTATATTATCAGAGGTGTTTTGTAAGTGGTCTGTAATTACTTTTTTCTTGTCATGTGGAGATAGTGTATGTGGTGTTGTATTCTGATTTATTCAATCAGTACTATAATGCACTTAAATAATTTTTTTTGATTGTTGTCAATGTAGCTAAGGTTGTTGTCTAACCACACTGCCATGATTTTAACTTTTGTGAATTCTACGTGTTATTATGTCTTTAATGAGAAAAAAACAACAACATTACCATAGTGGGACACTAAAGACACTAGACACTAGAGAGTTATACAAATGGAATTTTGTTTACAAAATGCAAAAGCAAGACATGGTTATGTGAAGTATTTTGCCTTAATGCCAAATAAAATAAAATAAAACCTGATGACCTGTAGTAAACATCAGCTTGAAATGGATGCTGCTTGAGGGACAAAACAAATGGAAAAATGTTCGGCGTGACGTGTGAAAGCAGTATTTATCATTAGAGAACACCAGCCTCCTCAACGTCTCCTCACTATTGCACGAGTCTTCCTGTTGATTCTTGCTAGTAAACCCATATTGTTGTTGTTGCAAACACAAACACAAACACACACAACATTTTGTAGCACTATTTTGACAGACTGAAGCACTGAATGACATATTTGAAGTGATGAAAGTTTTTGCAGTGTATTGCCATTAAACATGGTCTTATACCCTGCACCGCTACGTGTCTTTGTTTATTTCTTCTCCTTTTCATCCACTCTGCAGAAATAATGACAGTTTCGTGCACAGTAATGATGACACTGCAGTGCAGAGCAGAACATTTTGGAGAGGCCGACTGACACACCACTAAAATAACATCAGAGCCTTTGGCGCCTCTGTCTCCGGAATGCATTCAGCTTTGCTTGAAGTGGAAATACACAAACAGCAACATGAGCTGCAGATAGAAGCCAAAGGTCATGCATTGCACTGAAGTCATGGTGTCATGCTAGAGTACAGAGCACACTGGCCATTGTAAACTGAGATCAGTGTTTGAAGGTTGACGATTCTCAGGAAACCTCCTCAGATGCCACACGATGAGATGTCACAGAGTATTTCTGATTGTAGTCGTGATATTTTAAAGACATCGTCTTCATTCTTTGACCATGGCAGCCTTTAAGAGTTCAGTGTTTCCCTGCTGAATTAATCTGCTGTATGTTGTATTAACTTTATTAACTTCAAAGCTACAAACGTACTTGGATGTCAGGTATCCTTTGGATTATGTGGATTATGTATTTGGCCTTAAAACTAAGTTATTAATCAGAGCACACTTGCATTTCATAGACTTGTGCAGGGAAAAGGGTGGGAGTGATTCATTTGTGTGATGGTCACATAGCGTGAGAGTGGAGTGTATTAAAAATTTAAGCAGACTTAAAACTGACCCAAGGAGGATAATCAGTGTGAATTCTACAACAGAGAGTTACTTTGAAATAATTAATGCCTTTTTAAGCAGTGATTTCAAAAGAGGTTCTGTGAGTGATGTGACATTATTATCAAACAGCAGTTTAGCAGAGTATTTTCTTTCTTTCTTTCTTGCCCAATGTGAAATCACTCTGAGGGGAAGTTTAGCTAGTTCGAATGGAGCTATTTCATCACAAGAAACACTTAAAACAGTGAGGAGTACCAGCTTTTACTTACATAACATCTTTGACAACAAAAAACCCCAAGATGAGACAAATGGATGTTTATATTTTATAACAAAATTCCACTTTTAATATTGAACAAAGCCATTTTAAATAAATGAAAAAGACATCTTTTCAACATTTACTTTTAATCCAAAACTACATGTAGATCTACTGCTTATTAGACAAGCCATCTTGTCAGTGACAATCAGCTTATGGTGCATAAATGTTCACTATTTAGCTTACTTCAGTGTAGTTATATTGCTCTTTCTCGAATGCTTGTTTTTGGACTGTAAGTCTAAAGGTAATGTGGTCGATTGTTACCTATCAGAAGGCTTATGTTTGTGGTTTGTACATCAATATTGTATAGAACACTTTTGGAGCGATGCTGACCGTAATTGCAACGTCCCTGCCCCTTGCTCCCCCTTGGGGACTTTTGTTGCATCCCTCATATCCTGTCACCCCTCTGCTGTCTGGAATCAAATAAAGGCAAAATGCACCCCAGAATAACACTCTAGATTATATAAGGCCACTGGGTGTTTGAATCAGCCATCATGGTGGCGCTAGAGGAAAAGTCAAGGGAATTACCAAAATCTTTAGGCTTCATCCCCTGGGGACCATGAATGTCTGTAGAAAACTGCATTTTACTGTAAAGCACTTTGTAACTTTGTTTTGAAAGGTGCTATATAAATAATGTTATTATTATTATTATTATTATTATTATTATTATTATTGTAGCGATATTTTAGTCTGGACCAAGGTGGTGGACCAACCAACCAACATTGCCATCCCTAGAGCCACGCTGCCAGCATGGACAATAAAATATACATAATTAAATAAAATATGATAAAATAAAAGTAAAAAAAATAAGATAAAGGGAAGTGCAAGGTACAAATGATGGTGCCAGTTAAAATGTTACAAGTTACAAGCAGTAAATAAACTATACATAAAGACAACGTGAAAATATAAAGCACTTAAATAGAAAATGAAAACACTGTAATCTGTATGAGATGATGGTTCTGGTGATAATTTTAGGTGGCCATGTAAATTCGAGTTGGATTATTTTATTCTGGAAAAAAAAGGAGGCCCAATATTCCTCCAGAGGACCCAGAATTCCTTGCTGCCGCCCTGTCGGGCCTGTCTGGATCATTTTGGGGTCCTGTCAGCCCAGCCCTGTCACCAAGGGCAGGAGACCAATGAAAGACGCAGTTTGTTGACAGCTGGAGCTCCTCGCTGTGTCCACACTGGAGAAAACAGACGCGTCATACATGATGCCTGGGAGAGACGGTTAGAATAAAACATCACTTTCAAGTTATGGCCCACAATACTGCACAGGTCCGCCTCTCTCTCTCTCTCTCTCTCTCTCTCTCTCTCTAACCCTCTCTCTCTCTCTCTCTCTCCGAATAAAACCGACGATTTCCGCGAATGTGCGAGCTGCCTCCCTGCAAGCAGCCATAATTGGGATTATTCAGGAATAATTCGCCTAATCCAGCCGCGTTGTTTTTGTTTTTCTTGGGTTTTTTTATTTTTTTATTTTTTTTTGAAATCGTGATTTCGACAGCGTTGGCGATGTGAATTTCCCGGTGACATCGCTGGATTTGTCAGAAATGTATCTGTTCTGTCATGGAGGCTTTTTATTGTGGACTATTGAGATGTAGTCCACCTTCGCTGGACAGGAAAACAAAGACTGCATATTAACAGTTCAGGGTAAATACAATTATTTTTTTGACTGAAAGATGGGAGAAAGAGACGTATCGGGGCTGTTGTCTGTGTGGACTAATTGTTCTGGTGCCACTAGCCAATATACATGCCAAGACGATTCATTTAGGGGATGCGCGATCTTTTTTTCCTCTCTAACGTTTGTGGGTGGGTTATTATAAGCATTGAAAATCTGACATCATCTTGGATATATGAACAGAACAAGATATATATATTTTTGATCGCGTCTGTTTCTAGCCTTCTGGAAACCCATCTTCGACGTGATGCAACATAAAATCTGTTTTCTCGGATGATATTCAGACACAGACCAAATGAACACATCCCTCTCCACGAAACTGTAAAAGGGAGGCAGTGGATTTATATATATATATATATACATATCTGTTAGGCTAAATGTGGCTTAACAGCAGAGTCCTCATCCTGGACTGTTTGATCAGCTGTTGATTATTAGATCGCCTCTGCCGTCTTATGTTTATTATATGTTGCTCAATTCGATTTCCTCGCGATGGATTTATGCATAACAGGTGTTGTTTGAGCCCGAGAGCACAGCAAGAGCATGAGGCTTTATTATGTGTTTTTCTCTCGATTTAACAAACAGTGAAACAAAGCGACTGGGATCATTTTTTTGTTGTTGTCGCCGTGAGAGAAGAACAGATCCACACACACACACACAAAAAATGAGGGGATGAAAGGTAGGTTATCATCTCTCTCTCTCTCTCTCTTCCTCACACACACACATGCACGCACGCACACAGCAGAGGTGATTTTGACACCTGTTCATCTGTTTTTCACTCCAGCCCGTGTTTCAGGCCTAGCTGACATGGCAGCCATCTAATCAGGTGAAATGATATTTGTCAAGGTGGCAGAGGGCTGTTATGTATGGGGAGGGGGATTAAGCATATACACTTACAGCAAATCATATTGTGTTTCATGGCCTACATAGGCAAGGCCCACTCAGACAAGCACAGCTATGATTTATTGTCACCTCATGCCTATAAATGAGTTTTTTTTAGGGGAGGCTGCATCTCAAATTTATTTCTTTGTTCTTTTTTGATTGCATTTTCACGTTGTTAATCATGTCTTCTCTAAATAAGGCGTATTGTTGGCTCCTTGCTAAAACACTGAGGCCCTGACTATGATAATCACAATGATAACTTTCTCCTCCTGTTGAGTAAAAATCCACATTTCACACGTACAGGCCTACGGTAAAAACCAAATGGCTGCCTGCTCTGCTCCATTATATCCTCATATTTGTTATGTGCTGTGAGTGGTATACAGATTACACCCTCTGCTCTTTAACCGACTGTCACGCACATACACATGCACAGAGCAGCAGAGAGAAAGCATAAAATGTTCTTTGCTCATTTACAACATCTCTGTTTGTTGGACATGCCCAGTGTTGGTTGTACTGTGTCTGCTCCATCCCCCTGTACACCCCCATGCATTCACTCAAACACCCACACTTGCACAAAGTATGTGAGCTGTTGTATCTTAGCAACGGGCAAGGTAATTACTGAGAGAGCCAAGGAGCTGGCATGCTGTAGAGCTGCTGATCTGATCCCAGCCATAGAGAAACAGGAAGGCAGAGATTTCCACTGTGTTGCCCAACACAGCACTTCTGTGTCAATGCTGTTAAATGTAAGTTTTGTTTCCGTTTAGTGGACTGTTCTAGACCTAACAGGCACGTCAGACATCTTGTTTTTCATTCTTCAAAAATGTGTGTCTCTGTTCACAGGTGGTGAGGTTGTGGACAAAGAGGAAAGATGAGTCTGTTTTGTAGAAAAGATCCTTACGGCCTCTCCTTGTAAAGACGAGAGAGCCGTGGGAGACGACGGCTGTAGGAGGATCAGTAGTGTTTATAAAGGGCCCTGAACCAGGCAGGCTCTCGTGGAAGGTGACAGAATGGCTAACCAGAGCTTTGCCATCGACGGCCCCGGCAGTTTGCTCGCTGTGCTGGCTTCACAGAGCGGACTGGCAAGAGGCGGCGGCAGCAGCAGCAGCAGCAGCAACAGTGGAGGAATCTCTGCCACAGATGTGTCTGCCTACTTTAAGCTGGTCTTCTTGGGTTTGATCATCTGTGTCAGCCTTGTAGGCAACCTCTTGGTCTCCATGCTGGTCCTACGAGACAGGACACTCCACAAGGCTCCTTACTTCTTTCTCCTGGACCTGTGCCTAGCCGATGCAGTTCGCTCTGCTGCCTGCTTCCCCTTTGTGCTGGTTTCCGTCCACAACAGCTCGGCCTGGACTTACAGTGCCTTGAGTTGTAAAGTTGTGGCTTTTATGGCCGTGCTGTTTTGTTTTCACGCTGCCTTCATGCTGTTTTGTGTGGCTGTCACCCGCTACCTTGCCATCGCCCACCACCGATTCTACGCCAAGCGCATGACCATCTGGACCTGCGCCGCCATCATTTGCATGGTGTGGACTCTGGCCGTTGCCATGGCGTTCCCACCTGTCTTCGATGTGGGGACATACAAGTTCATCCGTGATGAGGATCAGTGCATTTTTGAACACCGCTACCTGAAGACCAACGACACCCTGGGCTTCATGCTCATGCTGGCTGTGGTGGTCCTGGCCACCCACGGTTTCTACGCCAAGCTGCTGCTGTTTGAGTACAGGCACCGCAAGATGAAACCTGTCCAGCTAGTGCCAGCTATCAGCCAGAACTGGACCTTCCACGGTCCTGGGGCCACAGGTCAAGCTGCAGCTAACTGGATTGCGGGGTTCGGTCGTGGTCCCATGCCACCCACTCTGTTGGGCATCAGGCAGAATTTACACAATCAACACCGGCGGCTGCTCGGGATGGAAGAGGTGAGGTCAGAGAGGAGGCTGGGCAGGATGTTCTACACCATCACCCTGCTCTTCCTGGTCCTCTGGGCTCCCTACATCGTGGCGTGCTTCTGGAGGGTGTTCGTCAAGTCCTGCACCATCCCTCACAAGTACCTTTCCATCACAGTGTGGATGAGTTTCGCCCAAGCCGGAGTCAACCCCATCTTCTGTCTCCTGCTCAACGAGGACCTGAGGAAAGTGCTGAGAGCTCACCTGCCCACCTACTGGAGGACTAAACAACACCTGCCCCAGGATGAGGCCTACTGCATTATGTGATAAGATATAAGCTTAATGAAGAGAATGTTTCAGGTTTTAAAGGGAAATTTGGAGAGTAGAAGCGATGTAGTGCACCTTGGTTACGTGTCTGTTTTGTTGTTTTGCACAACAAAATCAAATTTTTGCCAACAAATGCAGGCACAGTGCCATTTCATTAAGAATGTCGATGTTTAAATAAATGTGTCAGGTGCAAAGGTTCGAACAGGGCGATAGAAACGCCCCGGTAACACTTTAATGGTTTGTATTTCCGATGATGTACTGTATGATTAATACGTAGGAAAGATCACAACAATCACCGCTCCAACTAAGTGTGACAGATGCCATTTTAAAATAATGTTGCCTTATTTCAGTGGGACACGCCCCAGAGCTTTCAACTGAGAATTTGTTTCTGTGTCACATGAGGCACAAAACAGACACACAGAGGGTTGAAATCCTTGAAGAAGTGTGCTGTGGACTGTGAATAGGAAGTGTTGATCAGAGCGTTACTAACTCTGAGACACGTCAAGGAACTCAAAGGGTCTGAATGGACTGATAGACCACCCCGGACGCCTTTTCATGTAATTCAAAGGAGACTGCAGAATATTGAATGGACCCAATAACCTTGGATACATTTAAATAGCTGTTGTGAACCCAAGAAGCCCCTAACATGCTTGATTTTTTGGACTTGATTTAGGGCGTGTCAGGTTTCTTTGTATCATAAAAAAATGCCTGTTTTCCTTTATTTGTAAACTATACATGTTAAGCAGATGACACTATTTTGAAATATGACTTGATTTCATATTGTATAGACTGTACGGGAATGTACATTCCTGCTTGTGTGTTTTTATATAGCAATTGTGTGTATGTGTGTGTGTGTGTGTGTGTGTGTGTGTGTGTGTGTGTGTGTGTGTGAGAGGAAGAGATAGAAAGAGAAGAAAGGAGGGAGGGAGAACGATGAGAGAAGTAATGATGATAGAATAGGTTCCAGTAATATTGAGTCAGTATGAAAGCAGCCTCATCTTGGTGTCTCAAAATCATGCAAAATTGAACAATCATCATATGGAAACGTATCCTTTAAATGGATTTCCGTGACTGAAAATGTAGTCTGATTTTTAATGGTAATGTACAAGCAAATGTGAACTATAGATGGATAATGAAAACGGGGACAGAATAATTAGAAAACAACACTTGTACATTGCAAACAGGCCATAGGATTTAATGACTTGAATGATGATGTAAATTACGTCGTTTAAAAAAAAAAATCATTAGCAAATGAACATTTATTTGCAAATGATGGTCTTGGGAATGTTTTTAAAGTACTGTTATGCTCTCACCAGAATACAAAAAAAAAAAAAAAAAAAAAAAAAAATGAAGAAATTAAGTGGCACTTAATGTGAAGGAAACTTGAATGTTAACAGGCCCTCTTATATTTCCCCTCAACGTAAATGTCACAATTCGAGTGTCCTGGATCACAGTAAGTTCAAAATCAAAACGTCGTCAGGCTGGATACGACCCCAGAGATGTTTGGTGTGTGGAAACCAGCTTAGACTACATTAAGGTGTCTCTCCAAATTAAGAGTCATGTAATACAAATGTCAGACCTACAGTATGTTAGGCATAGATATACTTGTGCAGTCAATTTTCTAAATGTGGACACTTGCACAGCATACTGTATTAGCATGCATTCCACTGCATTTCATAGATTCAAGACTGTGGATTACAACTTGTACAGATGTTGATATGGGAAGACGAAGTGAAAAGTGAACTGAGGTCCATAATTTTTACGTCTGGCATTCCTTCGCGAGATGATATTCTGTAACTGTACAGTTTAACTGAGGTGGTTCTTTTGCCCACTCATCAATAAAGACTCTACTTTTGATGCATTTTGAGTCATGACCTGCCTGGATGTTGACATGGCTGAACACTTCACAGGAAATACACCACTTTACAGCACAAATTACATCCTGTGTGCGTTTTAGTTCCTGAAAATATACACACACACAAAAAAAGGTACATGAAATGGAAAAGTCATCTTGACACTTTCCTCTCTTCACTGACCACTGACTAACAACCGGTGTAGAGTCGAAAAGGATTTGTGATTTCTTACCCAAGTACCAACCTTTCCAATCGGTGGAGACAGGTGTCTAAATACACAAAAAACGTAAGAGATATCTACAAACTAGAACTGTTATACAAGGCTTGAACTGAACAACTGTGTGAGAACAAAAAACGTGTACGTTTCTTAAGCTAGCGGTCTAATATACCTAAACCTTCCTGCAACAAAACTTAAAGTGAGACGATGTAGCTTTTGCTAACCAGCAGCCAGTACAGCTGTGAATGAAAACATACAGAATAATGCTAAAACATAATGCCACGGTTCCACAAATAGAGAAGAGTCATAAAGTTGAGAACATGACAAAGCCCTGTCATATAATGTTATACAGCAATGCCTATCTAAAGTTTGCTAAAATTAGCTAACATTAGCCACCATAAACTAGGCTACTGGTCATACCAGACCAAGTGAGGCTGTAGCAGCAAAACCACCGACTGTACTGAATTGAGCAAAGGATGCATTTGTCTTCTTATGAATTCAGCTTTTCATTTATAAGAGGAAGAATGTGTTTGTTTTTTTTACCTTCAAAGGTTACCTAGGCTCGCTTTAAACAACGAAGCAAAAACAAATATATTGGAAGGTCCTTGAAATGTGTTGCAAAAACAGACAAAAGAGTGAGGGGACTCAAGCATTAACACACTGAAGGACATGCACAGTCGAAACCAAACTCCATAGATGATGAGTTAACTTAATTCACATTTAGACTCTAAAAAACTAGCATTTGATATCGATGCTCCAAAGCAGAACCTTGAAATGCGATGGAGTATTAATTTTCTTTACCTCATCACATGACATATACAAAGAAGAGGATATTTAATACAGCACAAAATCCAGAAATAGTGACGGCAAAATAATGTAAATAAAAATAACTGCTCCTCTGTAGCAGGCTTTTAGCAGCATCTGTGGAATCTTTTGTGTAAACCGAGAAATGGGTTTAAGGCGGCATCCAATCTCTCAATGGACCAGAAAAACAAATTCTATTCTTCAAAGCTCTCATATGCTTGTGGTACCATATCTGGATGAATAAAAGTTTATTTTACAAGTAAAAAAATACCACTGCTAATAATAGAAAGCATTTTAATTGTTTCTGTTAAGGATTAACTCCTCTGCATGATAAGGAACATAAATAAAATACTTCATGTACTGAATCTCTCTCTAGTGGTAAAACAAATCGTACAGACTCCACATGTACAGCAAACCTTATGCAACCAGCCATACTACATAATTATATTTGTGCCATTATAAAATAAAATGGAAAGGATGGGGAGAAAATAATATTTTTCAATCTTAATTAGGGCCTGATTGAAACCCAGCCATCGCATGATTGTGTATTCTCTCGATAAACAATTAGCCCATATTTTGAATTTGAATGAGAGATAATTTCCATTGTCTTTATTTGTGCGCTCAGACTGTGGCTGATGGAAAAGATGTTTCCATAGTGAGCAGCATCAACTGTGTGAACATCCTCTAAATAGTCCAGGTTTAACAGGTTGTATCTGACTCTGCCTCTCTGTCTCACCAGAGCTGATGTTGAAGATTAATCTAAAGTGCTTATTTTTAGTTTTCTTCCCACTTCCCTCCAAGATACACCACAACAAAAGGCTGCCTTACTCATTTGAGAAAACTTATCCATCGCCCACTGTATGTTCTGAAGATGCAGAGTTGTGCAGAGGCCTAGCTGCATTGTCCTATCAGAGCACTCAAGTTTTGTGTTGCTCTCTTGGATAGGATTTCTTGTTTTTTTTTTATCAGCACCTATCCTGCCTGTTTCAAACAAAGCCCCGTCCTGACCTTCCCAAACAGCAACCATTCATTGTGCTTTCACTCCCACACAGCCACATTTGTACGTCACAATACCCTCACCAACCTTGAGGCGAAAACAATCAAGTCTGAGGGCACTGCACTTGTGCATAAATCATACATAATGTGTTTGAAATGTTAAATCACAGATTCCTACGCACACCGTGCTCCCAGTGACTTTTTTTCAACCTGTTTCCACAGTTTTTAGTTCATTATGTATGTCTTTCTCTTACACTGTGACGGTGTAAACAGTGTGGAGATGGCAATGTGAGACATAATGTCTCGAATTGCAGGGATACATTAGTCTGTCAATGCAACACTAATGTATCATTGTTACAGCTTGTCTAGACCTAGAAAATAGAAATTTCTTCATGCGTGGGAGCTTGAATGTGTGGTTGGGATCTAATTCAGTGGTTTCAAAAGTGGGGGTCAGGACGCGTCCAAGGGTTCCAAGAAATATTTGAGGGGTCACCAGGCCACCACACTTCTGCTAAACAAAATCATGTATATTTATTTCATATTTTGCTGTTTTTCTTGTGAAATATTAGATACCTTCACCTCTTGGCCTCTAAAAATCCTTCAAGTGAAACAAAATCAGAAAAGGAAAAATCACTCTTTGGTTGAACTGCTCACAACTCATATCATCACAAACACTGTGAGATGTCTCGAGTCGACATTACTTTAATGGATTACAATCCGAAAAGGTTGGGAACCTCTGATCTACCTGATAGTTGTGGATATTTACAGTGTACCTGCAACTAACTACACCTACACAAGTATTATGATATATTTGACCAGAAACCTCAATATTGATAATGTGAGAACATTTTGGGGTTTGATTGTTGGTGCTTTAAAGAGATACTTACACACAAGAAATCGACTACACAGCAGTGCTTTGGGCTAAATGCTAATGTCAGCATGCTAACATGCAGATGTTTAGCACGTATGTTCACCATATTCAGTGTGTTAGTATTTTAACAGATGGTAATTAGCACAATACACAAAGTACAGCTGAGTTTGATGTAAATGTTATTAGTTTTGCAGGTATTTGGTCATACAGTGCCTCACAGCAAGAGGGTTCTGGGTTCGCACCCGCCGGCCGGCTGGGGCCCTTCTGTGTGGAGTTTGCATGTTCTCCCCATGTCTGCGTGGGTTCTCTCCAGGCACTCCGGCTTCCTCCCACCATCCAAAGACATGCAAGTTGGGTTAATTGATGATTCTAAATTGTCCGTAGGTGTGACTGTGAGTGTGAATGTTTGTCTGTCTCTATGTCAGCCCTGTGATTGACTGGTGACCAGTCCTGGGTGTACCCCGCCTCTCGCCCAATGTCAGCTAGGATTGGCTCCAGCCCCCCGCGACCCTCTAAGAGGATAAGCAGTATAGAAAATGGATGGATGGATGGTCATACAGTAAAGTATTGGACAAATTTAAATTTTGACCTGATGATGGCGCTAGACTGAAAGTCAGGGGATCACCAAAGTCATGGAATTTATCCTTGAGGGACCTGAAATATCTGTAGCAAATTTCACAGCAATTTAGCCGTCAAGATATTTCACTAATTTTTCACTTGATCGCAAAAGTCAGTAGGATTCATCCTCTGGGGACCATGAATGTCTGTACAAAATTTCATGCAAATACATCAAACTGATTTTGAGATATTTCAGACTGCTGGACCAAAATGGGGGGCTGACTGACGTTGCCATCCATAGAGCTACGCCACTAGCATAGCTAAAAACATCATTATAAATGTGATTATCATTATTGATGGCCAAATCAGCTAGAACACACTCAAAAGGTCAAATATTATTGAACATTACAGCCTTAAAAGACAACATATAAGCTCTTTCAGAATGTTAAAACAACCAGAATCCCAAGACAATCATACCTGAGCTCATAACACAATATTATAGATATGTCGCCCAGCTCCAAATGCAACAGTACATTTTTACACATCTTTTAGTCATTGATTTTGGGGGGGGGGGATCCTGTGCAAATCTTGGAGACCCACACAATGACTAACACACTCCTACACCGTAGGTTTGACCACCCTACTACATTATGCTCTTCTGTTATTACTATTTCCGTTTGTTTCAAATATATTGTGAAAAAAAGGAACAAAGACTGCTGACAGTTACAGTAGTTTATTCTGTATGTGCGTTAAATAAATGATATGAATCTCCAACCAGCATGAACTGAAAACACACACACACACACACACACACACAGATAAGTACAAACACATAAAAACACACTTGTTTGTCTTTTGGGATGATCAATTTGATATTCCTACCGACTGAATCTGAGCTCAATGTCATGCACATGGTCTCAAATGCAAACAGGCAATTGCAGAACAGCAAATAAGGCGGTTTTACTACACTTGATTACACTGCTTGAATAACAGTTACATAAATAGTGAACTAGATCTACGCCAGAGGGACTGTCAGTGTGATACAAAGTGTTGGATCTGGTTTTTCTGGAAGATTACGTTGTATCCTCTTCACATGAATTCAGTCATATCTGTACAAGTCAGAGGTAAGCCATGACACATGCATGGGAGTAGTGCTGTCTCTTTCTTTCTTTGTTGAAAAGCAATTTCTCAGCTGCAGGAGTATTGACACGCAAACACACACACACACACACCTCTTGAATTTCTAAGACATCCCAACCACCTACACAGCATGGTGTTCTGATTGCACTTGAGTATCATTAAATTAAAACGATTAACGCATCCTGTTACATTCCAGTGAAAATCTACAGACTTGTTATTGGACGGTTAAGGAGCGACGGGCCTTTTGTATGCGGTGGATGGAAGCATTTTATTGGTGGATCAGTCACTTTTGCTCCCGCCTCCAGATGATGACCATGCCGGTGGAATCGGCAGATGCCAGTAAACTCTCGTCACAGTTGAAGCTGACATCCAGCACTGGTCCCCCGTGACCCTGTAACTTGTTCACTATCGCCTTGGTGTTTCGTTCGACGTCGAAAAAGTAGACACAGGCGTCCTCACTGCCAGTCACTGCGGGAGAGGGAAAATCAGAAGATCAAGAGTTAAATGATGAAGAGAAATTACATTACTACATAAATAAATGATGGATGGCTTATTAAAACAATTCATTTTGAATTGAAAATGGGTATCTCAGTAGTTTACACTGCCTCTAACTATCTCAAGAGACAGTGTTAAAATCACTTGTATGCACTATACAGCCTTTAAGTTTCTAGCAGCAAAAAAATGCCACTTAACAGTCAAGAGATACAGAGTTGAAGCCAGTTTTGCCACAAACACTTCTCAGGTGTCTGTCAGGTCATGTCCTTTTTTGAAATAATGTAGGCAGCCCTGTTGCAAAATATCTGTGGCATTTGTAAGAATGAAATTGCAACACATCCTTAACCGAAGAATCTCGAGGGTATTGTTATGAGTGAGATCCTTCTGTTAATTGGAGACACAAACCTGATAATTTAAACACTGACAAGCCTTGAATAAAATGAACAGTTGATTGTTAGGAAATAATAAAAGGAAAGTCAAGTAAGGTGAAGCTCTGAGGCAGAGCGTGTCAAATATAAATGCTCTGATGTACACAACATGCTGTATAACGCTTTACAAAACCAATTAAATTCACTCAGAAATACATACAAGCTAACAAGGTAGGTTACTTAATTGCTGAAAGGTTGCTATTTTGGCTTTTCCTTTTATCCAAAAGCAGCAGTATGCTATTTTTTGCATATCTTTTTTCCCCCCACATTGGATAGCCTGCAGCATATAATGAACTGTGGTCTAATTTTCTATTCAAACATCACAGCAAGAACACAGAGACTTCTTACCCACACAGGCCCCCTGTCTGAAAGACATGAGAGGGCAGAAGATGCTATGGACGAGCTGGGAACCATGCTGGATAGGGAAGCTTCTCTTCAGCTGTAGTGTACCATCATTGTCCACCACCCTGCCAACGCAAAGGGGGCACAACTGATCAAATTCAATGTAGCAATTTAAATATATCTTCACATACATGTTGCTACACCAATGAAGATGGCACAGCTGAGACAAAACTGCCTGTTAATAAACGGTGACTTGCCCTTACAGACTGACCTGTACAGCAACAGCTTATTGACACAGGCGTTGATCAGCAGGGAGGGGTCTCTGGCCTCTCGGCTAATCCAGGACCGAGCAGATATGCTGCAGATGGAGCTGCCTTCACTCACCACCAGGCGCTTGGCTTTGGTCAGCTTCCCTGCAGGGTGGGGGGGGGACCATTCAGTGCATGATACAAAAACTAATTATAATTTGTGATCTGTCACTGCACACTTTGCCCTCCTCTGCCAAATGGAAATGTTGTGAGCGTACCTGTGGCCATGTCAAAGAGGAAGGAGAAGATGCTCCCCCTGTCATCACCAGCCCAAAGGATCCTCCCCGGAGCATCAAAGGAGAGAGACAGCACGCGGCCTGTCAGCTTACTGGAGCCCCCCTTCACCTTCTTCCCAGTGGAGATGTTCACCACCTGCAGGTGGTGCTTGCTGTTTCCCACCTGCAACACAGAACTGGGAGTGAGGACCTTCATTATTTACACAGAGCAGCACTGAGATACTGACTGGGAACAGCACTGGCTGTAGTTTGTTTTTTCTGGTGCAGTTAGACTAGTGAAAACCAGCGCAGGTCTATTACTAGACACTAACAGAAAGCATCTGCTGTCATCTTGTGTTCAGGCAGATGAGACTAATACAAGGACGCTCTGGCAGACAGACCAGTTAAACCTGTACAAACCAGAAAGAAACCTCCTTTCTTCCTCTCCTCTAATGCTTTTGTTTATTGTTGTACTATCAGTTAAAAACAAAGATAATTCTCCCTCATGTTTCATTTAATGAGCTGTAAATGGACACTGCTATGCACAACACTGCTCTCATTTTACATTCTGCCCATCAATCAAAGTATTTGCCATTGACAAAGCAGAGTACAAACAAAATTATCCAAGACATTTACCACTTTTGTTTTGGTAACAAAACATGACATTCAGTTCTAAAATTTAAATCAATATCTGCACAGTGTAAATACGCAAGCAGTAATTTGGAATGAGGTGAAAAGCTACTGTTGAGAGGTTTGGTCTCTGCATGCTTTGTTGTTTTGTAAATATACCTCCCTCACAAAAAATGAGCCGGTGTTTTGAGTAAAATAAGATGCATGATAATTAATTAATTTCACAGCATGTTGTGTACAAGTGAACAGAGAAAGGTGAAAGGTGTTATGGTTTTTTTCAGGTTTAACCAGTGTCTTGCCTCGCAAGGTTTTCACAATAGTCTCAATATAGTCCTTTTCCCATTTGCCACAAACTAAATACTGACACACAAATGTCATTCGCACTGATTCAAGTCCTCTTCAAATGGCAAAATCTGCAAACACAGTTTCAAGCTGCACTGTGCAGTCTGGACTGAAATTCAGACATTTGAAATGTCAATAGTGCATCATGTACTTTATGTTAAGTGCTCAATTAGAGAATTTGAGTTTATTTTAAACAGACTTGTATGACTTACCACAGTAATGCATGCAGATATGCAACTTGTTTCAAGACTGTTAAGAAGATTATTTAATGTTACTGAAAGTATTTTTAGAAATTTACTTTTTATAAGAAATTCTGAATTACCACTGATTTACTGTGACCTCAATATCAAAGTATCACAGCTGGTACTGAACTCAAACATGAGAGGGAAAATATTTAAAATATTCTTTAAAAATCTATTAAAATACTAGTATAAAACTAAAATGGTGCATCCTCACTCATAGATTTTAAAGTTGAGGACACAAAATAAAACTTTCCTTTCCAGTCTCACAATAAGTTCTTAAGTGCTTTTCAATGTCGTTACCCGTAACCCAAGTTTTTGTGGTACTAAGGAATTACTACTAGAGAATATAAAAACTACAACATGTCTCAAACGGGACTCACCACAGTAAGGTTGTTATTCATTGGCTGGAAGGTGCAGCAGAGCAACTCGCTGGACTCTGGGTCTCTGACCTCTCGGATGCACCGACCATCCTCCGTGTTCCAGATACGCAGAGTCCCATCTAGTGATGTCGACACAATGATGTCATTGCTCAGAGACCAAGCAAAGTCTGTGACAGGACCCCCGTGACCCTTCAGGGTCACCTTAACACTGGGAGGAGACGGAGACAATGTCATGATGGACAGGGTGCCGTCCAGTGAGCAGCAAGCAAGGAGGTGCTTGTCATCATTGGCAAACTGTAACCGCGGAACTAAAAGAAGAAGAGGAAGATAGAGTGAAATAAATGTTGAAGATTAATGTATACAAATGGATTATGATCAATTAAAAACAATTTACTCACCAGCAGAGTCTACATGTTGGTCAAATATGTGGTGCATGCCAGCAAAAGCATAATTTTCACTCAAAGTTGTGTCCCCTGCCATGGCGCGACTGGCCTCTGCCACTGAGGTGGGCACCAAACTGCCCGGAGGCCTGCGGCCAGAAATAAAAGCCACCATGTAAGCGTATAATCAATACAACACACCTCACAACCCTTGCCTACAGCTGACAACTCAATATGAGATATCTGATCATTACTCAGTGCAACCAAACCAGAATTACAGCCAGTAAATCCAACAAAACACAATAGCTCAAAGGAAAAATAAATCAAAGAGAATTCAATTGCTTGAGACAATGAGACGATGCAAGCTGAGGATCTCTGTGTGGTGTTCTTCTGGGTACCTCTCATCATAGTTGGCTCTGTTCATCTGGGCCTGTAGCTGGTAGGAGCCTCTGCTGACGGACCGGCGGTGACCACGAGCCCCTTGGGCGCGGGGGTCCTCCTCGAAGTCCTGCCCGAGAGGAGAGGGAGGGAGGGGAGCCATAGGGGGAGACAGAACCTCGTAGGAGTGAGTGCAAGTAAAGAAGGAACTCGTGAGCACAAATAATCATAAAATTACCATCAATAATTCCTGAAAACCTATTGAAATTACCATGCATCTTTAAATGAATGATATTGCCCATATACAAGGGCAATGCCAGCCATTTCAACCAAGCTGCTCAGCTTAATATGCATGGGCAAAAAAAGTGTTGTTTGGCTATTCTGCTGATTTATGAAAACTAAGGTCTAGCCATCCAGATGGCTCTCGTATGTTGTATCCTATATTTTCATTCCAACTCTCAGATATTTTTTATATCTCCTTTTCCAAATTAGTAAACACCCCCACCCCCTCCTATTCTTTCACTTCTACTTTCCCTGCCCTTTCTATTTCTTTGGGTCTGACCTCCATGCGGTCCAGTGTGGTGCGGGAGCTGCGCACACTGCTGGCCCTGAAGCTGCTCTGCTCAGACAGGGGCCCGTAGCGCAGGGCCAGCAGCTGACTGCGCAGCCTCAGGTACTGCCTGCGCAGCCCCGGCTCAAAGCCACACTTGGCGTTCTCTCTGAGCAGCTGGCTGCGTCGGCGGATGTACTGAGTTCGGAACTGTGGGAACGTAGGCGTGCGGTAAGCATTGTACCTGGGGAGGGAAAGAATTGACACAGCACACACAATAACTCACAAGTGATCCATAAGCAATTACACGTCTGAATAGCTTCTTCATCAGTTTGGACTATTAAAGCATGCTGCATGATTGAGTCTCACCTTGCGTCCACTGCCAAAACCTGCTGCCAAACTGCTGCCATTCCACAAGCACTCTGGGTAGAGAGGAATCCACTGCCTGGGCAGTTTCCTGTCAAAATACACAACACCCACTTCAGATTTTTTAGACACCTTTACCAATAAACATTACATTGACGCACTG
Source organism: Macquaria australasica (assembly GCA_005408345.1). Classification (NCBI taxonomy): domain Eukaryota; kingdom Metazoa; phylum Chordata; class Actinopteri; order Centrarchiformes; family Percichthyidae; genus Macquaria; species Macquaria australasica. The sequence goes on from SEMN01000027.1 coordinate 983,260, forward strand.
TATGAGAATGTAGCTTAGCTAACATGAATACCACCCCCACCCTCCCATCCACAGCGCTGACTCAGGTGATGATACAGAATCTAACAGCAACAAAGGGAGAATACCCTGTTATTTGACTTTGACACCAGGAAATAATTGTTGAGGTGAACTGAAATAGTCAAATGGAGCTAACGAAGGAATGGGTTGGGCCGTTTTTTTGTTTTCTTTTTGCAGGCGAGCCTTCTCGACAGCTAACGTTAGCTGGCAGTTAGCACGTCAGCCACAACATCACATGCGACGTCCTCGCATAAAAATCTGTCTTCGGCCCATTCTTCGATGTACACGGAAAACCCACCAGTTAGCAACTGTACACAGAGTATTAGGCAGTGTATCGCGATAATACAGCAAAGAAACACCGAGAAACGCGTATAAAACGCCGCTCACCTTCCTTAGCTTTTCTCCATCGCTGCCGTTTCTGTCGGGTCACGTGACGCGCGGTGACCAGCCCACTTCGTGATGTGGCGCCACACGAATCCGGGACGGATGGACGGACGATTCGCAGCGTTTTTCGTGATTTATCGTTTGATCCGGCACGATGAGCCGAGCGCAATTTGATCCGATGGATTAGAAAGTGCAGCAGGCCGCGACCAAAACCAGACACGACTTTATTTACAGCGTCATGGTTTCGTAGGATGGAAATGACATTTTTCTCAGCACATTAACATCATGATTTTATTCTGTCTGTCGTCCTCCTAACCCCCCAGCCCTACACACAAGCACACAGTAATGTCAGTGGTAGGCCTATTACTAGTATTTACCTATTGGGAATGGTGCCTTTAAGGACCACAGGGGTAAAATAATCAATTTGTTAATATCATCAATATTTTACTAGCCTGTATGGAAGTCCACACAGTAAGAATGCAAAAGATGGCAAAATTAAGCCTCACTTAATGATCCCTGTTATTATCCTCCACGTCTACAGTGCTGACAATTCTGAAAACTAATTTAGTGTTGTCATGTAACAACAAAATCTTCTCATTTGGGTTTCTCAGGACAAAATCCTGATCCTCCATCCAATTTCAAATATGGCTGAACAACATGAAAGAAAGTTACCCCTGGCCCAGTAGACTATTTAAAAAAAAATATATATATACACCATCACGTTGGCCGTAACATGATGAAAATGCTTTCTTGTCATGGACAATAGGTGAACACACAGTTCCAGTGGCTTCACAATGGCAGTATTACAAGGTCAGCTCTGAGGTTTCGCCTGGCTCAGCAAAGACCTGCAGAGCTGCGGGGCATGCTGCTCAGCTGACGGGGCTCTTTGCTTGTTCATGGTGCTCTTTCTCGAAGGGGCCCCAGTGACAGAGCCATTCACAAACACGGGCCATAAATGACCGAGTTGAACACCACATTAAGCACTGCATTCTCAAAAATCAGCCCTGACTCTGGAGCACAGCCAAAATGCCAGGAACAAAAGGTAAGCAATGTGAAACAAAAATATATGTCTACAAAATATCTTTGTTTAATTTGTCTGGATACCACCAGAAGAGCTGTATGTTCACTGACATAGAAATTAGATGACTAATTTAAAAAAATGAAGCAAAAGTGACTGTTTCCACTATTTTCAGGTAATAAGTCGGACAAGAAGTCAGCTACCAAGGTAGGAAAATCATTACTACACAAGTCCAAATTCCCAGATTTTCTTCTCAATATGTAAATTTCTGTTGCTTCACTTTATTTATATTTGCTTTAATTTCACAGCAACCTCAGAGTCCTAAAGAGCAGCCGAAGAAAGGTGATCAGAAAGGAGATGATAACAAGAAGCAAGGAGGTAAACATTTACATTAAACCTACATTTTGTCAGCATGTGACTCAAACCTGTGCACAGACTATATGATTTCTAAACAGGAAAAGAAATAGTTTTGTGCAGGATTGATACAGTCCTTCAGTGGTTTGGGACACTACAATAAACCCCCTATGTCTGGCACACAGTGCGGAAATGAGGTGCTGATTGCTGTGTCCCCAGTGAAGGTATCTGTCTGTGTTTCATCCCCTAGCAGGACAGCCGAAGGGAGAGAAGCAATAACTTCCAGGCATTTGTGAAGATGGCTTTGGAGACGCTGCTGGGGTCCTGCCGTCGTAAACATGGCGGCCCCCGGGGCAAACAGGGCTGAGTGTGCTGCACTTTCCCCCTGAGCCTGCAGACTCGGCTGTTGTGCGGCCTTCCAATACAGCATCTGCTCACCTCTCACAGAGGCAGAAAGTGAACCCGATCTCCATCCGTCACCATCTGTTGTTCAACCTCTGTTCCTCCTCCCCCCTCTCCAACCTTTTGCTGCGCCCTTCCCCACACTGTCCTCTCTGGCTTATTGGATGCTCAGAAATAGACTCGAGGTTAAACCGGACCATTGCTTTGAGCTACAAAAAAAACTCTTTCCGATCCTTCCCTAATTCACCCTCATACCATGATTTGCTGTCTAACAGTCAATTAATTCTTCTTGTAAATAATAATTCAAATAAACAACAATTTCTTATGGCAGTCCATGTGTATGTGGCTTCTATTTATTCCCAATATCCTGACATTTCACATCTTCTCAGACATTTCCTGTTTGGATCTTTTTCCACATTGAATTAAACAAAGACAGCAGTCCAGGTTTCATGTAAAATTTTTATAAAAATATCACAGGTGTATCAGAGCCTTCACATTTACAGGGAGAAAAGTTGGCTTAAAGTAAATATCAGAATAATATTTAAAATACTCTTATACTTGTGGGATTGACTGGCGCTAGGTCTGCAGAGACGGAGCACTTGTTCTCAGGCATGAACGAACATTCAGGCTCTAATCTAAAACACTACATCTTAGTCAAGAAGCAAATCCTTTGACGTTCTAGATTTAAGAAAGATATAGACAAAATGTGAACACAATCTGATACAGACGCTTTGATTTGATTCTTTCATCAGTTACATAAATGCATCATTAAAAGCAGCAGTGTAATAAAAATCTGTACTTAAGGATACATATTTAATATAGTGTACTGTATCATTTAATCTAATATGAAATTGGAAGAGAGGTTTTAACATTTTTCCCCTACAGTAACATGTGTGGAATACCCTGATGCTAAACTTTTATTTTTTAATACTGAAGAGTGAAAGAGTGTTTCAAATGTTCACAAATACTAATCGGACCTTCTCTAAGCAAAGGCAAAGAATCCATTTTAAAAGGAAAATATAAAAATAACACCAAACAAAATACAAACACCATTAGGAAATTTCACCACAAAAATGAATTCATAGACTTACTCATTCATTTTCTTTATCTAAAATTCACAAAAGGGAAAATAATTATTGGCGACATTGTAATTGCTGCCTCATAACCTTAACTTGTGCTCTTTTTATTCAAAAGTCAACTCTTCGTTGTCTTACACATGCTCAAGAGACAAGCTCTGTTAAAGGAGAAGTGATATTCTACATTTTTTCCTATTGCCAACAAATCCCATGAAAAGACCAAAACCAACAATGAATTGATTCTACTAACAAGAGTTGCACTGGGCGACATGTTCATCTTCATTACAATGAACGTGGGCACTGTAGTTTATTTTGAGTCAATCCCCGCATAAGATAAGATAAGCCTTTATTGTCCCACAGCGGGGGAAATTTTATATACAGCATCATCCTGCTGCTGTATATACTCATTAGAGCACGAAATGTGTAGTCATCCGCTGCTAAAAATAGTTCCCAACAAATGCACTATTTACTCTTGTTTGAGAAACGTTTGCTAAAAACTACAGTAAATTATTCAGGCTTTTAAAACTTTTAAGCATATAGAATTGGCTTGGGGCTGAGAGCCACAAGGGAGGAAGTCAGAAAGTATTGAGAGACGGACTAACGCATTGTTGGTTTTGGTCTTTTCATGGAATTTGTTGAAAATAAGAAAACCATAGAATATCAGCAGCCTTATCCTTCAAACCTAAAAATACGATTGTAAAACACTTGAGGTGATGGGAAACCACATCTGGAGGACATCTGCCACAGTCGACTCTGAAACCTAGATAATGGGCTCTATCGTGTGTCCACAGAAAGGAGCAGCCGATCTCCACCATGCTGATAGATATTGATTGTGACTCACAGTGAGACATCGGTAACTGCTGTCACAACATGAGGGCTTGACAACTGCGGCTCAGATAAAAAGAACATGATTAGGAAGAACGGGAGGGTGGAGCGGGCTATCATTTCATGGATATCAAAACTAGTCCCCAGCAGGTTAGAATAATAGATTACCCAGCCAACAAGCGGTGCAACCTGAACACTGCGTGTTGGTTTATTGTTGTATAGAGGTTGATTCAGTTCTCTTCGGTCTGATGCAGAAAAAAGTCACAGTGCAGAAGTGGAGAACCAGCCTTACAAATCTCATTATTGCTTCCTTCACTTTCTCTGTTTCTCTGTCTCTTATTATTAGAGAATGAGGCGGTACAGTATCCAGCATCCAAATGTGACCCAGTGGCTTGTCCAGCTCAGCTCTGACCACTTCTGAATGGTATGGTGGGTTATATCGTCCTGTAGGGGGCAGTACATACTATGTAAGCTCAATGGGACAATGCATATGCACAAACCTTCACTTATTTATGCCTGTCATAAAAACATTTTTTTTTTTTTACCAAAAACGGGATTCTTCATTCGTTTGTTCTTACTTTTTGAAACCACTTATAAACAAAAATAATTATATGACAGTACACTCTTCTCCTTTGAACTATAAATACATCAGCTAAGGTTATACTCCGATAGTATTTCACATGTTCGTATGTCACATAGTGTGCTGTACATTTTATGAGTACAGGGTGTAATTTTACATTGGTCTATTCTGTACACATGACATGTATTGCATGTCTGTCTGTCCAGGACGAGGGATACCACCTCTGTTGCTCTTGCTGAGGTTTCTTCCATTTTTCCCTCTTTTAAAGGTTTTTTTGGGGAGTTTTTCCTTATCTGAATTGAGGCTCTAAGGACAGAGGGTGTCGTAGGCTGTACAGATTGTAAAGCCCCTTGAGGCAAATTTGTGTTTCGCGATATTGGGCTATATATAAAAATTGTCTTGACTTGGCTTGTATAAATATTGTGGCCTATACTCTTTTAAACATGTTATGACCTCACCTCATCCTCCTCCATGTAGTCCACACTGGAGTTGAACACAGAGCCTAGGTACGTCAGGTGGAGTATTGCCAATGCACTGAATGCTATGTTAATCATATACACCCATAGCTCCTGCAGAGGGAGAGACAAGACATCATGTAAGAACAAGGGGCTTTAATCAATATTTCAGACACTTTTATTCATATCTTTGTCACTGTAAAATGTGTGGATTTTTCTCTTAAAAAGGTCCTGAAAACCTATTCTGTCTTCTTACACAGTCTTGATGAAGCAGATTAGCTGAATGTTTGACTCTTAAACTCTTAAAAAATAATACCATCCTTTACCTTTACAGAAACTTTAACTTTGATTGTTGCACATTTAATAATGAATATTTAATTTATGGAGAAATACTTAAGTTTTTAAACCACATTTTCAGGGACTTTAACGTATCATTGCCTATGTGATGGGAACAATCAGCAGTATGTTGCAGTCTATGCAGGCTGCTTTTTATTGGCATAAATCATTATCCCTCCTTCCCCGCTGCTCTTGATGTGTGTAACCAATATAACATAAGGGATTTTTGCTGGGCACCTTGCCAGTAAACTCCCAAAATATATCACCTGACAGCGCAAGGTGGCTGCTGTATTTTAACTGCTGCAGTTGTGTGTTTTTTCTGGCATTAGAACCTGATGTCCACACTGCTTTAGTAAGACATTAGGTATATATTTTTAATGATTAGACTATTTCTTATGTTCTCTAATATGTTAGTCACTTTGCCTGCTGAGAAAGTTTATTCTTATTCTTATTATAGGGTAAATCAAAGGGAAGAATTATAAGGGGTTTAGTTTTCATATTTTTAAATATATGCAGAGTAAAAATAGAGACATTTTTTCTAAATGCTAACTAGGCCAGAAGAGCTACTAGGTAGGCACCCTTTGAGCACCTCCTGCTCTGAAAGGAAGTGCCAGCCGTGCCAGTGCAATGACCATTTGCACAAATAAAATAGTTGGAAGAAAACCAGAATATGTATGAAACACCACAGGTCAGAATAGACATTTCTATTTGTGAAGCATGAAGCATTAGCTGAACATGTATTAAAACATTTAAAAAACATTAAAAAATAACAAAAAATAACAAAATAAAATAATAAACATCTATATAAAAAACAAATACAACTGTAAAAAATGACAATAGGTTGCATTTGGAGCTGCATTATGGGTTTTCCTTAAAGGAATAGTTTGACATTATGGGCAAATACGCTTATTCGCTTTCTTGCTGAGAGTTAGCTGAGAAGATCAATACAATTGTCATAACTGTACTCTAAATATGAAGCTCGAGCCAGGAGATTGTTAGCATACCTTAACATAAAGACTGGAAGCAGGGGGAAACAGCTAGCCTGGCTGTGTCCAAAGGTTAAAAAAAAAAAGCCTACCAGTGACACTCACTCTAGCTTCATATTTAGCATACAAATTTAGCATACATATTTAGCAACATGAGAGTGATATTGACCTTCTCATCTAACTCTCGGTAAGAAAGCAAATAACCATATTTTTCAAAATGTCTGACTATTACTTTAATATTCACACAAACCTGAAGAGCCCACTGCTAATCTTAAATGACTGGAAATAAAGGCACCGCTCTCAAAAAAGGAGAGGAGAGAGGCACATATTACCTTTTTGTTCCGGTGAGTGCAGTTTGGCTGACATTTCTTTGACAGTACACATGCATTAAAAATGGCTGCAAGCCTCTTCCGCAACACTGAAACACAAAACAAGACCAAAGCATTAAAATGAAGCCAGAGGAAGAGTTCCTTTTCAACCATATGAGGTAAATTACAGCACTGCAGTGAACAGAAACAGTGTGTAATAGCGGGTGCAATTAACCATTACTGCAAAGCTAAGCACCTTCTCTAAATGGAAAGGTTCTAATGTGGAAGAGAGACAACATTAGGCAGACTCTCACCATGCTCAATGTACGTGATGAACCCAAGAGATATTAGTACTGCACCCAGATGAAAACTCAAACCCTGCCAGACACAAGAGTTACAATCAAAACAATCCACTAGTTGAAACAGACACACAACAGTACAGAGTATGAGGTATAATTGCTTATGTAAAACTTCCACATAGTACTCACATGCAGAAGGACGCTGGCTGTATATGTCACCATGATGGCGGAGAACATCCCGAATTTTAGGGCACTCTTAAAAACATCTGTGAAATGAGAGCATCAGCTTGCTTGAGATTGTCTGTTTAAATGAGCCATTATCATTATCAGCCGCTCATAATGAGAATGAAAAGCAAAAAACAACAGCTGCTGCCATCAGGCAATCACTGTTAACATTATAACTCACAGGTGTGCAGAAAGCAAGACATGGGCAGATTCCATGACGTTACCACCTCCACCACTGAGCGGGGAAACTCTATATTCAGTGGTTTGGATACAGTCATATCCCTACAAAACAAAAGGTAAAGGGGAGGGGAGGCTGCTTAAAAATGTGAATAAAAAAGAAACAAGGGTCATGTTAATACTGCACATGCAATTCTGACCATTTGAGGTTTTCTTTCTCCTCGGTGAAGCCTGCCCCAGCCAGAGTAGTAGTAGTCTCGCTCAAATAACCAACAAAATAATTGCTGAAGTGGAAAGACATTGTGTTCTCATACGCCAGCAACCACCTAATGCAATGACATTAAAAGAGGAAGAAGCAGACGGATGTTACATTCCAATTTAAGGTTAAATCGAACGTGATTGAATGAATGAATGAATTATTACACTAAAAGACATACTTTGCCGGTGTACCTCTGAGCAGCAACAGAATAAAGAGAGAAAGCGTAGCAGTTAGTGATACATTAAATTCATATAAATGTTTTATTGACTTACCATGTGATGATCTACGTCTCATCACATTTTTCAAGATGGTGAAACAGTTGTGGTAAATGAGAGGGTGAGACGGGGGTGTTCGGGCACACATGAGGCTGCACAGAGAGGGGGAATGATGTGGACACATGCGTGCAGGTAAAGGTGTTGCACAAACAGAAAATATAAGAATACAAAATACATGGAGGGTATGCCTACAGTGTTGAGTATGTTCAGAATCACTGAGGCGGACAGTTAATTACCTGATCTTCCTCCTCTTTTTGCTGTTAACAAAGCAGGCAATAGAGTGAATCCGTAAGCAAGCCAAGCCAGAGAACAAACAGGGATTTCGATTTGTTTACGAGCATCTCTATGTTGCACTCACCTGCGCAGTAGCTTGTCTCCATAGACCGGTATGAAATAAGGGAAGAGGTAGGGTGCCACGCAGTTGGAAATAACAAGGCAGACCTGGCTCTTCACCCAGCTAACAGACACTTTTAAAAGCCATGAAAAGCTCTGAGGAGAAGAAAGAACCAAAGATTTGACCGGGATAAATCTTTTAAATAATCCTCACCCCCACCTTCTTCCATACTTAAGAGATACTGTATCACACTTACCAGCTTACGTCCTTCTAAAGCTTCTTTGTAGCTGTTGAAGCTGATCCAGGGACCAAAGATGACTGTGCCCACAAAGTAAATATAGCCCATGAACTCAATGGGTGAGGGTACACTGGTCACAACACCTCTGTCCAAATCGAAGGCCAGAGAGATGGCTTTCATGGCAACCACCATCTGTGAACCTGGACAACAACAGCAGCACCTAAACAGTCACTAGATTTCAACATAAGACCACTATCAATGCTGAATATAAAGGTAAACCTAGAACACTCACATGCATTGCTTTAATCTATCAGAAATGTGTCAAATGTTGCTGCCTACAGAAAAAAAGCCTGGCCTACCTCTCATCTTGTGCCAGTTGGTGGTGTCCATCATGTGCAGCTCTCTGATGAAATTGGATAAAAATAGCTTTAGTTTTAATGCATTTCTCATCACAAATTCAACTTCACTGCAACACTAACTTTGACAAGTTTTCACTTCAAACACAGACTTGATGTGTGCTGCTGAGCTGTCAGGTATCAGAGGAGGACTCTCTTACCCCAGCAGCAGGTAGATGAGCACAGTGATGGAGAGGAAGGTGCCTCGGATGGTAGAGTGGCGGCACAGGAAGAGGAAGAGGTAGCAGAGAAGGCTGAGAAGGACCACCCAGATCATAT